>CATOUR010000147.1:600000-992792 GCA_951848785.1 Callosobruchus maculatus
CTTAGAACGGCTTTTGTACAACAGAATAAGCCCCAAAATCCTAGAGAGCATACCATTTGAACAGGCTGGCTTCAGACCGGGACGAAGCTGTGTTGACCAAGTCCTGTCACTTACGACATACATAGAAGCTGGGTATCAGAAGCAGCTAAAAACATCCGTCGCTTTCATAGACCTAACTGCAGCATACGACACTGTCTGGAAGCAAGGACTGCTCTACAAACTCCTTCGTCTAATACCCTGTAGAACAACTGTGGGACTTATCGATAATATGCTGAGCAACAGACTGTTTCGGGTCGTCATGGGAAATTCAATGAGCGACTGGAAGAAACTCAATAATGGCCTGCCTCAAGGCTCAGTCCTGGCGCCACTCCTGTTCAACTGCTACATTGCCGATATGCCCGCAACAAAATCTAGAAAATTCGGTTATGCTGATGATTGGGCAATAGCTATCAGAAGCAAATCAATGGAGGAAATGGAGGAAACGCTCACAGATGACTTGAACACCCTTGGGAAATACTTCCACAAATGGAGACTACAACCAAGTGCAAGCAAGACGGAGGTGGCATGCTTCCACTTAAACAACCGCATGGCCGATAGAGAACTCAGCGTGTCCCTTGGCGACAGGCAACTGCACCACAACCGGTACCCTAAATATCTAGGAGTAACTCTTGATAGAACTTTATCCTTTAAACAACATCTAACCAAGACCGCTTCAAAACTCAGAACAAGAAATAATATTATACAAAAACTATGCGGCACCACCTGGGGGTCCTCCGCCACCACGCTTCGGTGTTCAGCCCTGGGACTTGTTTACTCTGCGGCAGAATATTGCGCCCCTGTCTGGCTGAACAGCCCACATGTAAAAAAGATCGACGTACAACTGAACCATACGATGCGCCTAATCTCGGGAACAATTAGATCTACACCCAGCCACTGGCTTCCAGTTCTAAGCCATATACCGCCTCCAGCGGTGCGGAGATCCACTGCACTAGTCAAAGAATACAAAAAGGTTGTTCAGAATCCGCAACTGCCAATAAACTCAGATTTCGATGACGCAAGAAGGAACAGGCTGCGCTCAAGAAATCCCCCCATCAGGACAGCCGAAATCCTGACGGCCGCCGACTTCAACCCAATAAAAGAATGGAGACGGAAATGGACCCAGGCAGCCCAACCGGAAGCTCACAATATGCCGTGCATAACAACTACCCCAGCCGGCTTTGAACTCCCACGTAAAACATGGTCAACACTTAACCGCATCAGGACCGGCCATGGCAGATGTGCCGATGCTTTCTTCAAGTGGAACATAACACCCTCCCCGCAGTGTGACTGCGGTGCTGAAAGCCAGACGATCCGCCACATCACGGAACATTGCAGCCTGAGGGCATATGGAGGACGCCCGAACGATTTTCTGACAGCGACACCAGACTCAATTGAATATATTAATAATCTGGACATTCAACTGTGAACCATGCTTTCTATTTTGTATATTTTATATTTTAATGTTTATATCTTTGTGCTATATAATTGTATATTCTTAATGTTTACATCTTGCCAAATGTTGTACCGTTTAATGTTATATAGAGTATCACATTGTGTGTTGTGTGCCATACGATAAATAAATAAAATAAGGAGACGTCTTGAACATCCGAGTCAGACGTTTTTGAGACGTCCATAAGACGACTTTGTGCTGTCTGGGAGGATAGCTGATATTTTGCTACCAAGTTAACAAAGCACGAATATGATAGAAATGGTTGCCGTGTATTTCCGTCCTAAAAGCAAAACACAAATCATGTAGTTAATATGGCAAAGCTTTATTTTTAAAATTGGGTATCATCTACAACGATTGCTATGGTCATTAGCCCCGTGTTTCGTGTAGTATCCCGGCGCCACTCTGAACTAGTATCATGAATCTTTTTTCTGACTGCATATGATAAAGTATGGCATAAGAACCTTCTCATCATATTTTTCCGCGACTTTGTAGGGCACGGGAGAGCTGAAAAAATGAGGAAAATATTTGAATCCCTCTAGAACTCTAGGACGTCACGGTCCTATAGAGGAACAGCCAATCAGAAGACGAACATGTGTGACGTGTCGCCGTTCTAATTTGAGCACCGTCAAGTGGGGTTACTTAGGACAGGGGTCAAATAATTTTCAAAAAATCACTGTAGCAATATTGGTATATCTATGTGCTCTGGCATAGCAGGTGATGGTTCGCAATAGACAAACAGATGTTCTGACATAAATTGATGTATCTGACAGAGTAAAGTACTTTGAAATTATATATAAATAGTTTTCCTCGATATTAAGGGAATAATTGATATAGTACCTATAACTTCTGTTGCACAAACCATAGATACTTGTTGACAAGCCCACATTCCCATTACATTATAACATAACATCATTCAACTAGTGATTTTATGCTTAGTTGTCAAGTCTTCTAAGATGTGATGTATTTCAAAACTAGCGACACGTCGTCGGGACACTTGGGACACCTATGAGGAACGTACTTCTTCGACAATTAATTTCTGTTTTTGGGATTCAGAGTTTTCCTCTGTTCAATTTTGCTCTACTTATAAGCCTCAATTATGAATAAAATCTTTCTTTCTCTAATTTGCTCTATTAGTTTGATAAAATAATATAGTTTCCGTTTTCTGTCAATCAATGGTAGTGTTCAACGGGACTTAGCGGACGTACGCGCCTGTGAGCGCTTTGCGCTAACTAAGCGATGAACGACAAGCTGTCAAAAAAGCACCAATCAGCTTGGTTAGCGCTTTGAAAAACAGCTGTTTGGTTAGCGAAGCGGCACAAAACTAGAAAAAAGTTATTTGTAGTTCTGAGAGAAGCAGTTACCTTTGTATAGTGTCAATTTATATCAGGTTTTGTGATTGCAGGCCTTTACGGAAACTATGATCGGGTTAACCCGATTACTTGGATCACTGATCCTGACGTTCGGAAAGTGATCTGGGATCAAAGATAGGGTCAGTTCACTCTTGTACAGTAAGTGATTACGATCGGATCATTCAGATCAGTAGCTATTTTCCTTAACTATCTGTATTTTATTTTTAAACCAACTTTTTCGTTATTCTGTATCCGTTAAATCCATGAAATCATAAATTCCACTTGACAGCTGTTTGATGTATAACTGATCTATCCGGAACCAGATCACTGCTTCCGTAAAAGCCTTTTATAACCTAGGCTTTTGGCAATACAAATAATAAATATTAAAATATGGAGATGGATATGACAGTTTAATCACGCTGAAAAGAAGGTCGTTCAACGGTCACACCTAGCGCCTGCAAGTGCTTTGCTGTGGTTCGTGATAAAAATAATGGGTACAGTGCACGCCTATGGCGAAAAGGTGGTGAGAAGTGTGCGCTGAGGGGTCAGTCTATCAGTGTCAAACTGACACTGTCAGTCAGTCGGCCCTGGACGTGAGATGCGGACAGGTCGACACCGGGTTAATTTTTAAATTTTCCATTTGTTCTGTCGTGTTACCAGAAATGTAAATAAAATTGTATTGTTCCTGCGACCTGGTTTATCACCTCAACGAACCCACACCTATTTGGTCCCCGAGAACAGGAACCACTGCAGCTTCCATGCTAGCGCTTTTGCGCTAGGTCCCGTTGAACACACCCTCAATGAAAATTTAAAACTATAAATAATAAATTTTTATTTTTGAAAGCTTTCCTGTGTCCTATGATGTTGAATGTGACGTTTCTAAATTGGTACTGATACTTTGAAAACTAATGATTCCATGGTACCCCACTTCACAGGGTAACTTTGGACACTATGAAATTATAAAAAAGGACTGAAGATTTTTACTGAAAAAACATCATATAGGGAACACAGTTTAAGATCAGACTCATGCCTCGGTTACTAAAGAGTTAAATTATCATCTCGTATAGGCGATCTTCTACACATTCGAAAAAATACATAATTTTTTTATATATTCGGTCAGTGAAGCAGACTTTACTAAGCTTGTTGATATTTGGTTGAAAGGTTTGTGTTTAGCAGGTAGAGATAATACTGTAGTAACGGCAACGTGTGATGAACTGATGAGTATCCACTAACGCGAGCATGATATATTTTTCAAATTCTCGCAATTAATCATTTACCGCACAATAACTAAGGACACAAACAGTTTCGATTCGAGATAGGAAATTTATAAAATTATAACGTTAAGTTTAACTTATTCAGTTGACAACCAAAAGCACAATTCACAAAACAAAGCTTTCTCTCACATAACTTTTCTTCATATCTGACGCAGTCAAAAGAGGTTATTATGATTTAATCATTGTTTTCAAACCCCTGATACAAGTTAGATAGAAAAAGCAAGAAATAATTTTTGTTTGTTATGGTCAACCTCGCTGAGGTTTTAAGGAAATTTACTTTAGGTGGAAAAAACAAGAAATAATGTTTGTTTGTTTGTCAAAAATTTTCAATAAAATATGTTAGCGTTGGTATTTGTTACCAAATACCATTTAAAATATATCTAGGAAACAATAAAAAAAGTCACCAAATATTCGTGCTAGGCTGCGTTAACTCCGATAGTCCAGATGGGCAAGGTAGTCTACTGTACGTAATAATGTTAAAGACCTGTAGCCCTCAAAATTCCTAGAAAGCTGTATGCAAAGCTACTTCAACCCTATTTTGTGAATCTTTATATTAGTCCTAAATGTATTAGCAGAGTACGGTGTCGGATGTATGATACCATTTCTAATGTCCACTCGTGTATAAGCTTCCCTACTTTTACGGACATATACCTACCCTCTAACATTTAACATTTACTCTGAATTTGTGAACATATCTAACTTAAGATTTGCTCACGACACAACCCTTGTTGCTGCTTCCCAGGAAGAACTAGTAGCTCTATTAAATGTTTTAGAACAACACAGTGCAGCATATGGTCTTGGTATTAACTACAACAAGACCAAGGTTATGATCGTAGAGAGCATGCCAATCATCGAGAAATAAAGTCAATAGGCCGTTGTGAGGTAGTTCAAAGTTTTGTGTGCCTCGGTTCTTTGATCGACAATTCGGATAGGTGTGAGAATGAGATTCGACGGCGCATTTAACAGGCACGGGTGGCCATGACAAAGCTTACTAAAATATAGCGTGACCATAACATCAGTAAAGCTACCAAAACGTCGCTGGTTCAGTATTCAGTCTCTTGTATTCTTTATATTTTTGTATGCCTCAAAAACTTTGTTGTTTTCTGAATCAGAAGCAACTGAAAACTGCCATATTGTGAGAAATATAGTCTTGAGCGACTTATACAAAAAAATATACAAGCATTATTTGCTGAGATAGCTGTGAAAATGAGATTCGACGCCGCATTCAACAGGCACGTGTGGCCATCACAATTCTTACTAAAATATGGCGTGACCATAACATCACTTAAGCTACTAAAATGTTACTGGTTCAGTCTCTTGTGTTCTCCATATTTATGCCTCGGAAAATTGGACTGTTGAAAGGCAGATCGAGCCAGCATAGATCTTTTTGAAATGTGGACGTGGAGGAGAATGCTGAGAATTCCTTATACCGCCCATCCAACTAAATGTTTCCATACTGGATGAGCTCGGTAATCCAAAGAGACTATCCTCCGTTGTGTCGACGAGAATGCTTACATTCTTCGGACATATTCACAGAAGCGATAATATGGAGAAACTTGTAGTACAGGGTCACGCCCCGAGTGGGCGGCGCCGTGGCCGATCCCCTACACGCTGGGTGAATACGACGAAACAGTTGCTAGATATGAGTATCAAGAGCGCCACTGAACTGACAGAAAATCGCGAACGATGGCGAGCTACAATTCTCAAAACTATTGATGATATTCGTGTCGGCAAATAAATATTATTTTTTCGTATTGTGTAGAAGGTAGTAGCGGATATTTCATACTAAATAAAATACTTTGTTTCAGTCATCTTTATAATAATAATTTATGTTTCCAAGGATGTCAAGGGGCAGGGGGGGGGGGCGGGGGGGTTAAATATCGCAATCTGTGCGTAGGTGTTTAGTAACAAAAAAGGCACAGGTAGACATGAGATAGGTATGTACTTGGTTTATTGAGTTTTTAGTTTATGTTTACTCTTCGTACTGCTTATACAGCATTTACAAGCCGAAACTACAACTAATATTGTAACACATCCCAGTAACAACAAAAACAGGTGAATATCCTGGCCACTTGTTATAAACAGAGGCAGGTCTCTAGATTTAAGATTCAGAAATCCACTCCCGTTGTGCCTTATGGAGTACTCTATCCAAAATATTGCTCGTTCAAGAGGTGTTTGAGGTTGATCCCTCATTCTATTTGAAGTATCCTTCATATTTTTAGAATATCTGGAAAGCAAAGTAAACCGTATAAATTATTATCCATCCAAAAGAGAAAAAAATAATATTTTGCAGAAACTGCGTATATTTACAAACATAGGGGTAGCCACAACTATCCAAGGGTGGTTTTCTGCTACTAACTTAGGCGTGGACACTCAAAAGACACTTTTGAAGAGGAAAAGTACCTGGTCTTTTATTAGGATGCCGATGATGGAATTTATTATCGGGTTTTCCCTGCCATCGTGCCATTATATATGTGATACTTACTTAGGGTTATCCAGCATTTCTCGTATGCTTTTATACATCGAATCTTCAGTAATGGAATTATAATACACTATCCTGGCAAGTCCTTTTTTTTCCATCAGTTTAAGATTTGGAAACTGATCAGCGAAGAAGGGAATTCCCAATACCGGCACAGCATAGTACGCAGACTCTATTGTGCTCAGACCGCCACCATGGCTTATAAATAGCTTTGTGTTAGGGTGAGCTAAAAAATAAAATAACAAATATATTATTATTTATCTATGTCGGTTCCACACGAATGACGTAACTTAAAACTGTACATTTTAACATAGCATGTTCAACAAGGAATATGATAGGATCAGGAGCACTAGATGAGCGAAATTTACGCGAACCAGGATTTTTAGCCATGGCAAAGGCTTTTGGTCAACGGGAAGGTCAGAACAAACTTTTCGTAGATCGAGATTTGATTTCAGGGTGTCGATAAACTGAGTGAGCCAGGATTAATTGGGATGAGGAATGCCAGAGTAAACTTTTCGAAAAACGAGATTTGAAGCCTCGATCTTTTTAGTCCAGTAAATGTTCTTGCTCAACTGAGTCATCTAGGATGAATTAGGATTCGGGAAAGCTAGAACATAATATTTTACGTCTAGGTCAACGACTGAAATGCTCGAATGTCCTTCTTAAAGGCTAGTTCTCGTTAGGGTTGAATGAATGGGAGAGGGAGATCGGCTTTCTGGTGACAAGAACCACCAGTGCATAGGTCTACAAACGGGCCCCTATACAGGGTGGGCCAATAGTGCGTGGACGGAGGATTGTGGACTTACTGAAAGATATTTCAAAAATCTGTCACTTGATCATGGGAGGGACCCTTAAGGGCTATAACGTAAAAATATTTTCACTTAAATTGTGACGTTTATACAGGGTGATTCATATCAAAGTTACATTTTTTTGAATGGAACCCCCTATATATTATTGCATATTTGGATTCCTTGGTCAATTCTAGTATGACCTTATGTATCACACATGGAACTTTAAATGAACCGTTTAGACGCAAATCACCATTTTTGGTATAAGTAGGTACCAGAAAAAAATTGAATATCGCAGCGATTATAAAACTTAGAAGGCCGTGACTTTGCTGTACGACTAAGCATGATATGCGTCACCTTAGGTCAGAGGAATAAGTTTGAATTCTTTTTGCGCTTGGAGAAATTAGTAGATTAATTAAGGAAACTTCAAGCACAGATAACTTGATTTTTTCAAATGGGAATGCCTACTTTGGTTTAAAGAATCAAATGTAAAATTTGATTACCTTTCTAACGATATAGCATTCTCGATATCAATCTTTTTTAGTTTTCATTTTATTTCAAATTTTCAGTCAAATCGGTGTTTTTCAATTTTGCTGCATGCAAGCAACCTAGCAGGCCATGAAAAATAAGCAAAAGCTCGTTAATATGGAAGAAACCAACTAACTTAGTAGAAAGATGCTAACTAACTAGAGCAACGAGGCAAGATTATGAAAATTCCTTACAACATATTAGCTCTAACCAGAAACAATAGCGGTAACAAGAACGCTCATTTTTCACAGCCTACTAGCTATTAGCCAATTTCCAAAGTCAGTTAAAAAATATTTAATCAAAGGAAAACTACTACTGATTGTTGCTGACAGTAGAATATCTATGTCTTTTGAATAAATCTTCACATTTAATGCTATAAAAAAGTAGCCATTTCCGTAAGTCAAAAGTAATGATACCTCTGACTGGAACCCTTCAAATTCTTCAATAGGTACTTCTACTTATTAGCAAAATCGCGGAAAGTGAAACTTGATTTGCAGTCTGTTTGAATTGTAAAATATAATTTAGTTCGCAGAAAACTACATGAAAAAAACACAATTACAACATAGCGTAATTAAAAAATTCTAACATTATTTCAATAGATGTTCAGACTGCTCCAGTTGAAGATATCCTCACTTTTGACTTAACTAAAGTGAAATGACTAATTTTTTTATCCCATTAAATGTGAAATTTCATTCTAAAGATGTTTGACTGTAAGCAAAAGTCGCTGGTAGTTTTCTTTTTGTTTCAAAATTTTTAATCATTTTGGAAGGTTGTCCAGCTCTTGTAGACATCAATAGCTAGTATGCTGTGGAAAACAAACACTTCTGTCATAGCCCAGCTACTGATTAACATTAGATATCTTGCGGCTGTTGTATCCGGTTAGAGCTAATTCATTGTAAGGAATTTTCATAATCTTGCCTTGTTGCTCTAGTTAGTTTGCATTTTTCTACTAAGTTAGTTGGTTTTTTCCATATTAACGAGCTTTTGTTTATTTTTCATGGCCTGCTAGGCTGCTTGCACGCAGGAAAATTGAAAAACACCGATTTGACAGAAAATTTGAAATAAAATGAAAACCAAAAGAGACTGATATCGAGAATGCTATATCATTAGAAAGGCAATAAAATTTTACATTTGATCCTTTAAACCAAAATAGGTATTCCCATTTTAAAAAATCAAGTTATCCGCGATTGAAGTTTCCTTAATTAATCTACTGATTTCTCGAAGTGCAAAAAGAATTCAAATTTAGCCCTCTGAACTAAGGTGACGCATTCCATGCTTAGTCGTACCGCAAAGTCACTGCCTTCTAGGTTTTATAATCGCTGCGATATTCAATTTTCTTCTGATACCTACTTATACCAAAAATGGTGATTTGCGCCTAAACGGTTCGTCTTAAGTTCCATGTGTGATACATAAAGTCACACTAGAATTAACCAAGGAATCCAAATATGCAATAATATATAGAGGGTTCTATTAAAAAAAATGTAAGTTTGATATGAATCACCCTGTATGAACGTCAAAATTTGAGTGAAAATATTTTTACATTATAGCCCTTAAGGGTCCCTACCATGATCAATTGACAGATTTTTTAAATATTTTTTAGTAAGCCCACAATCCTCCGTCCACGCACTATTGGCCCACCCTGTATACCTCCCCTTATCCTAGTACCCAATTCCAGCCCTCATCGCAAATGTGAGGATGGCCTTGGGTCCTGTCCATCTTATATCCTCAGGTTCAAGAACACTTAAACCTAGTATAATAGTCTGCCTGTGATACCCAAGGGCTTCACTGCGACATAGAATGTGTGCCGAGGATTCTTCCTCCTCGCCACAGTGTGTACCCGTCGGATCACTTGCTACCCCCATCATATACAACTGACGTTTGAAGGAGTTATGGCCGGCTAACAGGACAAGTAATCTTAGCCCGCTTATGTCCAGTGAGAGACAGAACCGCCCCACATTGGCCAGAGGTGGGGCTGTGGGTGGCAGCATGAATGACGGTGCCAACCCCAGCAGCCGCCCTTGCGAGCACGAGTCTAGGCTTTCGCCCGTCGCTGAGCTCGCTCAACCGTATAGCCAGAGACTTTTGTCCTCAACTACTTTCCAGCCCATGGAGTCCACGCTGAGAACAAGTCGAACCCGCTTCGGTTTCTTTTGCTCTTTTACTCTCCAGGAGCATCCACGAGCCATGATAAACTCCTCGGTTTTGCCTACCAAGCCTCCTCATTAGAACCCCGTCTTCCAGAGGGGGTCCCGGAAACCAGGCCATCACTCTATAAAAAGTTGGAAGCTCATCGAAGCCTATATAATCTTAAGCCTAACGCCTTCCCACCTGCTTCTGCTCGGGCCTCCAGCCATGTCCGCGAGAACTCGTTCTCGCATACGAAGATGGCTGCCCCTCTTGATAGGTAGCAGTCCCCGAACTCAGTAGCAGGAACGCTAAATGAGCTAGAACCTGGCAACCAGACTCTTTTTTCAAGATTTCCTGGTTAAAACATGACGAACATAAGTGCTAAAAACTTACAGACTAGAAATATCGGTAGTTTCATTCGTATTTGTCAGCTGAATGTGGAGAGCATAAGCGGTTAATGAGGTTGATGCCATAGCGATCCAAGAAACTCACGCTGACAGTGAGGAATCACTCACCAGACGGGGACATATTTGTGGCTATACATTTCTGGGAGCCACTTCCCACCATACTTACGGCGTAGGCTCTTATATCCGCAGCAATGTCAACAATGCCCAACTCATTCCTGATGATTTAAATAGCGGAGTGGCCTGAACAACCACTTCCAGTACAACAGCATCCGGCTATATATATTCGAGACTTTAACAGCCACAACCAGCGGTGGAGATATCCCGACTGTGACAAACATGGCACAAGGTTGGCTGACTGGGCTGATGACAATGATATTTTTCTTGTATTTGATGCCAAAGATAAAGGCACTTTCAAATCAGCAGCCTGGAACTCAGAAAGCAACACTGATTTGTGTTTGTGAGCTGCAACCAAAAAGGGATCCCTGTTCCACCTAACAGAAAAGTCGCAGAGGCTTTCCCACACAGCCAACACAGGCCAATTTTCTTAGAGGTGGGAATGCAAATACCACCAATACTGGTACAGTGGATATCGCCAACATCAAACAATTAGAAACGTTTCGTTGGAGCAATGATGAGCGCTGCAAAGAGAACCATTTCTAGGGGATACAGGAAGAAATATATCCCTGCGTGGGATGAGCGGTGCGAACTACTATGCGGCCAAGAAACCAACAATCGAGATATTGCCGACAAACCCATCTCTGCCCTAGACAGCTCACGAAGACGTAAGTGGGAGGAGACTACATGGGAAATGGACTTCCAACGCTCAAGTCGAATGGCCTGGAGCCTTCTTAGAAGACTAGGCTCAAGCACGCTGTGTGGACACAGGCTCCGTCGGGAGTAACTCCAGACAAGATTGCTGCGCATATTGTAGACACGTCAAGAGCACCTTCCGATAGAGAGCATACAAAACGCGTGAAGAAAGAATTGACGTTATCAGTAACTATCGACTATCTTAGACCGGGTCCCGATAACCCAGGCTGGTTTCAGGCCGGGTCGCAGTTGTTGTGATCAGGTACTGTCCCTCACAACACATATAGAGGCAGGCTCTCAGAAAACATGAAGACGGGAGAGGCGTTTGTTGACCTCACTGGCGCTTACGATACGGTCTGGAGGGAGGGTCTCTTATATAAGTTGCTTCAAGTGATTCCCCGTCAGACCACTACAAGACTCATAAACAACATGTTATGCGATAGAAAGTTCCAAGTAATCCTAAACGAGAAAGCAGGCAGGTAGCGTAAATTGAACAATGGACTTCCACAAGGCTCAGTACTGAAAACTGAAGTTTCCAGCTTCCACCTGAATAACAAACTAGCTAAACATGAACTGCAGGTACTTTTTGCAGGTGAACCCCTGAAACATAACCATTTCCCAAAATATCTTGGAGTAACGTTAGATCGCACCCTTTGCTACAAGAAACACCTCGCAAACACTGCAGGAAAACTGAGAACACGCAACAACATTATCCAAAAGCTATGTGGAACGACGTGGGGTGCCACGACTCCAACTCTACGAACCATTGCGCTAGCTCTGGTCTATTCGTGTGCTGAGTACTGTGCGCCTGTTTGGATAAAAGCCATCATACCAGACTAATGACGTCCAACTAAGTCACACTATGAGACTTATTACAGGCGCAGTAAAGACAACCCCAACTCAATGGCTGCCTGTACTCTCTGGGATAGCCTCGCCGCAGTTCTGAAGGACTGATGCCCTTCTAAGGGAGTATAACAAGATTATGGCCAACAACAAACTGCCCATCCACCGAGCAATACCCCCGTTGCAGACAAACAGACTTAAATCCCGACAACCACCAACAAGGGATGCAGAAGTGCTTAAAACCAATAACTCCGACTCCTTAAACCAATGGCGCTCCCAGTGGGAAGGTTTTGCAGAACACCACTTACGATGCGCATTTATGGGGGCAGCCTCACTTCCAGGATCAGAACTATCCCGGAAGGAGTGGGTAAAACTTAATAGAGTCCGAACAGGCCACGGCAGATGTGCCGACTCCCTTTACAAGTGAGGCTACATGAAATCTCCCTTATGTGACTGTGGCGCGACCCGCCAAACAATAAACCATATTGCGAGCAAGTTTAGTGTGAACTGCGTGCATTTCAGGTATCGCGAGAAGAGTTCTTCACAGCCCCACCGTTGGTGCTGAAGTGGTTAAAAGAACTGGACATTAACCTGTAAATACCAAAGACTATGTATCTTAGTTTGTAGCGCTGTATATATTTTATTTTAGTATAGGTTATAACAGTTTCTTTAATCTATAGTTACTATTGTCATGATTTTGAGCCGTACGATAAATAAAATAGTCCCCGAACTGCAAGTTGATAGACTCTGGCTAGCTGTTGTCTCCAAAGACATAAATATGGTTTGAACATTGAGAGTAGAGTTAAGGAAAACAATGGCTATGTCTATTAATAATAGTATTTGTGCAAAGCAATCTCAAAATAAAAACATTCATAACCGTACCTAGTATTTCAGTTTGTGGTAACCACTGCCTCACTATAACATTTGACGGAACGTTGGTCAGATTACTGTCTAATTTCCATAACACAGTTTGATCCAATTTTCCCAGTGCTCCTAACAGTGCAGATTTAATGTGCGGCTTCAGAAGGGAAAATCTAACATTTGTACCTAAGGAGAATAAAATAACTCCTTTGTTTCCTTTGACCATTATTTCTTCTAAATCCTAAAATAGTGATATGAATTAGAATAGCTTGAATAAATAGACTAGCTTTTCCAGAAGCCTAGAGGCGCAGCTTTGATTTCACAGAAACTTCGAGCATACTAATACGAGTAATGCTGTTTTAATACGTGGCCTCAGAAGGAAATGACTAACGTTTGTTGTAAAAGACAATAAAGCAGTTCTTTTTTCCTTTGTCCAAAATATTTTATACATGCATTTACGAATTAGAAAAGTGAACTGGTCTTTTAGGAAGCCTAAAGCAGCTACTTTGATTTCATAGGATTGACAAACAAGCAGGTGCGACCCAAAGTTGTCATTAGGTGCAATGCCGTTAGAGGAAATTGTCCCGCGTTTTCTTCAAAGAAAAACGCAGGTTACATTGTCTCCCCCACTCTCACTGAGTAGCTGGCAGATTATGTGATGGAAGGTCGTCGAGTAATGTTTTGGCTTTGTAAGGTTTTGGAAAGTAAGTTAGTGAATGTTGTGACTGGTGTATCGGGTGTATGCTCATGTTCTGGATTTACCTCTAAGTGTATGATGTGTGATTTTGTTGGTTGTTTCTGTATTTGGAGTATGAATGTGAATGCATGGTTGTAGGTATTTCCGTGATTGATTCAGTGGTTAGCGAATCATTCGCATGAACTGAAAGGTATTCAATGTAGAGTTCATTTACCGATGAAACTTCTTACTGGGCTGTTCTGCTAGATTTTATTCAAAATGTTTTTTAGCTTCCCGCATTAACGTTTTAGCAGGGTGATGTTATGTTATGCGTCAATCGCTTTGTGTTACCATCTTTGTGGTTTCAACATGTTATTTCGTTAATCTGTAGTCAAATATCACACAATTCATGATAAAGGTGTCAAAAAAACTAACTACCTAGGGACCAATAATTATACGAGGAAAAGATTTGCCTGTATACAGGGTGTCCCTGAATTTCCTTGACATGTGATATTCTCGTAACAAAAAAAGTTCAAAGAATAACATTTTTGAAACATTTTTTTTGTACTTCAACCCTTAAAACTCACCCTCAATTTTGTTTTTCAAATAGCACCAAATAATTTTTCTACAGAAATTAAGTCCTTATATTACTTAAAATCTTGTAGTATCTTTGATTTTATACGCAAGCTTATTTTTTTTCGTAAAATCATAAGCATAACGTATATAAAATAAGAATTTGCTTGACGCAAAAAATGGATAAAAATAAAACTAATTGGGTTTTTAAGGGTAGGTACTGAATGACCTATAATGGATGCTTTCGAAAAAGAATGTCTTTTTTTGCTTTTTTATTACGAAAATAATGTGCCTCACACAAATGCTCATTTATGTTAATGACATTATAGAAAAAAGGGCACTACAAGATATTTAGTACAACAATGACCTCATTAATGTAACAAAAACTGTGGGGTCCTGTTTGGAAAAAAGTAGCGGGTAGGTTTTAGGGTTTGAAGTGAAAAAAAAATGTTTCGAAAGCATGGTACCATTTGGTACGCTTGCAAGGCCCACTTAGTTTCCTTTTCTATCTGTTTTTCTTACGAAAAGGTTAGGCCTCAAACAAATCCTTATTTTATTTATTTTATGCCTATGACTTTACGAAAAAAATATTTTTTTGTATAAAATCAAAGGTACTACAAAACTTCAAATAAAATAAGGACAAAATTTGTATAGGAAGGTGCTATTTGAAAAAACAAATTGGGGGTGAGTTTTAGTACAAAAAAAATGTTCCGAGAGCATGGTATGATAGACTCTGTAGTATTTTCAAACATTCCACTCAGTTTTCGTTTGAACGTTTTTTTTATTACGAGAATATCACGTGTCAAGGAAATTCAGGGACACCCTGTATATTTTAGAAATAACTTGTTATACTTACTCGAGTTAACTGACCAGCTCTTTTTACATGCAGCCCCCCAACAGGTATGATATTGGGTGCCAGTTCCTGCGGATAATGGAATGCCATGTCCACATTCACGAGCAACATTGATATGTGCCTTCTTATATCATCTAAACTGCCTAGACTCTCACCAAATTTTTCATTTGCTACTCGTTGTACTGTCTTCCTAACGTAGTATTTTCTTAACAAATAATCTGAGTTGACAAAGAGGAAGTTCTGCAGCCTTTCCAAAAAGTTCATGTCTTCGGTGATTGACAGGGCATACGACGGAATGTAAGAGGTGTGGATGGTGTTCCCAAAGTCTAGCGATAGGTAATGTGGGAACAAAAATGCCGTAACACCCACCGAAGGAGGGAATTTGAACCTTTTTATAACAGGTAACATGCAGTTCAGAGTCATATCTATCACTATAGCATCAAACTTGAAACCATCAGGGTAATTCAATAGTCTTTGCATGCCCGTGTTTTCATAAATTTTTTTACAAGTTTCCATTTCGTATTCGTAAAAAAGCAACATGTTCTTCAAGAGCGGGGCATCCATCGCTTCCTCTATAGCTTCTTCTACACCTTTGTCGACTATTGCTGCAGAAAAGTAAGATCTAAGCAAGCAATAAGTGTGACTGTATTTTAAAGGCAACACTTTTACTGCAATGTGTGGCTGCAATATTCACAGCCGCAGAATGGTCCACTTCACCACCAATTTACTCCCATAAGAGAAATCCTACCCCTCCCCCCTTGAAAAATGCCGCCATCTTTGTTTTCTGTTACAGTTTAAGGTCAGAAATTTGAAAAAATGTTAAATGTGAATTTTGTTGAAAAATCTGTCTAATTTTTTTACATTCTCCAATTTTTCGCAAAAAGTAGCGCCTTAATGTATGACTATTATTTATGTTTTCAAAAGCCCTTTCAAGATCACTTGGAAAGTGGTCCCATAATCATAACTCTAGGTCAAAAACCATAAAAAGTATCAGAGTTTGACTTAGACACTATGGTAAGCAATGCTTATGATTACTGAAACAATAAATGACTAGTGAGGAACCTCTCTAAGAAAGGTCATTCCCGGTTTTATGGAGATTAAAAAAGTGGTCCACAATTTTCTGAGGCGCAAAAATATACCCGTAAAAAACCCATTGTTAGAGGCACTTATCTATTTACATTAAATATCCCAAAAAAGGATAATTCTGGAAATCCAAAACCCTTTTATGTTTGATCATCGTGTTATTCGTTAAACAGTAGACAGTATCAAAATACTAAATTAGCCATTTCTAAGGTTACTGACTATTTTCAAAGAGTTAAGAAATTTGGACGGTGGGGGCCATAGCTACTTTTGTGCTTAGTTAAAGTTACCTTTTAGGGTTTAAACGACATTCATACAGCCATATACCTAGTGTCCCTGAATTCCCTTGATACGTGATATTCTAGTAACAAAAAGGAGAACTGCAAATGAAAACTAAGTGGTACCTATTTTTGAAATTTTTCATACCATGCCTTCAAAATATTTTTTTGTACTTCACCCCCAACTTTTATTTCAAACAGCACCCAATCGTTTTTCCTACACAAATTAGTTCACTGTTTTATTTAAAATTTTGTAGTACCTTTGATTTTATACACAAACCTATATTTTCGTAGTAATAAGCATAAGAGAAATAAAATAAGGATTTCTTTGAGGCATAACATTTTTGTGATAAAAGAGAATTAAAAAGAGTTTTTTTGAAAGCATGATATGACAGGTCATTAAATACTCTTAAAAACCCACTTAGCTTTCTTTATCCGTTTTTTATGCAGAAACATTAGGCGTCAAACAAATTCTTATTTAATCTATATTATACTTATGATTTTACCAAAAAATAGGTTTGCGTATATCAAAGGTACCAGAAGATTTTAAACAAAAAAGAGATATTACTTATGATGGAAAACCTATGGAGTGGTATTTGAAAACAAAAGTTAGGGGTGAGTTTTAGGCGGAGTTCTAGGGGGATGACGTACAAAAAATGGACGGAGTGCAGGGTATGTTAGACTCTAAAATTTTAGAATTATAACTCAAATCTTGCTTGAACTGTTTTTTGTTACGAAAATATTACGTGTCAAGGAAATTCTGGGACACCCAGTAAATTAATATTACGCTTTTTTTAGTTTTGACTAGTCACAATACTTGAGCGTACATTGTACCTTCTAGTTCAATATAATGGAAATTTTCAATAAGTTTCTGGTTTTTGAAGTCGTCTGGACCTAGCATTGTAACGTTGTGTCCTTTTCTTGCTAAACCTTTGGCCAGCTCAGTATTCCAAATTGTGTGACTCGGTGAGGGTACATCTTGAAGAACAAGGATATTCCCACATTTGACAGAACTTAACACTGACAATAATAGCGCGACCTTAAACATGATCGAACGAATGCTCAGCAATAACTAATGTTGTTTACACTCGAGGGTCAATTAGTTATGATAAAATAAATTGATCCCACCACAGTGTGATTCCGCGCTTCTAAAGCGACTTACAGACGTTGATGCATGCTGCGATGATGGCATCGACTTCTACGTTTCATGATGCAACTGGTAGCGTGTGTAGTAGAATGACGTATTTGGCATCAGTTGCGGCTTGCAGCAATGCAGTCTGGAATCCCATTTTGGCCGGTGAGCCATGACGCCGAGTCGGTGACGCTGATGCAGGTTGCAACGTGTAGGTATAGTATTGCATCGATGTAAAGAGATAATTCCACCCTATAGTATTCTTATGTTGCATGAAACGTGCATAAAATATCAAGTCGATTAAGGCATCGCAGCAGGTTTCGATTTGAGTAGGAACTTATGCAACTGATGCAAGTTTCATGAAACCTTGAGTCGATTCAGGAATCGCAGCATACATCAACGTCTGCAGGCCGCTTTAGAATCCAATAGATATGAATTTCTATGTATGATAACAACGAGTATATCTGTGCTTGGGAAAGACACAACATCAGCAACAACAGAACATGTATTTGGTTACTTTCAGCTATTCCTCACACGTGGACCACCAAGGACGCATTACGTAGAGGTGGCTACATATCGCTGCCCTTCCTTTCATCCTTCTTGTATGTTCAACAAAATAAATTTGAAAACAACCAACTATTCATGGATTTTAAATTTAAGGGGTACCAGAGGTACATTAGAGTAGTACTCCCCTCTTTACTGTCCTTTAGGTACAAGATGATGGTAAATAACTGCGCGCTAACAAAAAATGGCGTCAAGTGTCTTGACTTAGTACTTTCCACCCATTATCGGTATTTCAACAAAAAATTTGGAGTTCCTCTATATCTCCGCCATCCTCATCAAAAAAGTAAACAGTGGTCCTTTGAAACATCCAATAACGAAGTTTGAGCGATTATGAAGTTTTTCGTTTTTTGCTGATTCGTCCAAGACTTCCAACAACAAAACAATGTCACAATTTCATAAACATCAAGTACCTAGTTTCCAAGACACACGGATTATAATATATATCAAGTTACTTACAAAAGTGTGTGAGGATATTGCTGGAAGATGTTATAAAAGAACCCATGTAAGCAAGTATCGACACGTACAGGGTGTCCCTCGATGATTAAGACAAGCAATATATCGGAACTGGGCAGTAGTAGCGAATTATAATTTAGGGGGTGTAAATTAGAGCAAATTTAGTATCTTTCCTTATTATTACGTCATCCTTCGAGGTATTTGTAATTTGATCACTTGACGTCCGATTCAAAATTTTCAAAGGGTATATTTGTGACTTTTTGTGTTCCACCCGATAAAACAATTCCAACAAACTGCACACTTGGGGTCTAAAGTGATTAGTTCAAGAGCTACAGCTACTTAAAGGATGGTACCACTACCATTGATTTATAACATGTACCCTACAGTTAAATTATTTTTGTAGTGTTTCATAATGGTATTGGTACAGTCCTTTAAGTACCTGTAGCTCCTGAATTAATCACTTTAGACCCCAAGTGTGCAGTTTGTTGGAAATGCTTTATCGGGAGGAACACAAAAAGTCACATATATACAGGGTGTTCCATTAAAAATTTTTGAATCGGACGTCACGTTACCAAAAACAAATACCTTATTGGGTGACACAATAATAAGGAAATATACTATATTTGCTCTAATTTACACCCCCAAAATTATAATTCGCTACTGCTGCCCAGTTCCGATATATTGCTTGTCTTAGTCGTCGCGGGACACCTTGTAGGAATTACGTTAGACTAACACAGAGGATTATACATAACACTACAATGGTTACAGTTAAAAGTTAAAGTCTTTGTGAAATATTAAAATGTCCGCTCGAAATATTTCATAAGCCGGCAAACTACGTCTTTATCGAAACGGCCAAGCACACGTGTCTCAGCGGAAGTAGGTGGGGGAATGTATTCATTTGTCACTCGTCAGAAATTAACGCATGCGCAAATGATTAAGAAGGAGAATTTGGGTATAGGTTGAACCAAAAAGTATCTTTATACAGGATCACCCTATACACAAATTCTTCTTCTAAATCATTTGCGCATGCGTTAATTGCTGACGAATGACAAATGAATACATTCCCCCACCTACTTCCGCTGAGGCATGTGGCTTGGCCGTTTCGATAAAGATGTAATTTGCCGGCTTATGAAATAATTCGAACGGACATTTTAATATCTTACAAAGATTTTAACTGTAACCATTGTAGTGTTATGTATAATCATCTGTGTTAGTCTAACGTGATTCATACAAGACATGTGTCGATACTTGCTTTCCTGGCTTTCCTGGGTTCTTTTATAACATCTTCCAGCAACATCCTCACAAACTTTTGTAAGTAACAAACTTTTTCAATCTTAGTTTTCAAACGTTGCTGATTGCTAAATTGTCTTTGTAGACCTGAAGAAGGGATACAATGATCCCGAAAGCTTGGAAATAGAGTTTTAAGAGTACACCTTCCTGTTTATTAGCCGCTACCCAGCCATCTAGCTCGAGTTTTGTTTCCTAACAAATCGGCAACGGGCAACGATTACCCGCTTCTCAGATAATACCTATAGATCTGTACTATATATCTTGCAAAATATTTTGCCCCATCGAGATACGTGAGGTTTCGTAGTAAGTAAAGTTGATAGTTTTGTTCGGTTTCATAAATAATTTTACATTAAAATTATATTGCGTTTTATTGTTTTTTAAGCTTAAGCGGCAAAAAATCAGAGGATACTAGGCATAAAAGTATGTGTTAGTGTATATAATATTTATGCACGTGATTTATGATTATATGCTCTAAAACTGTGTGTAATATGGGCCAAGGCTCAGTGAAGTTGTTCACTTGAAATTCGGAGAGTTCTGGCAAAAACTATGGTGCAGAAAAAAAATGATTTTGTGGTCCTAGGACGACTCTCTGAAGACGATGCAAAAATGTGTTGAACCTAATGAGGTTATTCATTTCAAATTAGGAAGGAAGCCAGTTATAGGCCAAAATATTGAGTGTTAGTGAAATACATTTTGAAAATGGATGAATTATGGATTACCAAAGGACATAATGTATGCAGGATGGCGTACGCTTAAGTGAAAAAGAATGGAATTTATCATACTTTCGATAATTATACCGCAGGACGTAGTTGGATTGATTCATTTATGAATCATTCTGAGGCAGTTTTGTCGGTTCGGAGACCTACTGCAGCTTTTTTGCCAAAGCCAAAAGGACTTTCGTAAAGAAAACGTGCAAACATTTTTCACCCCTTCGGAACTTGAATGCTCAAAGCAGAATTTTAGGTCCTTACCAAATATTAAATGTAGATGAAACTAATCTATCAGTGCTTCAAAGCAAGTCTCCAAGCATAGTTGGATGCAAGGGCAAATAATATAGATTAGTATGATCAAATGTTTCATACCTTTCAATGTTTTCTACGTAGGGCCCATATTTCACACAGTCTAGCTGGCACCACAGTAGGTACACCATTTTATGTTTTTATAAATGAATGGTTTTCAACATACTTATTTGGAAAAAATTAGTCGTATATAAATGATACAGACTGGTGATATATATATATATGTTGATGTATAGTGTGAAGCGACAACGTCGCATGTTGTCAACTCCGTTGCGCTACACAGTTTGATCGAATTTTGTGGTAAACTCAAAAGTTTAAATTCTTTAAAAGTGGTTATCCTATAGTACAAGTAGACTTACACGTGTACAGCTAAAAGTTAGTGAGTGTTTATACATCGATATCGCTAATAAACCACATTGTGTTGTGATTGTTTTGGTTGGAAACCGGGAGGCTGGCGGGCTGCGTTGCCGGATCCCCTAGTAATAAAATCCTTCAAAAACCATGAAAATGCAGGAAACTGAAGTGTGTGATGTATGTAACAAAATAGTGTCTGATGATGATGAAGGACTGTTGTGTGAGGAGTGCCTGATATGGAAGCATCGAGTCTGTCTTTCAATTGGGCTAAAAGTATACCAAAGACTGACGAAATCTGAAGATCCCTGGATCTGCGATCGCTGTAAGACGCGAAATGCAAATGCAGGGACACGAAAGCCAAAGGCCAAGGGTGGTACAAAACAAGCCGAAGCCGGCGCATATACCCTCGCTGACGTTATGGCAAAACTTGAGGACATGGACCAAAAGTACAATCAGCTGTTTATAAAATATAATGAACAGGTCGCATAAAATAACCTGCTGAAACAAGAAATACTACAGATTAAAAAACAGTTGAATTCAAATGAACAACGAGAATTAAACAAGAACATGACTATCCACGGTGTGCCATACCAGAATCAAGAAAAGGTGCTGGATATTGTGAAAAATATAGGAGAACAATTACAAGTGCCAATCGCAGATGGTACTGTAACAGCGTTTCTAGTCCGAAAGGCGAATAACAACAACAAGCCAATAAAAGTTATCTTTCAAGATGAAGAAATAAAAACGAAAATGTTAAGATCAAAGTTGAAGACTACACTTAACACACAAAAATTGGGATTTAGTACAAACAATAAAATCTTCCTAAATCATGATTTGACGAAGCGTAATCTAGAATTGTTCAAGGAGACTCAAAAATTTAGAAAGGATTATGATTACAAATTTTTGTGGATTAGCAGTGGAAAGATATTGCTGAGAAAAAACGAGAACACAAAAATTATTCTAGTAGAAGATGAAGACGACCTAAGAAATTAGTAAATAAAAAGTTAAACATAACGTATATGAACATTCAGAGCTTGCGCAATAAACTGGATGAAGTGGAATCCCAACTAGCAAAGACGTACTATAAGCCGCGACTAAAAGGACTGTTCAGTTGTGAAGTTGTTGTACTGTTGTTTCCTAAACACTAATTTGCTGGTTAAATGCTGTCCAAAATGCCATTTTGCTCCCAGCATCATATTTGTTCTTTAACAAAGTGTTTAGAACGTTCTTGTAGCAGCTTTGTACAACATCTTATGCGATAAATTTGGAAGTGTTGTATAAAAGCTTATTAAAGCATTTATATGCAACAGATCTCCCGCCGCGCGAACAAATAATTGGTTTGAAGATTTGGAACCTCTTGAACAATGTTTTCTATATGTAAGCTGTATTTCATAAAGGCACTCCAACCACATATCCCAACAGATTAGTAGTGTAGGACATCGATAAAAACAATGTTGCTCTATAACAGCATTACTTAAGTAAGTTAAAAGAGTAAATGTTATATATCTACTCTATAACTACTGCGAACGGGGTCAAATCGCAACTGAATGACATACGGCTCGACTCGTCGGTGATGGATCTAGCCTAGTACATGGCAGCCGACTGACAGCTGTGAATTCAGAGCTACGCCAAATTGCTGTATTGGCGATTCCAATTACCGATGAGGGCGCTCGCGTTTATAAACAAACATGGAGGATAGCAGGTATCCTGCACGCTGTGAAACGCTTTTGGAGGAAATGCGTGGCAATGAATGCTTTCATCATAGCCTTTTTTGGAGTGGCAACCATAAACACTACAGTTTGTATTAAACTTGCTAGCCTTTCTTGATTTGAAGCCTGATTTAGATGCCATATTCTTGACAATAGCTTATGAAGAAGGTCCGAAGAAATATTCTAACACACTATATACCAATTAACAAAGCATAAACTCGAAAAGACGACTGAACGAAGAAACATAAACGGCATATAAACGGTTAATGGCATGTTAATTGTGTGTCCTCCGAAATTCGAGTACCTGCTTTGTCAGTGTAGATTTTTGCCGCTAGAGGTCTCATCGATTTTTGGAATTGCCAATAATAAGTGCCGGTTACATCAGTCTATCCTATAAGACGACAATCAATATGGATGATACTTTGACACTCATGAATATCATAACCAGCGGCCATATTGGTCAATTAATCAACCGATAATGCTGTGGGGGTTATTTAATTTTGTTTCAATAATCGTAGACTATATATTTTTTTATAAATGCACTCAAATGTAGCAATTGTGATGATTCTAATGTAATAAAGAGATAATATTGTACTTCAAAATTGAAATTTAATATACAGCACTGTTGAGAAATCCATCAAATACCGAGCGCGTGAAAAATTCGTCATTATTTTATGCTAAATGCACAGTAAAATTTCGTGTGCAACTAAATCAAGCCCTCTGGATGCATGCTGTCGGATTTGTTAAGGATATTATTCAAGATTATTAATGGCCGATATATACACAAACAAGATGGATTCATAAGATATGACATGCCATTAGAAGCTAGAATAATTTGACTGTATAAAATATTCCTACTTCATTTATGCAATATTTAGAGAATCATTTAATTACATTAAAGTTGATTCATGCAACAAAACAATCGAGTAGATGTTGTAAAAAAGAGATTTTTTGCATTATTGATGTACCCAAGCACTATACAGCTCCTAGGGAGCTGTCATGTAGTAGTGATGTAAGGACTCTTTAGCAGCTGCAAGAACGTTTATACAACAGTTGCTTAAGAGTTGCAGGCAATCTTTATAGAACATCTTAAATTTAATGATTGAACTGCTCTATATGTTGTGCCCATTTTGCCTGTATAACTGTTGTGAGAACATTTTGCAAACGTTCTTGCAGCAAACGGTGCTGTGAAAGAAATGCTGTGTAAACGTTCTTCCAACTCTAAAAGAACTGAGAATTGTTAGTTGGGATGTTATATGGTGCAAAGTGACTGTGACATATTATTACTTGTTGAAACGTGGCTAGATGAACAAGACAAATGGCTATACGATATCAAGGGATACAACTCCATTCATGCATGCAGGGACAAGAGGGGAGGAGGTGCATCCATGTTTGTAAGAAATGGCATAAGACTGGAAGAAAAGGGTAAGTCTTATCCTGATAATAATAGTAGTATAGATATGCCGGTTCTGATCCTCCCTGAAGGTCATTCAAATGGGGTGGGTATGGCCTTGGTTTCCATATTTCATGAGCTGTATTGACGTGGGTATGGGGTGTGGATAGCCGTGTGCTTCGTTGTGTGTTTTTTAAATGAGGTGTTGAGTAACCTTGAGCTTTTTCGGTTACGTTGTGCTTATAGCGGCTGGTTTCGCAATATTTGTCAAGGCTAGCATTGGTTATTTGTGTAGCATTGAAGATTTTTTGTAACCGATTACAGCCGTCGATTGCGGGGCCTCATTGTGCCCTTTCCTTTCGCATACCGGTTGTTATCCTCTCTGAAGGTCATTATGTGTGTGCTTCGTAGTGTGTTTTCAATTGTGATCGTATCTGAAGGGCTTTTTAAATGGGGTGGGGATAACATTGAGCAACGTTGTGTGTTTTTCATATGGGTGCCGGTTGTGATCCTCCCGATGTCATTAAAATAGGGTGCGGATAAGCTTGAGCATTAACGTGGGTTTTTCTTATGGGTGCCGGTTCTGAACCTCCCTGAAGGTCATTGTGCAACGTTGTGTTTTCAATTTTTATCGTGTCTGAAGGGCTTTTTAAATGGGCGTTAGGTAACCTTGAGGTTTTTAGGTGTATAATTGTGCTTATAGACACTGATTCCGAAATATTTGTCGTTAGTGTTTGTATTGGTTGTTTGTGTAACCTTGAAGTTTTCTGTGCTCCATTTCACCAGTCACTTCATAAGACTTGTTTTTGAGATTACTGTGGTTTTAGTTGAAATTCCTTCTCATTATAATGGACTCCCGAGGTCATTTAAATGGGGGGCGAATAACCTTGAGCTTTGATGTGGTTTGTTCTTATGGGTGCCGGTTCTGATCCTCTCTAAAGATCATTTTGTAACGTTGTGTGTTTTCAATTGTGATCGTATGTGAAGGGCTTTTTAAATGGGCTGTTGTGTAACCGTGAGTCTTGTAGGTTTACATTGTGCTTATAGACACTGATTTCGAAATATTTGTCAAGGTCAGTATTGGATATTTATGTAGCATTGGATATTTTTTGTACCCGATTACAGCTGCCGACTGCGGGGCTTCGTTGTGTCTTTTTCGTATGCATGCCGGTTTTGATCCTCTCTGAAGGTCATTTATGTAATGTTGTGTGTTTTCAATTGTGATTGCATACTCTACATAGGTACGGTCTCGCTAGCGTATGGTATGGCCTTATAACTGGTTCTAGTCCATTATATTAACTATTTCTAATAATAAGCCCCAGATATATACTTACTATTTGGATATAATGAAAATTGGACCTCATGATCCTCTGAAAGGTAACTCCTAGGTCTTTTATTTCACGTTTGCGCTCTAGGACTACCTCATTAATGTTGTAGTTGTGCTCTGTGTGAAGGTCATAACGAAACATTTTTTGACGTTTACCGACATTCTCTTATCTTTGAGCTAGCAAATAATGGTATTTATATCTTTTTGCAGCAAAAGGCATCCTTAGAAGAAGCTATTGTTTTAAAAATTTTTTAAAATGATCCATAAAAAACAGTCCGATAGAAAGAGGAAGGCAGATAGGGAGAGGGCTGATAAATAACGTAAATAAGAGTGGACCCAATTGACGCTTTGTTGGATAAAATATCTTCCGCAGATCAGTTGCAAGCCAGTTAAGCTCAAAAGATGTAACTTTTCTTCAATAGTGTTATGCTAATTAACCGATGATAAAAGAAATGGACACTATTGTTGGATAAGACGTGTTTCGCATTAAGTTTAAGTGGGTGGAATAGCACCGAGATGTGAACCCCTCCTTGAGATTCTCTCAGTGTTCTCATTTAATACTCCATTACAATGTTTATAATTATGTTCTTGGGAGAATAAAGACATTATTATCATTGATATACGTATAGGTATATCAGTCTGCGCTGCTTGCCCACCTTTGTTATTTGCTCGTGCTTTGCTTATGGATGTCGGTTGTGATTCTCCTTGAAGGTTATTTAAAATACATGAGGGATAACTGTTAGGCACCAGAGCAGAAATCTTTGATTCCTACCACCAGCGATCGACGGTACTACCAGAACTTTGCCGGTTGTGATCCTCCCTGAAGGTCATGCAGCGTTGGACGGTACGCGACGTTCTGTAGTATAAGTTTCTAATTTAGAAGGCCTTTTTTGTCAATAGCTGTTGTACAGTTATGCTATAACCCTGTCCGAAATCCTGATTATCTAAGAGAAATTATTATATTGTTGAAGTTTCAATACAATTACACAGATTTCTACAAAGATATTTTTTTCAAGGATATAAATATGACACAATTGGCAGAATACATACAGTTCTGTTGATTATAACATTCAGGCTTAGGTTTCTTCAAAACGCAATTCCAAATAATAATTCGCAATATGAACTATATAATAATAACAAACACTTTATTACACATAAGGACAAATAACAGCTTCGCCAGTTGCAAATTAATTTCACATACTCATCCAGAGTTTGAGTTTATCTCTTTTATTTCTGTAACTTTAACTCTATATCCATCTATGAGAGTAAAACTCAAGGACACACTGATGAAAGACAGATATACATGCATGGCCAATCTTATGAGGAAAGCAAGCTCAGCCCGAATATCTGGACGAGCAGAGATGTCAGGACCGCGTAACTCCTTCCAGTTCCTTTTGCTCTGATGTTATGCGGATAAGCAGAGTTTCCATTTCTTTTAATAAAAGTATCATCCAGAGTTTGAGTTTATCTCCTTTATTTTTGTAACTTTAACTCTATATCCATCTATGAGAGTAAAACTCAAGGACACACTGATGAAAGACAGATATACATGCATGGCCAATCTTATGAGGAAAGCAAGCTCAGCCCGAATATCTGGACGAGCAGAGATGTCACGACCGCGTAACTCCTTCCAGTTCCTTTTGCTCTGATGTTATGCGGATAAGCAGAGTTTTCATTTCTTTTAATAAAAGTAGAGAGATTCGATTGTTAAATCTAACAACAACACTGTTAGTGTGATTTTTTTGTCAATAGCTGTTACGATGTTATCTATTAGATCACTCTGAGTTGCAGTTGTGCTATAACCCTTTCATAAGTCCTGATTATCTCAGAGAAATTATTATACCGTTCAAGGTCTCCCTCTCACATACTCTTACGAAAAACAGATATATAAAAGTATGGTTAATTTTATAAGGATTCGCAAGCCTTCCACAAATATCTGGTCGAGCAAAGACGTCAGAACCTGACAAAACCACTCTTCCTTTTATGTTATGCAGACAAGCAGACTTTTCATTTCTCAAAACACAACGAGCATAATTACATAGCTCCTTAAACCTGTTCCATGTGTCTACTGTCAATAATTGCTGTGTAAAACTTGCAAGGGCGTTATCTCTCTGTTGAAAAATAAGTTTTACCTTATTTGTTATCCAGGGTACATGAGGGATGTTTGCACGTACTTTAAAATGTATCACGGGTAACCATTAGATGTTTGAGCAGAAATTTTCGATTCCTACCATCAGCGATCGACGTGACGATACGCCCAGAATCTTGCCGGTTGTGATCCTCCCTGAAGGTCATGCAGCGTTGGACGGTACGCGACGTTCTATAATATACGTTTCTAATTTAAAAGGGTCGTGCATGAGTCAGCCAGCGAAGAGGTATGCAGGTGTGCTGCCTGCGGTGGATAGCGTATGCTTATGCATGGCGGTTGTGGAAGGTCCCACCAGCGATCGACGCGACGGCGACGGTTCGCCCAAAAGCTTGCCGGTTCTGATCCTCCCTGAAGGTCATGCAGCGTTGGACGGTACGCGACGTTCTGTAGTATAAGTTTCTAATTTAGAAGGCCTTTTTTGTCAATAGCTGTTGTACAGTTATGCTATAACCCTGTCCGAAATCCCGATTATCTAAGAGGAATTATTATATTGTTGAAGTTTAAAAACAATCACACAGATTTCTACATAGATATTCTTTTCAAGGACATAAATATGACACAATTGGCAGAATACATACAGTTCTGTTGATTATAACATTCAGGCTTAGATTTCTTCAAAACGCAATTCCAAAGAATAATTGGCAATATGAACTATATAATAATAGCAAACACTTTATTATACATAAGGACAAATAAGAGCTTCGCCAGTTGCAAATTAATTTCACATACTCATCCAGAGTTTGAGTTTATCTCTTTTATTTCTGTAACTTTAACTCTATGTCCACCTATGAGAGTAAAATTCAAGGACACACTGATGAAAGACAGATATACATGCATGGCCAATCTTATGAGGAAAGCAAGCTCAGCCCGAATATCTGGACGAGCAGAGATGTCAGGACCGCGTAACTCCTTCCAGTTCCTTTTCCTCTGATGTTATGCTGATCAGCAGAGTTTTCATTTCTTATAATAAAAGTAGAGAGGTTCGATTGTTAAATCTAACAACAACACTGTTAGTGTGATTTTTTTGTCAATAGCTGATACGATGTTATCTATTAGGTCACTCTGTGTTGCAGCTGTGCTATAACCCTTTCATAAGTCCTGATTATCTCAGAGAAATTATTATACCGTTCAAGGTCGCCCTCTCACATACTCTTACGAAAAACAGATATATAAAAGTATGGTCAATTTTATAAGGATTCGCAAGCCTTCCACGAATATCTGGACGAGCAAAGACGTCAGAACCTCACAAAACCACTCTTCCTTTGATGTTATGCAGACAAGCAGACTTTTCATTTCTCACAACACAACGAGCATAATTACATAGCTCCTTAAACCTGTTCCATGTGTCTGCTGTCAATAATTGCTGTGTAAAACTTGCAAGGGCGTTATCTCTCTGTTGAAAAATAAGTTTTACCTTATTTGTTATCTTGGGTACATGAGGGATATTTACACGTACTTTAAAATGTATCATGGGTAACCATTAGATGCTTGAGCAGAAATTTTCGATTCCTACCACCAGCGACCGACGGCGACGGCTCGCCCAAAAGCTTGCCGGTTGTGATCCTCCCTGAAGGTCATGCAGCGTTGGACGGTACGCGACGTTCTGTAGTATAAATTTCTAATTTAGAAGGCCTTTTTTGTCAATAGCTGTTGTACAGTTATGCTATAACCCTGTCCAAAATCCTGATTATCTAAGGGGAATTATTATATTGTTGAAGTTTAAATACAATCACACAGATTTCTACATAGATATTCTTTTCAAGGACATAAATATGACACAATTGGCAGAATACATACAGTTCTGTTGATTATAACATTCAGGCTTAGGTTTCTTCAAAACGCAATTCCAAATAATAATTGGCAATATGAACTATATAATAATAGCAAACACTTTATTATACATAAGGACAAATAAGAGCTTCGCCAGTTGCAAATTAATTTCACATACTCATCCAGAGTTTGAGTTTATCTCTTTTGTTTCTGTAACTTTAACTCTATGTCCATCTATGAGAGTAAAATTCAAGGACACACTGATGAAAGACAGATATACATGCATGGCCAATCTTAAAAGGATTCGCAAGCTCAACCCGAATATCTGGACGAAAAGAGATATCAGGACCGCATAAAACCTTCCAATCCCTTTTAGGCAGAGTTACAGTTGTGCTATAACACTTTTCGACATCCTGAGTATCTCAGAGTAATTATTAAATCATTACAGATTTATTTATAGACATTTTTTCAAGGACATAATAATATGACATAATTGGCAGACTGCATACAGGTCAGTTCATCGGACTAGGGTTAGGGTTTAGGATTTTTAGGCAACGGCATTTTTCCACTGGCTTGGCAATTCACTCAATTCCATGTGACAATGTGAAATAGAAAAATGCTAGTTGCAAATTAATCCCACCTACTCGTCTGGAATTTGATTCTATCTCTTTTATTACTCTATATTATATTATGTCCATCTATAGTCATCTATATTCATCTACGTTCATCTATAAGGGTACAGTTCAAGGTTACTCTTACGGAAGACAGATATATAAAAGCAAGCACTCTCCGAATATCTGGATGAGCAGAGACGTCAGAACCTCACAAAACCACTCTTCCTTTGATGTTATGCAGACAAGCAGACTTTTCATTTCTCACAACACAACGAGCATAATTATATAGCTCCTTAAACCTGTTCCATGTGTCTACTGTCAATAATTGCTGTATAAAACTTGCAAGGGCGTTATCTCTCTGTTGAAAAATAAGTTTTACCTTATTTGTTGTCCTGGGTACATGAGGGATATTTACACGTACTTTAAAATGTATCATGGGTAACCATTAGATGTTTGAGCAGAAATTTTCGATTCCTACCACCAGCGATCGACGGCGACGGCTCGCCCAAAAGCTTGCCGGTTGTGATCCTCCCTGAAGGTCATGCAGCGTTGGACGGTACGCGACGTTCTGTAGTATAAATTTCTAATTTAGGCCTTTTTTGTCAATAGCTGTTGTACAGTTATGCTATAACCCTGTCCAAAATCCTGATTATCTAAGGGGAATTATTATATTGTTGAAGTTTAAATACAATCACACAGACTTCTACATAGATATTCTTTTCAAGGACATAAATATGACACAATTGGCAGAATACATACAGTTCTGTTGATTATAACATTCAGGCTTAGGTTTCTTCAAAACGCAATTCCAAATAATAATTGGCAATATGAACTATATAATAATAGCAAACACTTTATTATACATAAGGACAAATAAGAGCTTCGCCAGTTGCAAATTAATTTCACATACTCATCCAGAGTTTGAGTTTATCTCTTTTATTTCTGTAACTTTAACTCTATGTCCATCTATGAGAGTAAAATTCAAGAACACACTGATGAAAGACATATACATGCATGGCCGATCTTATGAGGAAAGCAAGCTCAGCCCGAATATCTGGGCGAGCAGAGATGTCAGGACCGCGTAACTCCTTCCAGTTCCTTTTCCTCTGATGTTATGCTGATCAGCAGAGTTTTCATTTCTTATAATAAAAGTAGAGAGATTCGATTGTTAAATCTAACAACAACACTGTTAGTGTGATTTTTTTGTCAATAGCTGTTACGATGTTATCTATTAGATCACTCTGTGTTGCAGTTGTGCTATAACCCTTTCATAAGTCCTGATTATCTCAGAGAAATTATTATACCGTTCAAGGTCTCCCTCTCACATACTCTTACGGAAAACAGACATATAAAAGTATGGTTAATTTTATAAGGATTCGCAAGCCCTCCACGAATATCTGGACGAGCAGAGATGTTAGAACCTCATGAAACGTTTCCTCCGATGTTATGCAGATAAGCAGACTTTTCAGTTCTCACAACAGAATGAGCATAGCTCCTTAAACCTGCTCCATGTGCCGACAGTCAATAGTTGGTGTTTATAACTTACAAGGGCTTTATCTCTCTGTTGAAAAATAACTTTTACCTTATTTGTTATCCAAGGTGCATGAGAGTTGTTTACAAGTACTATTAACACAGGACACTTTTGTTAAATAAGTTTACAACACTCTCAGTTGAAAATGTAACCTTCTCTTCTATGTCTGTGATGTAGAATATTTCTTGCCACGGTATATTATTGAATTTCCCATCAAACAAGGTCTCGTTAAAAATGTCTAAATTCCCTAAAATTAATGAATTTTCGTTTATTTTGAATAATACTCCACCTTTAATTCACAAAATACAAGTTGGTTATCAAAGAAAGTAGAAATTGTCACTCTATAATCAATTCCTCTGTCCTGTTTTCTGCCTATTGCGAACAATTTTCAGTGAAATGGTTAATAATGAACTCAAATCTTATTTGTAAGGAATAGTGGAGTATTTACCTCTACATATTATTACCAAATACAGCTTTATGGATAAAGACTTATGACTGTACATAGGGCATAGCCTCGTGCTTGCTTCATGTGTACTACTCTCAGTATTCGACACATCATAGCTGAATGTGGTGGTTCTACCATATGTCAGAGAATCTGGAAGAAATTTTAAGGACTAGTCCAGGGAGTATAAGAACACTTCTGTTGTGGTATGGAGTATCGGACCTAAACCCATAAAGGTAATAGTCACCTATTACTCCACAGAAATAAGACTTCCTCTGTGGAATGAGGCCAAATAGGCTGAACTTTTGCAAAGACTTTCGTTTTACTGTTAGACGAGATAACTTTAAAACATAGCTCTACTGCCACCACCATAGGTACTGTATTCCAATTCATAAAATAGTTGCCTCTCTTGCTCCTGTCCCCGATACCTCTTTTCCAAAGTATGCTTTAAATATCACACAATCTTTAAAACAATATCCCTGCTTAGTCGCCGCCCAGACAGCTGCCGGATGCGTCAAACATTTAACAGTAAATCCTGCCCTTTTGCCTCTTCTGGTACTCCTGTTTCTTCAAAACAATTTTCTTATGTTTTTATAAACGTGACAGGATGCATACTACCATCAAATTTTGTGTACCTGATCTCCCTCATTATTAACCTCATTTTTGTTCCATCCTGACTGGTTGCTTGACCCCTGGGTGAAATTAGTGGACCCCAAGTCGTTTGTGCAACCAAAAAGAAGCAAAAAATAACATAAAAGAACTGAAACTGCATAAAACTATCAAACATAAAAAAACTGCAGATTACAATAGAAAACAGCCAACAACAACAGACAACGACAGAAAACAACCAACAATAACAGAAAGCAACAGAAATCAACAGAAAACAAAAAAAATATAACAAAAAAGAACCGAAAACGACCGAAAACACCAGAAAACTACAGAAATCAGCAGAAAACAGCGATTTCATTTATTATTTCACTAGAATTTAACAAGATTTACCATAATGGTCTTTACATACAATTTTTTTGTCGCATCTGAGATATTAAGACAAAATCCCCTGTGACCATGCTCATACTATGTACCCTCTTTCTTATTGTATTGTTTCACCAATCTGTATTCCTTTTTTATAACTGTTCTTTTTTCTCTTTTTTTAATGTACAAAATTCTTTAGCGGTAGTTTTTAAGTTCCTATGAGGCTGCTATTTTGTATCAGCATTATGCAACTAGCAGTCCCTTTTGCGGTAAATGTGAAATGTATTTGAATCTTCAGTTATACAAGTAGTTCATTTTCTTTGTGTATGTTGACTACAAATAAATAAATAATGTAGGGTTCCGGCACTTGTACACAAATAATGTCCGGCCAAACTGGCTGGTCTGTTCGGCTATTGGGTTTGGCGATCTGGCAAAGCTAGTCACATGCAGTGACGGCATGGAAAAACCAAATATATTATTTGCAAAGACGGTATATGTCGAGACTTTTAGAGAAATAAACTTGTGTTGATAAGATACCTTTGCTAATGTTCCTTAGGAAAATGTGTCTGTGATGCGACTTAGATATATATATTCTTAAGGCTTCTAAGATGCACTGGAAGCGAAATTTTTGCGAAAAACCTATTTTAATGCCATTTTACCTTTGATACTTTAAGACGCACAATGCATATGCGATTTTTTTGTGCTTCATAGGAAGACTGAAACGAAGCTGTTTACAAAAGTTCAGCCTATTTGGCCTCATTCCACAGAGGAAGTCTTATTTCTGTGGAGTAATAGGTGACTATTACCTTTATGGGTTTAGGTCCGATACTCCATACCACAACAGAAGTGCTCTTATACTCCCTGGACTAGTCCTTAAAATTTCTTCCAGATTCTCTGACATATGGTAGAACCACCACATTCAGCTATGATGTGTCGAATACTGAGAGTAGTACACATGAAGCAAGCACGAGGCTATGCCCTATGTACAGTCATAAGTCTTTATCCATAAAGCTGTATTTGGTAATAATATGTAGAGGTAAATACTCCACTATTCCTTACAAATAAGGTTTGAGTTAATTATTAACCATTTCACTGAAAATTGTTCGCAATAGGCAGAAAACAGGACAGAGGAATTGATTATAGAATGACAATTTCTACTTTCTTTGATAACCAACTTGTATTTTGTGAATTAAAGGTGGAGTATTATTTAAATAAACGAAAATACATTAATTTTAGGGAATTTAGACATTTTTTACGAGAACTTGTTTGATGGGAAATTCAATAATATACCGTGGCAAGAAATATTCTACATCACAGACATAGAAGAGAAGGTTACATTTTCAACTGAGAGTGTTGTAAACTTATTTAACAAAAGTGTCCTGTGTTAATAGTACTTGTAAACAACTCTCATGCACCTTGGATAACAAATAAGGTAAAAGTTATTTTTCAACAGAGAGATAAAGCCCTTGTAAGTTATAAACACCAACTATTGACAGTCGGCACATGGAGCAGGTTTAAGGAGCTATGCTCATTCTGTTGTGAGAACTGAAAAGTCTGCTTATCTGCATAACATCGGAGGAAACGTTTCATGAGGTTCTAACATCTCTGCTCGTCCAGATATTCGTGGAGGGCTTGCGAATCCTTATAAAATTAACCATACTTTTATATGTCTGTTTTTCGTAAGAGTATGTGAGAGGGAGACCTTGAACGGTATAATAATTTCTCTGAGATAATCAGGACTTATGAAAGGGTTATAGCACAACTGCAACACAGGGTGATCTAATAGATAACATCGTAACAGCTATTGACAAAAAAATCACACTAACAGTGTTGTTGTTAGATTTAACAATCGAATCTCTCTTTTTTTATTATAAGAAATGAAAACTCTGCTGATCAGCATAACATCAGAGGAAAAGGAACTGGAAGGAGTTACGCGGTCCTGACATCTCTGCTCGTCCAGATATTCGGGCTGAGCTTGCTTTCCTCATAAGATCGGCCATGCATGTATATGTCTTTCATCAGTGTGTCCTTGAATTTTACTCTCATAGATGGACATAGAGCTAAAGTTACAGAAATAAAAGAGATAAACTCAAACTCTGGATGAGTATGTGAAATTAATTTGCAACTGGCGAAGCTCTTATTTGTCCTTATGTATAATAAAGTGTTTGCTATTATTATATAGTTCATATTGCCAATTATTATTTGGAATTGCGTTTTGAAGAAACCTAAGCCTGAATATTATAATCAACAGAACTGTATGTATTCTGCCAATTGTGTCATATTTATGTCCTTGAAAAGAATATCTATGTAGAAATCTGTGTGATTGTATTTAAACTTCAACAATATAATAATTCCCCTTAGATAATCAGGATTTTGGACAGGGTTATAGCATAACTGTACAACAGCTATTGACAAAAAAGGCCTTCTAAATTAGAAATTTATACTACAGAACGTCGCGTACCGTCCAACGCTGCATGACCTTCAGGGAGGATCACAACCGGCAAGCTTTTGGGCGAGCCGTCGCCGTCGGTCGCTGGTGGTAGGAATCGAAAATTTCTGCTCAAGCATCTAATGGTTACCCATGATACATTTTAAAGTACGTGTAAATATCCCTCATGTACCCAAGATAACAAATAAGGTAAAACTTATTTTTCAACAGAGAGATAACGCCCTTGCAAGTTTTACACAGCAATTATTGACAGTAGACACATGGAACAGGTTTAAGGAGCTATGTAATTATGCTCGTTGTGTTGTGAGAAATGAAAAGTCTGCTTGTCTGCATAACATCAAAGGAAGAGTGGTTTTGTGAGGTTCTGACGTCTTTGCTCGTCCAGATATTCGTGGAAGGCTTGCGAATCCTTATAAAATTAACCATACTTTTATATATCTGTTTTTCGTAAGAGTATGTGAGAGGGCGACCTTGAACGGTATAATAATTTCTCTGAGATAATCAGGACTTATGAAAGGGTTATAACAACTGCAACACAGAGTGATCTAATAGATAACATCGTATCAGCTATTGACAAAAAAATCACACTAACAGTGTTGTTGTTAGATTTAACAATCGAACCTCTCTACTTTTATTATAAGAAATGAAAACTCTGCTCATCAGCATAACATCAGAGGAAAAGGAACTGGAAGGAGTTACGCGGTCCTGACATCTCTGCTCGTCCAGATATTCGGGCTGAGCTTGCTTTCCTCATAAGATTGGCCATGCATGTATATCTGTCTTTCATCAGTGTGTCCTTGAATTTTACTCTCATAGATGTACATAGAGTTAAAGTTACAGAAATAAAAGAGATAAACTCAAACTCTGGATGAGTATGTGAAATTAATTTGCAACTGGCGAAGCTCTTATTTGTCCTTATGTATAATAAAGTGTTTGCTATTATTATATAGTTCATATTGCCAATTATTATTTGGAATTGCGTTTTGAAGAAATCTAAGCCTGAATGTTATAATCAACAGAACTGTATGTATTCTGCCAATTGTGTCATATTTATGTCCTTGAAAAGAATAACTATGTAGAAATCTGTGTGATTGTATTTAAACTTCAACAATATAATAATTCCTCTTAGATAATCGGGATTTCGGACAGGGTTATAGCATAACTGTACAACAGCTATTGACAAAAAAGGCCTTCTAAATTAGAATCTTATACTACAGAACGTCGCGTACCGTCCAACGCTGCATGACCTTCAGGGAGGATCAGAACCGGCAAGCTTTTGGGCGAACCGTCGCCGTCGCGTCGATCGCTGGTGGGACCTTCCACAACCGCCATGCATAAGCATACGCTATCCACCGCAGGCAGCACACCTGCACACCTCTTCGCTGGCTGACTCATGCACGACCCTTTTAAATTAGAAACGTATGTTATAGAACGTCGCGTACCGTCCAACGCTGCATGACCTTCAGGGAGGATCACAACCGGCAAGATTCTGGGCGTATCGTCACGTCGATCGCTGATGGTAGGAATCGAAAATTTCTGCTCAAACATCTAATGGTTACCCATGATATATTTTAAAGTACGTGCATACATCCCTCATGTACCCTGGATAACAAATAAGGTAAAACTTATTTTTCAACAGAGAGATAACGCCCTTGCAAGTTTTACACAGCAATTATTGACAGTAGACACATGGAACAGGTTTAAGGAGCTATGTAATTATGCTCGTTGTGTTGTGAGAAATGAAAAGTCTGCCTGTCTGCATAACATAAAAGGAAGAGTGGTTTTGTCAGGTTCTGACGTCTTTGCTCGACCAGATATTCGTGGAAGGCTTGCGAATCCTTATAAAATTAACCATACTTTTATATATCTGTTTTTCGTAAGAGTATGTGAGAGGGAGACCTTGAACGGTATAATAATTTCTCTGAGATAATCAGGACTTATGAAAGGGTTATAGCACAACTGCAACTCAGAGGGATCTAATAGATAACATCGTAACAGCTATTGACAAAAAAATCACACTAACAGTGTTGTTGTTAGATTTAACAATCGAATCTCTCTACTTTTATTAAAAGAAATGAAAACTCTGCTTATCCGCATAACATCAGAGCAAAAGGAACTGGAAGGAGTTACGCGGTCCTGACATCTCTGCTCGTCCAGATATTCGGGCTGAGCTTGCTTTCCTCATAAGATTGGCCATGCATGTATATCTGTCTTTCATCAGTGTGTCCTTGAGTTTTACTCTCATAGATGGATATAGAGTTAAAGTTACAGAAATAAAAGAGATAAACTCAAACTCTGGATGAGTATGTGAAATTAATTTGCAACTGGCGAAGCTGTTATTTGTCCTTATGTGTGATAAAGTGTTTGTTATTATTATATAGTTCATATTGCGAATTATTATTTGGAATTGCGTTTTGAAGAAACCTAAGCCTGAATGTTATAATCAACAGAACTGTATGTATTCTGCCAATTGTGTCATATTTATATCCTTGAAAAAAATATCTTTGTAGAAATCTGTGTGATTGTATTAAAACTTCAACAATATAATAATTTCTCTTAGATAATCAGGATTTCGGACAGGGTTATAGCATAACTGTACAACAGCTATTGACAAAAAGGGCCTTCTAAATTAGAAACTTATACTACAGAACGTCGCGTACCGTCCAACGCTGCATGACCTTCAGGGAGGATCACAACCGGCAAAGTTCTGGTAGTACCGTCGATCGCTGGTGGTAGGAATCAAAGATTTCTGCTCGGGTGCCTAACAGTTATCCCTCATGTATTTTAAATAACCTTCAAGGAGAATCACAACCGACATCCATAAGCAAAGCACGAGCAAATAACAAAGGTGGGCAAGCAGCGCAGACTGATATACCTATACCTATATCAATGATAATAATGTCTTTATTCTCCCAAGAACATAATTATAAACATTGTAATGGAGTATTAAATGAGAACACTGAGAGAACCTCAAGGAGGGGTTCACATCTCGGTGCTATTCCACCCACTTAAACTTAACGCGAAACACGTCTTATCCAACAATAGTGTCCATTTCTTTTATCATCGGTTAATTAGCATAACACTATTGAAGAAAAGTTACATCTTTTGAGCTTAACTGGCTTGCAACTGATCTGCGGAAGATATTTTATCCAACAAAGCGTCAATTGGGTCCACTCTTATTTACGTTATTTATCAGCCCTCTCCCTATCTGCCTTTCTCTTTCTATCGGACTGTTTTTTATGGATCTTTTTAAAATTTTTTTAAAACAATAGCTTCTTCTAAGGATGCCTTTTGCTGCAAAAAGATATAAATACCATTATTTGCTAGCTCAAAGATAAGAGAATGTCGGTAAACGTCAAAAAATGTTTCGTTATGACCTTCACACAGAGCACAACTACAACATTAATGAGGTAGTCCTAGAGCGCAAACGTGAAATAAAAGACCTAGGAGTTACCTTTCAGAGGATCATGAGGTCCAATTTCCATTATATCCAAATAGTAAGTATATATCTGGGGCTTATTATTAGAAATAGTAAATATAATGGACTAGAACCAGTTATAAGGCCATACCATACGCTAGCGAGACCGTACCTATGTAGAGTATGCAGTCACAATTGAAAACACACAACATTACATAAATGACCTTCAGAGAGGATCAAAACCGGCATGCATACGAAAAAGACACAACGAAGCCCCGCAGTCGGCAGCTGTAATCGGGTACAAAAAATATCCAATGCTACATAAATATCCAATACTGACCTTGACAAATATTTCGAAATCAGTGTCTATAAGCACAATGTAAACCTACAAGACTCACGGTTACACAACAGCCCATTTAAAAAGCCCTTCACATACGATCACAATTGAAAACACACAACGTTACAAAATGATCTTTAGAGAGGATCAGAACCGGCACCCATAAGAACAACCCACATCAAAGCTCAAGGTTATTCGCCCCCCATTTAAATGACCTCGGGAGTCCATTATAATGAGAAGGAATTTCAACTAAAACCACAGTAATCTCAAAAACAAGTCTTATGAAGTGACTGGTGAAATGGAGCACAGAAAACTTCAAGGTTACACAAACAACCAATACAAACACTAACGACAAATATTTCGGAATCAGTGTCTATAAGCACAATTATACACCAAAAAACCTCAAGGTTACCTAACGCCGATTTAAAAAGCCCTTCAGACACGATAAAAATTGAAAACACAACGTTGCACAATGACCTTCAGGGAGGTTCAGAACCGGCACCCATAAGAAAAACCCACGTTAATGCTCAAGCTTATCCGCACCCTATTTTAATGACATCGGGAGGATCACAACCGGCACCCATATGAAAAACACACAACGTTGCTCAATGTTATCCCCACCCCATTTAAAAAGCCCTTCAGATACGATCACAATTGAAAACACACTACGAAGCACACACATAATGACCTTCAGAGAGGATAACAACCGGTATGCGAAAGGAAAGGGCACAATGAGGCCCCGCAATCGACGGCTGTAATCGGTTACAAAAAATCTTCAATGCTACACAAATAACCAATGCTAGCCTTGACAAATATTGCGAAACCAGCCGCTATAAGCACAACGTAACCGAAAAAGCTCAAGGTTACTCAACACCTCATTTAAAAAACACACAACGAAGCACACGGCTATCCACACCCCATACCCACGTCAATACAGCTCATGAAATATGGAAACCAAGGTCATACCCACCCCATTTGAATGACCTTCAGGGAGGATCAGAACCGGCATATCTATACTACTAATAATCTCAGTTGGTTAAGTGCTAGTCTTTCGGATCATGATATAACACTAAGCGTAATCTACAAACCCCCCTCATATGATAATGAACAGTTTCTTATCCAGTTAGATAGTATTATGACAAAGTACCCACGACGCCATATTATTGTGGGTGATGTTAACATCAACCTATTGGGACCGCAAACTAATCTGGTACAAGATTACATGGACACAATAGAGTTGCACGGTTATCGGATTGCAAATAAAATAGGTGAAGAGTATGCTACCAGGGTTACCGCAAAAACAAAAACCATTGTTGATCATATACTGGTAAATCATCAGTTCAACAAAAACTGTTCTGTATCGGTGGAGGAAAATACACTATCCGACCATAATGGCAGGCTTCTGATTAGTCTAGAAGAAAAGGTGACTGTAAAAAATAAGAAAACTGTGTATGAGGTTAAACATACTGATCATAAAAATATGACTAGGATGTTTAGACAACAATTAAGTGTACATAATATAAGTTCTTTTCAACAACTCATAGACTTGATAGTTAAGTGTAAGCAAGCATCGGAGTATAAGACAAGAATAAAATGCCATAATAATAATAATGTCTGGATTAATAAGGAGTTGCTTGATATGATGAAGCAGAGAGACAAACTTTACAAACATAAAATGTTAAATCCCAATGACACAGTCATAGAAAAAGAATTTAAGAATTTAAAAAACAAAATAAACAATAAAATAAATGTCCTCAAAAATAAACAATTCAGTAAACAATGGAGTGAAACTGGTGGAGATACAAGGAAGCAATGGAAGCTAGTTCATAGCATGCTGAAAAACCCAAACAAGGATACAGGTGTAGAAGCATTGACAGTTAATAATGTGACTATTGAGGATCCAATGAGCATCGTCAATGAACTAAATAAGCATTTTGCAGAGGTTGGAAAACAGTTTCCGAGATTGACCATCAGCTAAAAAATAGTGCAGCCAGTACAACCAAATTTGAGGAAATATTTTGCGATACCACATGCTCTTCAGAAAAACACAAACAGAGAAGAAATCATGGATGTACTAATGGATCTCAAGAAAACTTCGGCTCCTGGACATGATCAGATCACTGTTCGAGACCTGCTTAACCTAAAAGAAGATATCTTGGACATACTTGTACGACTGACCAATGATGTACTCATGAGTGGCACATTTCCAGAGGAACTCAAGATTGTCAAAATTGCTCCCATTTTCAAAAATGGGAATAAAGACTCAATGAACAATTATAGACCAACTTCAGTTGTTAGTGCATTATCAAAAGTGGTGGAAAAAATAATAAAAAATAGAATATTAGGGTTTTTAAATAAATACATCGGCATGGACAGGTTTCAGTATGGGTTTGCAAAAGGTAGTAGCACCTTGTGTATATGTATGGACCTGTTAAACAAAATAGCCACAGCGTTAGATCAAAAAAAAGTTGTAATTTTGGTGTTTGTAGATCTTAGTAAAGCCTTTGATGTTGTAAGTCCAAATATTTTATTAAATAAGCTAAGTGACATGGGTTTTAGGGGTGCAGTATATAAATTATTAGAATCATATTTAGTCAACAGGCAGCAATATGTCAAAATAGGTAGCAACGAAAGTCATCATTTGAGCAGTACGTTTGGTGTTCCCCAAGGGTCCATCTTGGGACCTCTATTGTACTCACTATATACTTTGAGTTTACGTTGTGCGAATCTTGAGTGTGACTATTTTACTTTTGCTGATGATACCGTTTTACTTTATTCAGGGGAAAATGAATGTGATTTAGAGGTTATAATAAATAGAGATCTGGGGGTATATTATCAATGGTTATTATGTAATAAATTAAAGATAAATATAGAGAAAACGAAATTTATGATTTTTAAGCATAAGAATAAGAATATTTTGGTATCAAAAATTATCATTAAGGATGTTGAGTTAGAAAGTGTTAACTGTATTAAGTACTTAGGTTTAATGATTGATGATAATCTTAATTGGACTGAACATGTTAACCATGTGACGAAAAAGTTAACTTCAATGACTGGTGCCCTGTATAAAAACAGATCATTATTTACGCGTAAAGTCAAACTTGATATATATAATGCATACATTTCTTCACATCTTAGATACCTTCTTCCTGTTTGGGGTACATGCGGAAAAGTCAATTTCAGGAGAATAAAGACAACGCAAAATAAGGTATTAAAGATTTTATTTAATTTAAATTGGTTTACACATACACATTACTTATATGAGGAATTAGGTATCTTGGATTTGGATAAACTTCTGGAACTGGAGCAATGTAAATATATACACAAAGTTATAACAAAAAATCAAAAATGTAATACGCTAATACATTTTAATAATACAGTACATGAGCACAATACCAGGATACAAAACGATATTCATTCATTTCATTTTATTTGCAATAAAACTACAAATAATGCCACCCCTAGAAGGCTGAGCCTTGTGGCGGGGTATAGGCATACATAGTAAGATAATTATAATGCGTCACAAAAAAATTTACGGTACCATTTTCTAAAGCCAGTGGTTATCCAGCAGCATTAGCATCTCATGGTTTCATACCAGAACTGGATCGTGACGACTGATATCTTGCGATAGTTGTCTTTCCGTATGCTTCATTGGACTTTCTGCGAACTGGTTTACTTGAGGCAGCCAAAGATTGGTAGCGGATAATACCAATAATGTTTTCATAAGTACCTAATTGTGCCATTAAAACTAAAAATTTCGGAAATCTGATCGGATAACCGCCATTGAATTTGACAGTTATTTATATACATCAGTTCAATGTCAGTACCACCAAAGGCTTGAATCGCTTGAATAATCCCATAGCACAGTCATCAAGAGCTTATAATATGCTGCCAAGTACGTTAAAAAATCAAAATATGAGCTGCAACACATTTGTAAAAAGACTAAAAAAGCACATAAACATACGTCAGAGTTAAAATATGTAAATATGTATATAGGTAACTGTCACTACTGAATAGATAGATAAATATGCTTTATTGTCTAAGAATTTACAAATTTCTTATTGACAAATCTGTAACAACAAAATGTGGAATATTCACTAAAACCCGTCATAGAACTCATCTAGTGTGTAATAAGGTTTTTGAAATAGGAAATTTTTAAGTTTTTTACGAAAAACTTTTAAATCTTTTTGAATTTTAATAGAATTAGGAGGTTTGTTATACATCTTCAATCCATTGTATATAATTGAATCTTTAACCAGTGCTGATTTGGGGGTGATTAATTTAAAATCATTTTTTTGTCTTATATTATATTCTGTATTTATGATTTCAAATTTTGTTTTATTTTTGAACATTAATGTAGCCGTTTTCAAAATAAATAGTGCAATTACGGTCATAATTTTGTATTCTAAAAATAGTGGCTGTAATAATAATAATATGTAATAACTGTCGCTATTGTAAGTCTATACATTGTTAGTTTTTAGGCGCAATGTGTATATTCTCGATACCAGTGTTTAAAACACTGTCTTAGAGAATTGTTAAAATATATTGTAAAACTTTTGTTGTAATATAAAAGAAATTTCAAAAAAAAAATATAATAAGAACTAATTTTTAACAAACGTCAAATAAATATTAAACCAAAGCCTACTTGATTCTAAAAAATATAAGGACTTGATGTCTTATGTTACGTGTCGAAAGTTACAGCACCTGTCTAGTTATAAATTGATATATCCTCTGTTGGTATATTTTATATGAGCGCCTGATAATATTGTTTTTACGAGTACTTGCCTGGGTATCTTGGAATGAGTAACCTTTCTCTTATGGTCAGCCTCCCGCAAAGGCTGAAAGCCTATGGCGCTGTAGAAACATGCGAAAGGATAAGTATCGGTGCACGTTAGATTTGAAATGCTGTAGGTTGTAGCCGTCGCGAAACAAATTCACCGTCAGCTCATTCCACAGCGTCAAAGTTCGCCTAACCCTCCATTAGGCGCGTGGATTACATATGTAAGCCACGCTCCTTTTGGCAGTGACCAATTGAAATCTAGCTTGTGGTTGTGATCGCCCGCTTGAGTAGCTGTCGGTAATATACACAACTACCGACTCAGTGTAAAACTAAACAGCGAAGTGTATGTTGGTCTATGTTAGCGGCTGTCAAATACGACTGGACTACAATTGTAATCCACGCGCCCAACTACGGTACTTTTTTGAGAAGCGAAAAATTTGGCTTTTGAAACAGTTAGGTAAGTTTTATCGTTTTAATAATTATATTTGGCATTGATCTTTATGTTCTTATATTATAGAGCACTATTCTAAAGATTTATATTTTATACATATCAGTTCACAATTATTGTTTGACTTGTTCTTTACTCTTCTCGTATAACTGTCTTTGAGCAGAAAAATAAATGTGTAGTCTTTTCAAAGCAATCTGAAAACTTTATGTTACAATAACTTATTCATTATAAAGTGTTACATTTTAATTTCAGATAATAAAATGTCTGAAGGCACAAAAAAACATTTGGAACGAAGTACAGATCCTGAAATTTGGACGAAATGGTATCATGAGCTTTCAAGTGAAGAGGAAAGTCCCATGGATGAAGAAGATGAAGACGAAGTAGAGGACGACAATTTAGAACATAGCGAACATCAAACGGAATCAGAGCAAGAACTTTCGTCAGATGAAGATCAAGGTACTCCAAGCCCTGATGTCTATCCAGAGGGAGAACTAGAACCTAACAGTTACACCTTTTACCTTGGCAAAGACAAAACAACCAAATGGAGAAAAAGTAGGGCTAATTTGCAGGTACGTGTTCGTTCCCACAGTATTATAAAACTGTTTCCCGGACCAAAACGCAACGCTCGAGATGCAGTTTCGGAGATCGATTGTATAAAACTTTTTCTAACCGAAAATATTATTCAAATGATAACTGCTTCCACAAATATATATATTGAAAAAATTAAAAACAAATTTCAAAGGGATAGAGATGCAAGATTGACAGATGAAAGAGAAATAAGTGGATTTATTGGAATTCTGTTTCTGATTGGCACCTTGAGAAGTTCTAGAAAAAACGCTCACAAAATTTGGGATAATTCAAAAGGCAGTGGCGTGGAACTATGTTATCTTGCAATGAGTGAAAAGCGCTTCAGATTTTTGTTACGAACTCTGAGGTTTGATGATATTAGAACAAGAAGTGATAGGAGAGAAGTCGATAAATTTGCTCCTATTAGAGAAATTTTTGAAATATTCCTGGCTAATTTCCAAAACAATTTTATTCCAAGTGAATTCTTGACAGTTGATGAGCAGTTATTAGCTTTTAGAGGTCGCTGTTCTTTTAAGCAATACATACCCAGCAAGCCAGCACGATATGGAATAAAGGTATTTGCATTAGTAGATGCAAAAACTGCTTACACATTTAATCTCGAGCCTTACGTCGGAATTCAACCTGACGGACCATACAAGTTCAATAATTCTCCAGATGAAATAGTTCTCCGATTGGTCCACCCTGTGGAAGGAACAAACCGCAATATAACAGGTTACAATTGGTTCACCAGTATACCACTTGTAAAAAAATTATTGGAGGAAAAGAAGCTGACATATGTTGGTACTCTGAGGAAAAATAAACGGGAAATTCCTCTCGAATTTTTACCCAAAAAGGACAGAGAAGAAACAACTTCATATTTTGGTTTTCATGACAAATTCACAATGGTTTCGTACTGCCCAAAGAAAAACAGAGCCGTTATACTGATTTCCTCAATGCACCATGACAATTCGATTGACCTAGATGCTGGTGAAAAGAAGTTACCTGAGATAATAACCTGCTACAACAAAACTAAAATAGGCGTAGATATGGTAGATCAGATGTGTGAAAAATACAATGTAGCGAGAACAACAAATCGATGGCCAATGGTAGTATTCTACGACTTGCTAAATATATCTGCAATTAATGCTACTTGCGTTTATAAAGCTAACCACCCTGAAAAAAAAGTTCTAAGATCTGACTTTATTGAAAGTTTTGCTTGGGAATTGATAAAACCCCAAATTGAACACCGATCAACTATTCCTAATGTACCAAAAGAAATTCGGCGTCGAGCGCGGCATCTACTTGGTTTAGAAGAGATCTTACCCCCTCCACCACCCGATATTCCAGCAAATTTCATCCGACGTTGCTACATTTGTTCAAGGAATCATAAAAAATCAACACGGAAAATTTGCCAAAAATGTAACAAACATGCATGCAAAGATCATATGAGAGATGTGTGCACCGCATGTTTGTCAGAGTAAAATATGTTCCATATTTGAGTTATGTTTTTTCCTTTATATGTTTATATATTTTTTTATTCTTCATTTCATATGAAGTATAAGTTTATTATGTAACTAAAAGAAAATGAAGTTTATTTTTTTTATAAAGATTTTGATTATGCAACTGTTTTTATCGAACCTGCAATTAAATGTCTTAAAAATACGTGTATATCATTTTTAATCTCCCTATCATAAAATTTAGGTAAAATATATGTTTTAATGTATTCTAAGTATGCAAACTAATATTAATAAGCATATATCACAAGCTAAAATATAATTTTTTGTAAGTAAAACATTACAGCAGCCAAATAAATCGGATTACCATTGTAATCCACGCGCCTAACCGCGTGAGAATAACCTACGCGCCTAATGGAGGGCTAAAGAAGGTATGCTGGAGGAGACTGGTTCGGAAAGTAGGGATCTCGACCTGGTAAGGATGTGCTCGCAGAGCCTCTTTAGTATTCCTCATTCGGACAATCTTTGGTGTTATTAGAAGACTCTGGATAATCATTTTTCGGATCATAAGGGTCTGTTGTTTAGTGTCCATTTTGTTGAGAAGACAAGTAACACTTACGCGTATAAGCGTTGTTTTAATGATAACAATTTGGAAAATTTTATTGATTCTTTGGCTCAGGAGAGTTGGGAAGATGTCTATAAGTACTCCCATCTAAATGCTAGCTTTGATGCATTCCATAGTATTTTATGTCATTACTTTGATTTACATTTCCCTCTCAGAAAATTGTACAATAAGCAGAATAAGTCATGGATTGATGTTAATATAAAAAAGTCAAGTCAGAACTTGAAAGACTTACACAACTTAACAAAATCGTTTCCAGATTTGCAACCGCTATACAAAGAAAGTAAAGTGAAACACTCTCAGCTGATTGAGAAAACAAAACGATTTTACTATAAAAATAAAATAAAACATTCAAAAAATATTACAAAAGGCGCATGGAGTGTTGTTAACAAGCTGAGTAATAAAAAATCTGAGAAAACGGGCCACATTAAGATAAAAAATAATAATAATGTGCTAACTGAGGACACAGAATCGGTTGCTAATTTGTTCAATCAGCATTTTGTAGAAGTACCGAAACAAATCTTAAGTAAGATTCCTTATAGACCATATTGTGACAATATACAGAGAAATTGTAGGTCCATGTTTTTGTTTCCGTTTGACGAAAAGGAATTTCTTCTGTCAATGGCGAAAAAACTGAAACACAAAAACTCCTGTGGAATAGATGATATACCTAGTTTTCTTATTAAAAATTGCCTAAATGTATTATGTGCTCCTCTTGTGTATTTAGTAAATCTGTCTTTTTGCGAAGGTACATTTCCGGAGAAATTAAAAACAAATAAAGTAATCCCAATTTTGAAAAAAGGCGATGTTGAGATGATGAATAACTATCGCCCTATAGCATTGTCACCAGTCCTCTCAAAAATATTTGAGTACTGTTATGTGTATAGGCTTGTACATTTTTTGGATACATATGGTATACTGGCAAAAAATCAGTTTGGATTTCGAGCTGCGCACAGCACCTGTGATGCCATTTATGCTTTCATAGAAAGCGCTGTGAAACATATTGAGGATGGTGAATGCCCTGCCGGTCTATTTTGTGACTTGAGTAGTGCATTCGACTGTGTCGATCATCACATCCTCAAAGTGAAAGCAGATAAATATGGAATAAGAGGAAAAGCGCTTGAGCGGCTTAACAGCTACTTAAGCAATAGAAAGCAGTATGTATCCACAAAGTGTACATTGGAAAATGGTTGCAATACTAATGTTAATTCGCGAATGCTATCCAATGACATCGGAGTCCCACAGGGCTCAATTTTGGGACCTGTGCTGTTCATCATGTACATTAATGACATCAGTGATTTACCTAATTGTGACATTTGGTTATACGCCGATGACACCTCGGTTACGACATCAGGTAGTGACAAACACGTTGTGCAATCGAAACTTCAAGAAAATTTTGATAAACTACATGAATGGTTCAGCAGAAATTCTTTATACATGAATACAGCGAAAACAAACTACCTTGTGTTTCACAACTACAATAAGACAGATCTTAATATTGACCTTTCTTCTGATGGCGAGAAGGTTGAGAGAGCGACTCACGTTAATTTTTTGGGAATATGTATAGACGAACACCTAAACTGGAAAGCTCATTGTGAGGCACTTAGTTCTAAGTTAAACTCCGTATGCTACCTAATCAGAAGTCTCAAACGCATAGTTTCGACGGAACAACTTCTTTCTGTCTACCATGCCCATGTGTCATCGAGAGTACGGTGCCTGCTTTTGGGGAACTACATCCGCGTCCGTACAGATATTTAAAGCACAAAAAGGAGCAGTTAGAGCACTGTCAGGTATTTCGCAAAGAACATCGTGTAAGAGCTCTTTTAAATCATTCAAAATATTAACTTTGCCCTCCATTGTTATATTGGAGCTTTCAATATTTATCTATTGCCATCAGGATAAGTATCTTAAGAATAAAGACATGCATGCTTATTGTACGAGAAACAGGGATATGTATACAATACCTTTTTCTAAGTATCGGATTGGTCAGCATTCCCCTGCCCATTTGGGTGTAAAAATTTTTAATAAACTGAGTAATGACATAAAATGCTCAACATCCTTGAACATATTTAAAAATAAGTTAAAACTCTTTTTACTCGAGAAATGCTATTACTCCGTTGAAGATTTTTTACTCGAATGATTTTACGTGTTGGTCATATAATGTATGTTTGTTATATATTATAATTTTGTGTTTGTTATATAATATTTAGTGTTGGATTTTTGTAACTGATCGATGCTGATATTACTGTACTGCTGACGCTTTTCCACAATGTTATATATACATTCTTATGGAAATAAAATGATCTATCAATCTATCTATTATCTAGGAAAGCTCACTCGAACATCTTCCGTGATGGAATCTGTAAAACAGGGACAGATCAGCCAGCCTTCTTCGATGTTCCTGATTGTGAAGGTCCTTGATTAGCCTAATTGCTCTCTTGTGGATAGTCTCCAGAAACTTTAGAGAGTGCATTGGAGCTCATCCCCGCACATGGGAGCAATACTCTGACAACGGTCGGATCTGTATCTTGTAGAGCAGCAGTAGTTGCTCTGGTGTATACAGCTTCCTATAGCGGAAAAAAACTCCAAGCTTCTGCCGTTATAGCAAGACTGACAACGTGGTAGTGCCAGGACATGTTACTGTTTATGTTGATTCCCAAAAGCTTGACGGTAGGTGACTCAACTATTGGGTGATCCTCCATTTCCACAGTTGGTTACCCAACGTGAGACTTCTTTGCCAGTATTGTTGGCTGAGTTTCGTGTACCTTAAGCTATACTTGATTTACTAATCCCCACTCGATTATTGTTTTGGTATCTACGTTAATCTGTGAGGCATGTTGCTGTTTCCGACGTACCTGGTTCCTGGTTCCATGCAAGATAATAATGAACTGTCATCTGCAAAGCTGGTAGATTGGATTGGATGTTATTTCCAGCAGCTCGTTGACGTACAACAGAAACAGTGTAGGGGATGGGACAGATCCCTGAACAACTCCGGCGTTTATTGAAAATACGTCTGACGAACAGCCTTCGGCTACAACAAACAGAGATTCGGTCATTCAAGGAGCTATTCAGCCACTGGCTGATTATAGTATAGTGATTATAGTATAGAATGACCACCTGTGACATATCAAAACTGGTTTTCTATTCGAAGAAAGAGAAGAACTCATGTCGCTAAAGTGTTGATTGATTCAAAAATTTCGTTCTCAAGAGAATTGTCTTTAAAAACATCAATTTCGATTATTGTATTTCTTAATTTGTGTGGTCAGTACCACTTGGAAATGCAGAATCTTGGGCACTTATAACTTACTCATATAAAAGGCAGATGTAATCGAGAGCTTGGGAGATAGTTTCAAAATTTCCTGGACCATAGATTAAATTAATTTTGTCTATGGCCCTGCTTAAGACACTATATTATTGCAGCGGGTTTAATTTAGGATTAGCTGAATAAATCTCATTTGCACCAGACCTGCCCAAAGTGCCTTTATTAATTTGTGGGATTCAAGGATACTGCTAATTCCGATAATTGAATCCAGCCAAAATGGCAATGAACAATAAATTTTCGGCCACTTTATTAATTATTGTTAATCGAAGGATCGATACAGAGGGGTGGTTTGGCTCAGTGGGTAGACCTTGGGGTTTGTGACCCACTGTCCCAGGTTCAAATTTCGCCAGAGCCAGAAATTTAATTCTCGTTTTTTCAAACAGAAGTAAATTTCCGTATACCTTAGCGATATTCCTTACCTGAGCATTTGCTATTGGGCTCACATAAACAGTGCTGTGCCTAGAGGAGCACCGGGAAACAGTAACAAAGCCTACCCAGAACACGACGCAGTGTTGTTTTAGTGTTATTGGATATGTGGCATACTTTCTATCAGCTGCTCAGCTTGCAGTTTTCTAATTTTAATAAAAATTATTTTTTCAAATAAATGTCCCTAAGAAACGTCTAACACGTTTCGTCGATTGGAGCACATACTGAAAAGATCTCGGATACCTACTCAGAGCCCGACAGTACTCCACCATCCAACCTTTTCTCACTGATAAAGCCCGGATACAAAACCTCGTCAACAAACGTCCTCTAACATAACCCTTCAATATCAGTCATGGTACTCCAGTATAGGCTTTGATCAGTAAAGCCTCGTGACTCAGTACTTCCCACACATTATCGACGGAAAGGAGTAACATCAATGTTTGTTGTGTAGATATTGTATAACGCTCAAAAAGCGTATTATCTCAAAATCCTATCCCCTATGGGTGTGGGAAGTGAAAAGTGGAAAACGATCGGGAACCTCAGAATCGCATAAAAACGAAGTTTGAGTTGTTTCTACATTTTAAGTTTATTGGTTACTGCTGCGCCGCTAGTGACACGATTTCTTAAAACCATACGCGTTTTCCATCCTCGCCATGGTACTTAGACTGTGTCAAAATTTCTTCAAAATCATTTCAATAATTTCACCGCTGCACAATACAGAACGATTTAAAGCAGTACTCGGATGAATACATCAGAGAATTCTAAGTCCCTTATTTTGTGTAATGAGCAAGGCAATGTTCGGATGGATCTAATAAAGTGTACTATGCCGCGAGGTCTTTCTTTCAAGGTCAATGCAAGGCCTATTATGAATACAAAAACTATTTCAATTCTACCCTCACTCCCCAACAACCTCAATTAAACCTCCATCCAAAAAAAGTAGAAAATGATCAGTAACCCCTAAAAAACCTAAAAACCAAGTTTGAGCTGTTCTTATATTTTTAGTTTTTTTATTATTACGGCGCGCCGCCACTAACATCACTTCTAAAAATCATACGCGCTTTCCATCCTCGCCACAGTAATAATACTGTTTCAAAATTTCATTAAAATCAATTTAATATCTTCCAAGTTACCCGATACAGAAGGCTCTAAGGCAATACTCGTATGTATACATCAGAAAATTCTAGGTTCCTTATTGTAACAGACAAGGAAATTTTCGAATGGAACTAAAAAAGTGCCGCTAAGGCTCTCCTTCACAGGTCAGCGAACAGCCTGTTACGAATACAACACATTTATTCAGTTTTACATCCCCCATCCCTGAATGACCCCAAATTTCACCCTCATCCAAAAAAAAGTAAAAAATGATCAGGGGCTCTAAAATTCCTAAAAACGAAGGTATATTTGATTTTTATGCCACAGCATATCGCTACCCAAATTCCATCACAATCCATGCAGCGATTACTGAGATTACAAGGCTAGAAAAACGCCGACAGAGAGACAGACAGACAGATCAACCGACAGACAGATACACAGACAGACAGACAGACAGACCGACGGAAATGAGTGACGTGGTCTTTCTCAAAATCTAAAATGTTCGCGATCACAAAACACACCTCTATCGATGTGGGAAGTTTAAAAAGGAATTTTCGAAGCACCCTCTTTCTGGATACAAGGGCCGCTACTGTGTAAAAGATTGTCTTGCAAGCCGTAAACCTTACCATCGTGTTACTATTCTAAGAGACTCACTGGAGCAAAACTTCAAGATTAAATTTGAGAGCAAGTAGGAGGTAGAAACCTCTAATGGACTTGTAGTTCTAAGTTAGAGATGTATTTAGTCTTGTACTTTATACATGAATATATGATGAAACTGCAACTTGTGTCAGCACAACTCTGGAGAAACTTCGTAATAGACAAGTCTACAAGATGCAAGTTAAATTAACTAAAGTGGAGTAGAGGAGCATTCAAGAAGTTTGGGTTATTGCTGGCGTACCAAAAACGCAAACCTGTGCAACACAATGGGCGTAGATATATATTACTGTATCCATTCAAAAACCTTCACACCATTACTCTAATAATGTAGGTTATCTCTGGGTCATGCCTTTAGCGCCTAACTGAGGAGTAAAAGCAGCAAATGATATGAAAATTTTTATAAACCCAAAAATTTGCTTCGCTTGAGCGCTGCATTACGACAATGCTCCGGGTCACAGATAAGCGGTTTGCCAATGAACAGATAAAGAGCTAAGGGTTAAACTGCTTATTCACCTCCTCTGCTCTCCCGACCTTTCTCCATGTGACTTCCTGAAGACAAAAAAATTGAGAGGCTGAAGATTTATGTTGGACTTAGTACTCAACAATTCTGTTATGGGTATCCTAAACAGACTATCAAAAGATGGGTTCTCAGAAGTTAAGGACAATTGAATAAAACGATGGGATAAGTATACTGAACAGAATAGAGAGTGTTTCGAATAGTAGTTATGGAATACTTTTAAATAATTATTTTATTGCCGTGCGGTTTGACTTCTTTGGAGCGTTAATGGATTACCGAAACAATTTTTTATTAGGCTGTAATACTTTGTAGAGATATCCATATTTTCGAAAACTTTTACAACTTCAAAATTCGCTTTTCGACGTTCTGGTCGGCCATCAACTTTTCGTTAGATGGTAGATGGAGATTTCGCCAGTCTTTGGCATGCATTGATGAAAGCCGCGGTTGTGAACGTAAAAAATGTTAAAATCAAAATGCCCAGTATGACATATCCTGTGGATGAGCGTGACCTCTGACCTACTGAACTACAAAAATATATCAAACTAATTAGCCTATCATTGGCCTGTGGTCAATGTCATACGAGTATTTATTTACTACGTTCCAAAATCCCATCTATCCAGTGAGCAGATGAATTTTCGAGGATAGTCACGTGATTCCAGATGTTAGGGAGGTTGGAATATTTATGAAACGGCAAAGATCTTTTTTTGACAATTTTGACATATCACATAACCTGTGCTGTTTTCTCAGAGTCAGAGTGTCAGAGTAGTCGTACCCGTTAAGCTAAATTCAGATGCATACGACATCCGACGATACGACGGTACGAAACTGTTCCTATTGGTTGAAATATTCAAAATGATGTCAAATCAAAATATTTCAACCAATAGGAACAGTTTCGTACCGTCGTATCGTCGGATGTCGTATGCATCTGAATTTAGCTTTAGAATGCCAATGCATACAAATAAAGCAGAATAGGTTATGTTAAGTTGTTAGCTGTCAAGTGAAAAAATCTCTTGACAGTCTTGACACCGCTAAAATCTCAATTTGATTTCCGAGCAAAACGATGACATCCATGGCATCGGAAATGCAATAATGGAACACAGATTTTTGTTGACAGTTTGATGTTGAGTGAATACTGAAACGCTACAGACCAAATCGAGGTCTTTGATGGGATTTTGGAACGTAGTAATTATAGGAAATAAGGGCCACTGTGACCCTCTCGGCATCCCAGACCGCTTAAAAGACTTTGAGTTCCTGGAGGAAAGTATGAGTGTACAGTTGGAAATACAGAAACTTTACTACTACTATTAACTATCTGACTATCTGATTCCAGCGGGAGCGTCGATCCAGTTTTCAGAGTGAAATATCTTGGTCTTATATTAGACAAAAGACTCACTTTTAACTCTCACCTGGATAACAGAATCGAAAAGGCCCGACTGGCCCTCTGGACACTCAGAAGGATTTGCGGCAAATCTTGGGGTGTCAGTCCTAAACTGATCTACTGGATATATCTTACGGTGGTTAAACCCATGGTAGTATATCGCGCTGTTGTCTGGTGGCAGAAATGCTTACAACGGACAGCCACAGTCAGGCTGTCGGCAGTGCAACGCACCGCCTGTTTGGCTATCACTGGAGCCAGTCTACCACACCAACGCTAGCCATGTAGACCCTCCTAAACTTTACACCTCTGCACATTGAGGTGGAGAGAGTTGCAAAAGTGGTCGCCTACAGACTGCTATCAACTGACAGTCCTGACAAAACGGAACTAGGACCAGACACAACGGGTATCATGGGTGAAATTACCCACCAGCATATACTCGGAATGGTCTCGGACTATATGGTTCCCAAGTGCACATAGAGCGATTCTATAACGTCCTTTTTCCAGGCAGGGACGAATGGAGGAGGGATGGCTTCATATCACCCTCCGATCTTGCGCTATTTACTGATGGCTCCAAGTCTGAACTGGGGGTAGGAGCGGGAGTAGTTGGTACCAATCCAAGAGTTGAAATTTCAGTAAACCTTGGGAGGTATACCTCAGTCTTCCAAGCAGAAATGATTGCCATAGAGCTGGGAGTCAGGGAACTAATCAAAAGGACCCTGACAAACAGATCTATAAAAATCTGTTCAAGCAGCCAGGCTGCATTGAAAGCACTGTGCTCCAGTGGGGTTGATTCCTCTTCAACAAACTCGGAACAAGAAATAGGGTAACCTTGATTTGGGTTTCGGGTCACAGCGGAGTGGAAGGCAATGTATTGGCCGACGCGCTAGCAAAAGGAGGAACTGAATCTGTGTTCATAGGACCAGACCCATTCGCGGGCATTGCAAAAAGCACCGCTAAAAAGACCATCTCAGACTGGGCAGAGAGGAAGGCAATCCTGAACTGGCGAGATACACTAGGGCTACTTCACTCGAAGACGTTCATAAGATTCCCCTCGAGTCAGGCCCACCCGGGGATCATGGAATGTAACAGGAACGATCTCCGCATTTTGGTTGGTCTGCTGACGCGACATAACTTGATAACGCTAGGTTCCAGACACTTGGATTCAACTAACTGGAACCTCATGACTTCAAGGAAGTTTCACCCTTCACGTTGATCGCCTTCGCAATAGGTGCGGACTGAACGGTGAACTTTAAAGAGTCACAATAGACACAACTGAGTTGCAGTGGAAGGAGGCAGCGTTGCCCCACTCACTTTCAACCTAACCTAACCTATCTGATTCCAGTGAGATCATTTTATTTTATAAGGGTCATCTGCTAATTGCAAATCAACTCCAGTATCTCAAATAATGTTTATTTTTGAACATTGGGGCGTTTCTCTGGACCACCAGAAATAACGAATTTGGTCCCCATCCCTATTTTGAGCTATAAGAAATAGCTGAATGATTTCAAATAACGATAACGAAGGACAACTAACTTTACTTGCCAGCTCTATCTCCTTGATTTTTGGCCGCCACCTGGCAGCTGTGGGAACGCGTCTTCTAAATAATATGGGAGGTACGGGATATTGTGTTCCCTCTTCAACCTGTTAAAGGCTATCGGATATATCTTTCTTATGCGTTTATATCGGCATTTTGGAGCCCGGGTTGCCAATCGTGTATACTGATTATACAACTCTCGTACACTGCAATAATTTTCCCCATCAAAATATATCCATATAGGTATTCAGTAACGCTTTTTTATCGTTTGCAAAGGGCTAATTGTTTATGTTAAGCCCTGCCATTCACCTTTTATGCGCCATTGCCTTAATAACTCGTTGACGTGGATCTTAAATTTAATAATCTCCGTGATGGGTATCGACCTTGCCAAAAGAAATTTGTCTTTTTTGATTATCTTTGATTACCTCCTGTCCACTTCCAGTCCCGTTTTCGGTCTTTTTATAGCCGTTTTATACGGGCTACGTATTTCCATAAATATTACTTCTGTTGAAAACGCCCTAAAGCTTTTTGAGTAGAACTGCGTATGTTGAACCAGATGGAGAATGCGGGCGACGGATGAGGCGGAAAGGAAGGGGGGAGGGGGGTTAGGGATCCTCAGTCGGGCAAGCGATTCAGCAGACGAAGTTGCCGGTAGTAGTAGATTATCTCAAATACTTTTCAAACCTTTTCTTGTTCCGAAATATTTATATCTACTGTTGTTCTTTGATAACTATACGTTTTAATTAAAAATATTGCAGTACATGTATTATACAGCAGTACATTATTGAAAGTACGTGATGCAATGCATTCTTATCGTCGTTCGGTAACATTATAGGAAAGTACTGAAAATAGCAGATCGTGAACTATACCTAATTCAAGCGGAACATCTGAAAACAGCGCGCATACTTTTGTCTCGCATTCTTTCCCTTGCCAAACAACAATTCACCTACCAACAGATATTATAGGAGTTGCTTTATTCACTTTCTCGATAATTTGCAAATGGTAAATAGATATCCTTTATTACAGCTGATTGAACTAAGAAGGCAAAGCTTAAATACTAATAATAAACAATATACAATCAATGGGTTAAATAAATCGCATGACCCACCGAAGGTAGTAACCACAGCACAGTAAACAACCAGCATAATATCTCTGAGGATTTCCCATATAAAATGGTTCCCACAGAATTTGACCTTGGGATGATTTTACGGATGTGAAGTTTGGGTAGAGATGCGAAAATGAAAATATCGATACCGGTACCAACTCGATATTTTTTAGCGAAATTGGCGCGTTTGGTTCGTACAGAGCATTTTGTGCAACTGATTACACCCCTCAATAATTATATAGTTATTTTCGACACCGATACAAAAGTATCGATACCAGCTTGGAATGCCTTAAAAAGTATTGATGACAAAAATACTCGACATTAGTGCAGAAGTATAGGAGTATCGTTAGCATCCCTACAAAAAGTCATCCAAAAGGGGGGATGCGCGTGCAATTACCGCCAACCTGAGTCATTGTGCTGGCTGTTTACTATGCTGTGGTAGTAACGTTGCGTGTGGGGTTTGACCATCGAGGTAGAATCCCATGAAGGCGTTATAACGTGGCTGAAAGCAGGTGCAGGTTGGCCATATTGATTCGACACTTCTGTCAAACAGCTGACGTCAATTTCGTGTTTGCTTTTTTTGAGTGTTTTTACCGAGATTTTTAGTTATTTTTAAGTGATGTTCTAGTGAATTCATAAAGGAAATAATGGTTTCATGTGCTTATCGTAGTTGCTCTAGAAGAGATGGCATGGATAAGAAGAAATCGACAGGAATTACATTTCATAGGTATGTATGCAAAAAAATTAACAATGTACAGGACGGCATTTGTAATCTTTATCTCAATAAAGTGTAACTTATCGCAGCAATAATACAGTTGTATTATTCAATTGATGATGAATGTCGTCTCTACAAAGCCTGTTTTTTTCATATACTTAACTATCAATTTCGCATTAGATTGAAAAATCAACCCAATACTTCGTATTTAAATCATCATTGTAATGAATTTTCAAAATGATTTACATAAGAAAGTAATCCGGCTCTGGCGAGGCGTCCATATTGGTACCACACTTAGCCACGCCTCCTGCTACCGTCTTTGTTATGCGAAATTGAACCTTATAGCGTCTCCTTGGGACTCTACCCCGATGGGTTTGACAAAATAGACAAAGTACATTAAATACGCTATAATAACTGCAAATGTCGCTATGAAACGTCAAATGCTAATTCGAACTGTGACAGTTTATTTTTGTGGCAGAAGGTGAGGTTAAGTTGTCAATATTGTACTTATTGTATAATTAATTATTATGTATTCAAATCGTACTATTCATAGCCTCGGTCGTAGATAAAGGATAGTATCCAACTCACGGTAATGGTAACAACTCACTCGTTGATTTCCAGCACTTGCCTACGGCTCGTGCTGCAAACTTCAACAGCGCCGGCGCGGCGTGCCTATGAAGTTGCCATGGTAACCAATCAACAGCCCGGGAAAAATGAATGAGTGGCAGCGAATTTATACCGTGTAATAAGGAAAAAAAATTGTCTAGTTTGGGATCCGATCCCATACCGATCCCAGCACCTATAGATTGGAACTACGCAACGTAACCAATTGAAGCAACGAGCCATTCGGTTTCGCTTTGTCAAAATCATAATATTAATTCCCATGACGACATTTTATGTCGCATTGCGAATGTAGCCATATTTAATTTTTTAGTATCTACTTATTTCCATCTGTTATGATGCTATTTGTGTTTTCAAAGTGTATCAATAAAAAGTAGCGTAAAGTAATCGTGGTTAACTGCTCTTAAAAGCACTTGCTCCATTTCGGGCACTCGGCTGTCGCGTGATATTATCCGTTTGTACCTTGGTATACTATGTACAAAGTAAAATTACATGGGATTTAAAACGCATTTTGTTCGAACTTTCCGGTAATATCATCGCGTAATGCCGCATACCCGTTTTACAATGTTATACTTATTTTGACCTATGCGGACGTCAGGCATGTTAGATTATTGACATGATACCTTAGAAATAACAACTGTTACCTTAGAACTTTGACTTGACTCATTTTAAAATCAAAATGATGCTTTTACTTCCCACACCGATAGGTGAGGGGAGTATTGTGATCGCGAAAATTTTCAATTTCGAGATAATACGCTTTTTGGGCATGTTATGATGTCTACATAACGAAAATCCACGTCACTCATTTCCGTCGGTCTGCCTGTCTGTCGGTCTGTCGGTCTGTCGGTCTGTCGGTCTGTCGGTCTGTCGGTCTGTCGGTCTGTCGGTCTGTCGGTCTGTCGGTCTGTCGGTCTGTCGGTCTGTCGGTCTGTCGGTCTGTCGGTCTGTCGGTCTGTCGGTCTGTCGGTCTGTCGGTCTGTCGGTCTGTCGGTCTGTCGGTCTGTCGGTCTGTCGGTCTGTCGGTCTGTCGGTCTGTCGGTCTGTCGGTCTGTCGGTCTGTCGGTCTGTCGGTCTGTCGGTCTGTCGGTCTGTCGGTCTGTCGGTCTGTCGGTCTGTCGGTCTGTCGGTCTGTCGGTCTGTCGGTCTGTCGGTCTGTCGGTCTGTCGGTCTGTCGGTCTGTCGGTCTGTCGGTCTGTCGGTCTGTCGGTCTGTCGGTCTGTCGGTCTGTCGGTCTGTCGGTCTGTCGGTCTGTCGGTCTGTCGGTCTGTCGGTCTGTCGGTCTGTCGGTCTGTCGGTCTGTCGGTCTGTCGGTCTGTCGGTCTGTCGGTCTGTCGGTCTCTCGGTCTGTCGGTCTGTCGGTCTGTCGGTCTGTCGGTCTGTCGGTCTGTCGGTCTGTCGGTCTGTCGGTCTGTCGGTCTGTCGGTCTGTCGGTCTGTCGGTCTGTCGGTCTGTCGGTCTGTCGGTCTGTCGGTCTGTCGGTCTGTCGGTCTGTCGGTCTGTCGGTCTGTCGGTCTGTCGGTCTGTCGGTCTGTCGGTCTGTCGGTCTGTCGGTCTGTCGGTCTGTCGGTCTGTCGGTCTGTCGGTCTGTCGGTCTGTCGGTCTGTCGGTCTGTCGGTCTGTCGGTCTGTCGGTCTGTCGGTCTGTCGATCTGTCGGTCTGTCGGTCTGTCGGTCTGTCGGTCTGTCGGTCTGTCGGTCTGTCGGTCTGTCGGTCTGTCGGTCTGTCGGTCTGTCGGTCTGTCTGTCTGTCTGTCTGTCGGTCTGTCTGTCTGTCTGTCGGTCGGTCTGTCTGTTGGCGTTTTTTTAACGTCGTAATCTCAGTAACCACTGCATGGATTGTGATGAAATTTGGGCTGCGGTATGCTGTGGGGTCGTAGTAGGTAATGTTCGTATAATTTTGAAAATCGGTGCATAGGCGGCGGAGTAATTAGCAAAAAACAAAGAAAATTAAATATTGCTGAAACTTCGTTTTTAGGCGTTTTAGGGGTCCCTGATCATTTTCTACTTTTTTTTTTGGGTGGGGGTGAAATTGGGGTGGGTGGGGGGTGGGAGGTTGTAAAATTGAAAAATTTGTTGCTTTCATAATAGACCGTCCACTGACCTGTGAAGGAAGACCTGGCGACATAAATAACTTTTTTAGGCCCATCCAAACATTGCCTTGCCTATTGCAGAAAGCAAAAGACAGAATTTTTTCTGATGTAAACATACGAGAGTATTGCTTTGGATCGTTGCAACGAGGAAACTGTTCAATTCTCTCTTCTCTCTTCATCAACCTTTTTCCGTCCACTCCTGAACGTAGGTCTCCCCTAACCTTTGCCACTCTTTTCTGTTCTGCGCTACTTGATGCCATTTGGTTCCTGCTTTTTTCTTTATGTCATCGATCCATCTTTGTTGTGGTCGCCCCACACTTCTTTTGTTTTGTCTAGGTCTCCAGTGTATCAGTTGTTTTGTCCACCTTTGATTATCTTGTCTAGCTACGTGTCCTACCCAATTCCATTTCATTTTACTCACACTTGTGATCACATCCGTTACTTTGGACTTGTTTCTGATGACTTCATTTCTGATGTGATCTCGTAGGCTTATTCCTAACATTCTTCTTTCTATAGCTCTCTGTGTACATCTTAATCTGTAAGCGGATTTTATCGTCAGTGCCATCGTTTCCATTCCATAGGTCATTACTGGTAGGATACATGAATTAAATACCTTCCTTTTAAGATTAATTGGTATATCTTTGTTATATATTACGTTTTTTAATTTACCTACCGCTGCCCATGTCAATTTTATTCTCCTCGTGACTTCTGCTGATTGATTGGTTTTTCCTAAGTGAATTTCGTGTCCTAGATAAATGTATTCTTCTGTTTTTGGAATAATGTGGCCGTCTATATTTATGTTTCTTTTTTCAGAAGTCATTATTTTTGTTTTCTCTAAATTCATTGTTAATCCCACCATTTCAGATTTTGATTTCAGGTCCGTTATCATTTCTTGTAATTCGTCCAAATTTGTACTGAAGATGACTATGTCGTCGGCATATCTCAGGTGGTTGAGGAAATTTCCGTCTATTTTAATACCTTTTCGGTCCCAATTGACTGTCTTGAATACATCTTCTAGAGCTAAAGTAAACAATTTGGGTGATATTGTATCCCCTTGTCTTACGCCTCTTTTCATAGGAATTTTTCTCGTTACTGTGTCATCATTTATTTTAATGTGAAATGTAGCATGGTCGTAGATGTTTTTGAGGAGAATTCTATATCGGGAGTCTATCCTCGCATTATTCATGGCCTTATATACAGCCCACAGTTCTATGGAATCAAACGCCTTATTATAGTCTATGAAAGCCAGGTGTAAAGGAATGTTATATTCTGTGCATTTTTCTATTAATAGAAAAAAAAAACTGTTCAATTGATTTTAATGAAATTTTGAACCAGTATTACTACCATGGCGAAGATGGAAAACGCGTATGGTTTTGATAAATCGTGCCAGTGGCGGCGCAGAAATAATAAAAAAACTAAAAATATAAAAACAGCTCAAACTTCGTTTTTAAGCGTTTTAGAGGTTCCTGATCATTTTCTGCGTTTTTTGGGTGGGGGTGAAATTGGGGTGGTTGGGGGTTGAAAAATTAAAAAATTTCTTGTACTCATAATAGGCTGTCCACTAACCTGTGAAGGAAGATCTAGCGACACAAATCACCTTTTTAGGTCCATCCGAACATTGCCTAGCCTATTACGGAAACCAAGGGACCTAGATTTTTCTGTATACTATACGAGAATTTATTGGTTCAAACCGTTTTGTATTTTGTAACGTGGACACTATTAAATTGATTCTAATGAAATTTTGACACAGTATATTGTTACCTTGGTGAGAATGGAAAACGCGCATGTTTGTTAAAAATCGTGTCAGTGGCAGCGTAGCAATAATCAAAGAACGAAAAGTATGAAAACAACTCAAATTCGGTTTTTAGATGTTTTAGGGGTTCCTGGTCATTTCCTACCAGTTTTTTGGGTGGGGGTGAAAGTGAGGTCGTTGAGGGGTGAGGGGTTGTAAAACTGAGAAGTTTGTAGTATCGATAATAGGCTGTCCATTGACCTGTGAAGGAAAGACCTAGCGGCATAAGACAATTTTAGGGGGGGGGGGCTGGCGATTATTTGGTTGCAAAGCTTCATGCTATGGAAAAATAATAAACTGGGATCAGCGTAATGTGTGGGAAGTACTGAGTCAATCAACTTGACTTCATTCTTGAATATTCCGTTGATTATTTGAGAGTGCAGTTGATGCATTAGAATGTAAAATTTATTGTTTGGAATTACATTTCATGCGTTCGAAAATGCACTTGACTATTTGAATTTATAACTGACAGCTTGCAGAGAAGGTCTCTGCTAAGGTTTTTTTACGTGGGGGGGGGGTGAATCCTCATGAACCTCCGCATTCTAACGGTAGTTGCTCCCGGACTCTTGCCGGCTAAACACCTCGCAAATTTTACTTACCACTGCCTGAACCGTCTCATCTAGACATACGTCATCAGTGGTTGGCTGTCTGGTTTGCTGTTGTGCCTGCGTTTCGTGCTAGTTACTTCGCCATTCTTCAGTTTCTCTGATTTTCAAATCACTCTTAATGAATATCTGTACTTTTTTTCATATGCGTTCGCTGCATATTATTTTCGCTATTATGTTTTCCACCGTTATTCGTTCCCCAAGCTCTCGCGATACCTCCGCCGGATCTACCTCGCCACAATTTCCGCACATCTCATCCTGAATTCTTCCAAATCTCTTTCTGTAGTGGCAGAAAGGACCATGGCCTGTGAGTGTGGGCAGCTCACCCATGGGTCTAGATCTGGGATCAGCCTTTTTGTCCATTGCGCAGTCTCCGTGTTTTGTTCCCAAATGGCCTGCCATTCTCGTATTACGAGGGTTGCTCTATACCTCCGTCAATCCACCAGTACGCATACAGCTGTTTGACGCTTGTTAGCGATCATCAGTGCGCCATAGGTCGATTGACGGAAATAGAGAGCATCAATTCTTTCATGTCTACCAGACATGTGAAGCATGTTGTAGCAGGCAGAACCTTTCTGTCGCCTGCTACATTCTCGTACTGTTTGTTGCCTGGCAGCTTTTCTTACGGAAGGTACTTGTCCATTTCCAGATATATGGATGCGCTGCCTCTCTTCTGCTAGCAAAGGCAGTGGTGGCAACCCCGTTACTACTTGAACAGCAGCAGCAGCCGAGACTCTCCGATAGGCGATGGCTATCCTAAGCAGCAGCTTCCGTTCAACCCTATCCACCATTCATTCGATATTTTTTCTTCTGCAGTGCTTTGCTCCAGACGGGTGCACCGCATAGAACTATCGACTACATCAGTCCGCGTAGAAGAACTCTTATTACTTCCGGGGTCGCCGATGTTTGGCATCAGCCGCCGGGATAGCATGGCCGCCAGCACTTCGGCTTTTCGAGTAACCCTTTTCAAGCGTTCTCCGAAGGTTCCCTCGTAGTCAAGTGTGACTCCGAAGTATTTCAGCCTGCACCTGCTCGGTGTAATATTTTGCCCTCTTAGTTGGAACGTTACTTCTCATCTTCGTCGTAGTATAATCGCATCAGTTTTATCCGACGCTAATTCTAGGAGGTGTTGTCTCATGCAAAGGAGTAATTCGTTCATTTTATGTAAGTATGTCCTTGTCCTGGGCCGTTATGATAAGGGCCAAGTCGTCTGCAAAGGCAATTTATTTAGCATCGTCTGGTAGCCTCATTCTCAGGACACCACCATAAAGGACATTCCACAAGGTGGGTCCGAGGACAGTGCCTTGCGTCACTCCCGCTGAGACTGGTTTTGTCCTCTTGGATAGCATTAGGCTTCTGTCTTCGAAATAACCACTTATGATGCTTATCAGGAATTCCGACTCTCCTCTACGTCGTAGCTCGGATATTATCAGCTCCCATGATGCCGAATTGAAGGCATTCCGGACATCATGAGTAAACGAAGTACACATCTTCCCTGCAGTTCGTGTGGCTATATCCATCACGGCCTTTACAGCTTGTATTGTAGAGCGGCCTTTTCTGAACCCGTACTGGGACTCCGAAAACCCCTTGCCGTGCTGTAGCTCCTGTTCCAGCCTCTCCCTTAGCAACAACTCAAATAGCTTCCCCACAGTGTTTAGCTTATTGCACAGTATCAAAAAGATGCGATACCACCGTTACACTTGCTGGCCGAAGAGAGGACACTGATTCGACGTGGTCAAGCAGGCAATGCGATATGCTGTTCTGAAGCTAAAAGACAGACAGCAATTAAGTGGCATAGCCTATGGAACGAGACCACTTTGATGTCGCACAGCGGACGAAACGACTAATACCGTCGATAAAAGAATAGCGACAGACGTCCTATTTCCTAACTCAGGCACTGTCTGGGCATGGGCCTTTTCGAGTGTATAGGAAAAGGATAGGACGACAAGAGATGCCTACACTGCGAGGCGGAGGCCACGTTCGAGCATGCCCTCCTTCTGGTGCAACAAATGGGGGCCTTACAGACAAGAGGCAAGTCAAAAACTGGAAGGTGAGCTAATGTAGGTCATATGTATGAACCTTCCTTCAATGTTTTATTGTTTCTCTTAAATGACTTGCTGTAGTGTACATCCTACAAATCATCATCATAGTCACAATGCTGTGAACTCGTAGAATGCATCATGTCGGAGCTAGGGTATTGCCGTCACGAATATTATCAATAGCTTTGAGTACTCATTTTACGGGTTTCTCTTGAATTGTCCTAGAGATCTTTAATGTAGTAGTTTCCCATTTGCTTTCTGCATCCTTATGCCGTTGATCAGATGTGTCTACTGGTTGATCCGCCTTTAGAGACAATTTCTGACCCCAAGGATAAGAAGGTGTCCTGACTCTTGTCAACTCGTTCACCCAAAGCTGTTGGTTGAGAAGAGGTTACTGCTTATACCGACAGTAGTTCGGTTCATTTAGTCACCTTTTACGACATGCAGTATATACGATGGGAGACATTCTAACCCGCCCCCACACGGGTAATTGTACAAGTAATAGTCAATAAATACTCTACTCTACTCTATGGTCCCACTGATGTTATCCAGCGTAGAGGCATGGAATATTATACATGGGATGATAAACAAAATACTCTAGACTAGATTGAAGTTAAGAAGATATTCCTAAATGGTATAATGATTACCTCATCTCGCACTGCGAAGAATGTAGTTCACCATGATGAACGGTGCAGATGGAGGGGACGGAGATAGAGCAGAAGTAAGAAAGAGGGAATGGGTTTTAGCCGGTCGGACCGTGGTGGATGTCGGATGGACGCGTATGCGTCCGTGGGACATGTGATCAGAGGACTCAAGCTGGTTCAACGTCGGGTAGGCGGAGTCTCTCTTTCACCTTCGAGTGTGCGAGTGCTTCTGTCCTTGCGATGAAGCAGATTTCCTAAGCCCGCTGTAATAAAAAAAAACTAACACTTTGGAGATTACAACTGACTATTTGAAACTAAAGCCTTTAGAAATGTAATTTGATCCTTGAGGAGCTACTGCTAGATCACTATCCAATTTCCAAGGACGTAAAATCCAAAACGTGAGTCGCCATCGTGGAATTTGTCATTCAGTTCTCCCTCGTGCAATATGTGACCGATTCCTTTTTCCCACGGACGAGGTGTTGACGTATTTCATGCCGTACAACTACCCATCCCCCATCCTTTTGCTGGGTAGCAAAATGAGCTACGGGCTGCTCCACCAGAATCCCCATCTGAGTTGAAATGCACAAGATTTTCGACGATAAGATAGTACGAAGCTGTTCCTGTTGGTAGAAATGTCAAAAATGAAATGGCGCCAAACTTGTGTCCGATAATTTAACGTGAAATCAATAGAAATTTTAATTTTAGTCCTCTTATGGATGAAAATAAAGAAAAAAGGAGAACAAATATTTTGGGTTCGAGATATTTTTATAGAGAAGCAAGAAGCATTAAGTGTACGATAATACTATGTTGCTGCAGTAAATGAAGCTAGACACGGAAAAGTATTTTAATTATTTACGAATATCAAATAATGAATTCAAATCGTTGCTTGAAGACATTTGGTCCACCGCTGAGTAGGCACATATTTTCTCTGTGAAAAGACTGGCTTTAACTTAGAAGTATTTGAATACATTAAAATTTACTTGGTTCATCAAATCATCATCAATTAACAAATAATTATATCGTCCATTGAATAACTATTCAACCTTGTACCTAACAGGTATTCTTAAGTGGTAAATAGTGGAAAGAAGTCAAAGTATTTGATGGATTGAAGTTGATCTCAAACAATCTCAAATCACATATCTATAAATTGGTATTAAAGCAACGGCCATTTTATCACCTGTTAGACCAAGAAGGTCTTTATTTAAGAAAATCTAGATCATAAAATGTGTGTTTTCAAACCACGGATTTAATAATACCTACGGGTTCAAAATTTCAACATGTAAAGGTCGTTTCTGTGTGTTTGTAATTTACAATTATACAGGGTGAGTTTTTAGTACCGGCTCGGTCGATAACTCCACTACTGTAGAAGATAGCAAAAAAAGTTGTATATAAAAGTTATAGCCACGGATTTGCTCCTTGCTCAGAAAATATTTTGATTTATACAGGGTGATCCGTAACTATGTGGTGATGCAAACATGCATTTTTTTAAATGAGACACCCTATATATTATTCCATATTTAAATTCTACTAATGATTTGCGTTCTTCCGATATAGGGTATTGTTACATTATACAGGGTATTTCAAAAGTTATGACCATTTTTGTATCCAAATCGCTGTCAAATGAACGTACTGTATATCAAAAAGTGGTGAATCAAAAATTATTTTTTTTTAGACGGATGGATAAAAAATATCATCTAGTCTTAAAATCGGCTATAAAAAAGCCCGCGACGCATATTCGGATACAGGATGATGTAGAATGCAAAATCCAGATTTTCTCTTTTTTTTTAAATGTAACCCCCAATATTTTATTATCCCAAAGAATTGCTTTTAATATGCTTTTTCATCTTTGTATAGCACTTGTTGTATCTACATCCATCATTTTCCGAGATATTTCGATTTTTCGGTAAATTTAAAATATAGGTTCTATTTGTGTACTGAAATTTATTTATTTTGACAAAGTACTACCGAATTTGTTTTTTATTTTACGAACAACTAAATTATAAGGTCATGATACTATTTGATGAAGTCAAAACCCTAAATTAACGAGATAATAAAGTCAAGTATGCTGAAGAAACAATTTTGTAGGCGTGATGCATAATTGTCAAGCAGATTTATCAGGTAGGCTTTGAAAAATTGACAGTTCTCATAACCTGCTCAATAATTCTGTACTGTGTGAAAAACCAGCTTAAAAAATTAATTTTTCCATTGGGGGTATTTAGGAGAATCTTTGAGAAATTGCCTACTTGCCTCTAGAATATATCAACTATGGACAGCAATATCCAGAACGGAGGCACTCTAAAACTAATACGTTTGAAAAATTGGAGAATCGTTTTATTTGGACTGTGTCGTTTAATATTTCATAGCCTACCTGATAGATCTGCTTGATAATTATGCGTGACGCCTATAAAATTGTTTCCTCAGCACACTTGACCTATAGTATCTCGTTAATTCCGTGTTTTGACTTGGTCAAGTACTATTATGGCCTTATATTTTAGTTGTTTGTTGAGCAAAAATAAAATTTGATAGTATTTTCTCAAAATAAATAAATTTTAGGAACCAAATAGAAGGTATATTTAAAATTTGTAGAAAAATCGAAATATCTCAGAAACTCATAAATGCAGCCATAACAAATGCTATACAAAGATGAAAGAGCATAATAAAAACAATCCTTTGGTATAATAAAATATTGGGGGTTACATTTAAAAAAATAGAGAAAATCTAGATTTGGCATTCTGCATCACCCTGTATACGAATATGCGTCGCGGGGTTTTTTATAGCCGATTTCAAGACTGAATGATATTTTTTATCCATCCGTGTAAAAAAAAATATTTTTGATTCATCACTTTTTGATATACAGTACGTTCATTTGACAGCGATTTGGATACAAAAATGGTCATAACTTTTGAAATACCCTGTATAATGTAACAATACCCTACATTGAAAGAACGGAAATCATTAGTAGAATTTAAATATGGAATAATACATAGGGTGTCTCATTTAAAAAAATGCATGTTTGCATCACCACGTAGTTACGGATCACCCTGTATAAATCAAAATATTTTCTGAGTAAGGAGCATATCCGTGGCTACAACTTTTATGCACAACTTTTTTCGCTATCTTCTACAGTAGTGGAGTTATCGACCGAGCCGGTAGTAAAAACTCACCCTGTATGTTGTTTGTTTCCTGACCTGTTAGTGGAAGACGGCCAAGATAGTATAGTTTTTTAAAATTTTAGGGAAAAAAATTGTGACGATTATTATAGCTGCATTAAGAAGTCGTTTGCACTCAATGCAATTGCTGTTTTTAAATTGGCAAACCTCAACGTTGTGAGTATATCTTTTTAAAAATTTATTATATATTTTGAAAATAAATTCTTTTTTTCTTCTAACTATGTAGAAATTCCTGAAGATGGCAATAAGCATTGCCGAAAGCTTGGCTGTTAGCACCGGAGTCTCCTCTATGCCGTGACCCAGTCTCTTATTTCAAAATTTTGGCCACAACCCCAAGATTTTCTCATCTAAATTAAGTTTTTGGCCATAACCTTCCTTCGTATTATAAATTTAAATTGACTTGGCAGTACCTCGGCAGCAGAGAATGCTCCTACTAGACGCTACACGACTCTAATCTAGTTAGAGGCAATAGCTTGGTGATTGACAACTGAAGTGGTTCGCTTCTATCAGTCTCATTTCATGCCAAGTGATCCTTCATATTACGTCTATGTCTTTATACGTCTGTAAAGCGTAGCTGTACTGGGCAGCGTATGACGCATATCAAATGTAACTAAAATCACGAGTCTGGAGATGTTTTCGATGAACCCACCAATAAAAGTAACTGCTTCGGTGCTCCTATAACAGCCAATCAATTCCCAAAGACATAAGCCTGCAGTAATCAGAGGCGCAGCCTGCCTTATTCGGTTTTGGATGGTATAGCAAGGACGGTACACGATTGGCAAGCTGTGACCTTGCATGCCAATATAAAAACATCGGGCGCAGAAATCCTATAGCCTTTAGCAGGTTGAAGAGAGAACACAGTATCTACCCCCACTAAACAACTTCGATTCTTTAGTGGCTTTAGTGGCAAAATTGGTAGCTGGGCGATTGGCGACTTTTTGGTGGCACAAAACACAGTGAGTTGGCGGCGTTTTGGTATTTCTAGCTTTAATTTCATTGGTTTTAGCCTCAAAAATAAGGGGTAGCTGCGTGAAGCGGCGATATAGTCAGTTTTTTCATAATAATTGACACTTTGATCGTAGTGACCCTTTAAGGAGAGAGAGCAAATTTGCTATCGTTATTGGGCACCGTTTACCTATTTCTTATTACTTCGCACGTTCAAAATAGCGACAGCCATGAAATTTGCTATTTCTGGTGATTCAAAAATGCCCCAATAATCTCATTGAGAAGCTGTTTCAACTCCAATAAGATTGACAGAGATTTGATACTGAAATCTTTTTATTTTTATTTTAGAAAAGGAAACAAATACGTAGTAATCTTTATGTATTTGACTGTACGGTCACTAGCCACCAATACCTTCGTGGCCTGGTACCCAGCTGAGATGTACAGCGTTGCGTGAAGCTAGTAGGCTTGTAGTGTTGGAACAATACCATACCATTTTTGATGTAATCTAACCCTTAGTTTCTACAACAAATATGACTTTGACCAGTGGCTGATCATAGGTTAGCTTCAGTTTGACATTCTTTAGCAGTTCCGTAAGCCTATTTTCACATTCATAACCGCGAAGCCGCTATTTCTGACCATTTTCATTCATGCATGAGATTGAAGATTTCTGAGGGTGTTACTTTTTAACTGATGACTGTGCCCGTAGGTACCTTCTCTCTTAGTTGTATTAGAGATTTGGTACCCCAGATCAACTTAGCCAGTTGTGTATGCTCATTTTCTTTCTTTTAAAATTCGGTAATTCTCTGACTGAAAGGAGTTGTGATTTCCAAATTCATCGAATTTAAAAAAATAAAACTATATGATGCAGTTTTCTTCACATTTTTGAGTAGGACCAATAAAAATTATTTGTTCTACTATTATTATCCATACTCCATGCAGTCCATAGAAGAACAGTTTATGTCAAAATGTATCACGTCAAAATCTCAGTCTGATAAATACGCGGTGAAAATTTAGGAATTTACGAGACGAAATTGGTTGTGGCAAGCTTCTGGTTAATATCTAATGATGGGAGTGATAGGATGTACTAATGGGAGTGCAGGCAGTGCAGCCGATACTGGGAATGAAGAACAGTCGAATATACGAAATTAATGTGATGTATTATGTCATAATTATTAAGCCAGTACGCTCATACAAGGTGTTACCTTCGAGGGTGGCAAGTTTGTAATAAGTATTACAAATAAAAAAAACTAATTGTTGACACCGCCCTGGCGTACCGACGCCAGCAGCTTTCTCTTCAGGGTGCGCCAGTTGGTGACTTTCCACCTTATTACCAATATTCAAACCAATCTCCTTCTTTTGGACTTCGACGCTGTGGAATGAGCTGCCGGCGAATTTATTTCCCGACGGCTACAACCTGCAACGTTTGAAATCTAACGTGCACAGACACTTATCCTCTCGCAGCGCTTCTCAGCGACCGCACTCTTGTCCCAGACTATCAAGGGTCTGGAGCGGCCTACCAGGTGACCAGCCTATTAAAAGCCTACAGCAATGAACTTCCTGAAGCCTCACTTCTTCATAGTAACATTCTGGTATTCAGGCTTTGCTTTCACAAAATACTGTTATTACCTCCTTGCATATACTTATTGTTATATCATGTACATCTGAATATCCTCGAGCATGTTATGTTGTATAGATATGTTGTTTTCATATTGCAGACAAATCAGATTTTAGAGATATACGATAAACTATCATCAATAAGGAAACGAGTTGTTTTCCTCTACACTCTTTTGAAACACGAACCAAAGACATGTAATCGGGTACTTCAAGGGGTAGTTACCCCTATTACCTCCAATCCAGTACTCCCCTGGCTGCATTTGTTGGACTAATCATACATAAAGAGTGCGTAAGAGCTATAAATTGGATCCCTTTTTTTTTCTCTTCGTCCGTTGACTCTTCTCCAGGGAGCACAGTATACACACAGATCTGCGGAGATGTCGGCGCCGGGAGTCCCGGAGTTTGGAGTCCGGGCGCTTCCAGTACACTCCCGACTGTCGAGCAGCAACATCGTGCACGGAGATTCAGCCACAAGGTTCACGAACTGTGCGAGAGTTACGCGAGTTGTATACAGAAGCAGTCGTAGCTGTTCGACCCTGTCCTTTGGGAGTTGCCAGCAAGGATTAATCCACATCATAGGTGAGAAGTATACTAAGTTTAGTTTTTATTGGTCATTATTGTCATTGTTTTATACACTACCACCAATGCTGTGATTTTCCCCATTTGACAAAAATAATTGGAGCAAAGCTGATAAGCTCAGCACCTGCCTAACGTTCTCGATTTCCATAACACAGCGCGATAGCGTTTTAAATTCACTAAAATGAATGAAGCTGTATGATAAGCCGTAAAAGTTCCTATTTAATTTTGTTTGTTCTAACAACCCCTGCATCTATTGTTGAGATTATCCATACAGAAAATGCTATAATTTGTATTATGTGACGTTTAATGATATGTTGAATGAAGTAATTGGATTTAATTATTTAAAAGGGCTTTCCGTAATTTCCATTAGATGCTATAGTGATATGATTATGAATTATAAGCTATATACATTTGTTCACCTATTGAGAGGTTGCGCTATTTATTTATTTGTAACTGTGAACATTTGTAGGCATTTTTCACTTTGTATACAAATGTTATATAGATGGGCTGTACTAAACAATGTTATTTATCAACAGGATAACATATTACGGATAGGTACGACAAGTACGTGATACTAGTGGAATCAATTCTTTTCAAGCCAATGTACATACATTCTTTTACAAATACAGAAAACTTAGATCTCTCAACACCCTCAATCACTTAACCGATGGACCTCCAAAATAAGATTCGAGTACTTTTCACTACTCTGAAAGCGGTTCACTTTCATCATTTACTCAATTACCACGGCTCAACAAACAATCAGCTATCATTCTTGAGGTCTGGGGATGATTTGCGCCGATCCTTTTGCGCATCGCCATTTTGGGTTAGACTTGTTCTAATTTCAACAGCGGCGGTGCAGCTGGCTGGCTATCTAGGTTTCATTTTTAACGAGGCGCAGTGACAGTAGTAGCGTCACTAATAGAGGAGATGTTATTCAAACTGTTTTGCAATTTGCTACGGACTTCTTAATAGTTTGTCGTCATTTTTGGCATTGTTTCGTTTGCTGTTTAGCCGTAGTGTTAGACTCAGAAATGAGACTTTATTCAAAGCTTTTATTTTTTGAGAGTTTTATGTTTTATCATAAGAAACTGTAGTTGAATATTCTGTCTAGATTTGAAGGCGTTTAAAATTGTATTCTTTATGTTGTCCTTAATACTTACCTCTCTCTTTACATCGCATCTGTTGAGGATTATTATTTTAATTCTGCCCTCTTGTACTGATGGCAGCTCTTGCAACTCCGCCCCTCTCATTTTTAAGGAAACTATCCCAAAATGGCGTCGCTAATGTCAGATATTTGCAAAATGTCATCACAAAGCGATCGACATTGAGTAAGAGAGCTGATTGTTTGTTGAGCCGTGCAATTACTATGTTTACACGTCTCCTTAAACCGTTTTTATTTTTAAACAGTTCAACTAAAACCGCATTACTTGAGGGTTTACACCTCAATTTTGCGAACCAATTTAAATCAGCTGATTGAAAATAGTAATAGTGCTGCCAACCTATTACTTATTGGGTCAAAAGCGTCAAAAGAAAAGTGCTTTAATAAAAGCAACCTCACTTTTTCCCAAAGACGTTATCCATGAGAAAGTGTAAATTATCATATCTGTTTTGTGTTTTATTTCATTAAAGCTGTCCTCGTTATGCTACGTTATGTTTTAATTGCTATATACAAATATTTATGCAAAGCAAATAAACTGTCTATCGCCCGTAGAAGGTATCAATTACTGTCCGATAAAAACCTACATTCAAATGCTTATTTACCTCTCGTTCTAGACCAGGCTGATGTTACTTTCAATTGTATTTGCAGTTTCTCAAAACCATTTTTAGTGGTGTCCTTGAATTTTCGGCGTAGATCAAGGTATTGTAAATCATATGCAGACTTGTTCAATAGTATTTGCTTATTTATCACAAATAGTGCCCCATCAGGTATGTGGGTGTTTGGCAGGGCGGAGAATTCAGTAACCTCAATAGTTTAGTTGTTACAGAGAACTAGTAGGAAGTCTAACCATTTAATGCCATTTTTTGAAGTGCTGACTTGAAAGGCTTACGTTCGTATAAAGAACAGTAAACTTTGAGGAAGTTTATTTATAATGTTTGCCTTTCGACCAATTCGATGATTATTGATTATCTTTTGACGTCTACCTGTAAGTGAAAGATCTATAAAACTGTACATTATGTAAGCGACTATAAAACACTCAATACAGTCATAGCCCTTTTATAGACATTTCCAAACATTTTTTCTTGATTTCCAATGTAGTGCGGGGGCAAATCGATTATTATTATCATTTTCAGCGTGGCCAGATCTTTATGTGCCCCCATTAATCTGAAAATTGGTCAATATAAATACGTTGGATTGGAAGTATCAAGTTAATCTGCTTCATTGCTGCTTCAAAATACAGCTTTCAGCTTTGCTTTGGGAATATGGCTGTTATTAATCCACCATGATTGTAACCTAGTTTGCAAAAACGAGCCCGTACAAAAAATATGTCTGCTGAGTATGACGATAACACATTAATCGCTTCTCCCTAGCTTTATCAGATATATAGTTAACAGAAGAATGATATAAGGCGGAAATTAAACTATTTCAGATGCTGTAATATAAACCTGTCACTAAAAAAAATGTTGTAGGTTACATTCCAACATGTTACTTTTGTGTCATTCTTTAAGACGTCATGTCATGAAACTATTATATAAGCCCAGCCGACCTACGACAAATGGGTTAGATCCCTCATTATATTCGTGATTATACATTTGATTAAGTTGTTACATTAAAGGATGGGACAGGATCCGATGCAATGCGGCGGTAAGTAAGCCAAAATTGTTGCCTCGTCAAACCTACATTATAAGCTTAATTTGAGATAAAAACGGATTGTCTTTATATCTAACTCACGATATTAATATTATCACTTAACGTATAATATTATACAGAGCATATACCGGGTGATCCAAATCAAAGTTACAGCGATATTCGTTGATGTTAGTCGTAGAAATTTGAAATTCGGGTTGAATAAAACTAAAAATTTTCAACTGTCATGTATTATTGTTATTTCTATTTCAATAATCGCTTACATACTTATATCATCTCTGTTATCAACTTAAGCGTAAATTATGCGCTACTTATCCAACAAACATGTTATAGGTACCTATAATCATCGTTGTAGTAGTGAAGTCATGTTAAGCGAATATATGCTATAATTATTATGGTAAGGAGGTTGACTAAATTTTAGTAACTAGTGCTGTTAGCTTTAGTATATGGCATTTTCTGTATACAATGCTTGGAGAAAATTAAGAAGAGGAACTCTCAAACACTCAACCTATCAATAACTAAGTTATCGGCGTTCTTTCTTATTCTGATTTATTTCCACGTTGATTAGCGTAATATTTTGTGAACCTTTAAAGCAGTCTCTTGAATACCCGATGTGTGAGTTGTACAGGAAACTGGACAAGACGTCTGGTAAATAGAGATGTACAGTAACACTTGAAGCTTCAAACCATGTTTTATAAACTTTTAGTTATTCTAAAGGATAGGTATTGTAGTTTAGATGTAGGTACTTAAGTGGAAAAGTAGGAAAAAGTGTACCTAATTGTATCTGTTTTTATGGTTTCTTCATCAGCCACACTTTGAAGAACATACTTATCACGCTGTCATAAATACAGGGTGACTAGTTAAAGGTCACGATCCTTTTGCGGGATTTCAGTACAGACTATCAGCAAAGCACAAAGTCAAAATAGTATTTTATCGGAAAGCCGTAACAAAAAAGCATATAAGTAAGTCCAACAACTCGCAACGTTATATCTGGAGGATAATAAAACCTTCCAGGGAATATAATCCGACGAATGCACTTTCACCAAAGGATCATAATATATATTTTGTAAATACACAACAAAGAGCTATGGTAAAAATGCCCCATAGTAAGATCAGCTTCAAAACGCACTTGAATTCAAACCAATTGAGTTTAGAGAGCCAATCTCTATACAAGTACTGAATATTATAAACAACTTGAATAAAACAAATTCGAAAGAATACAACTGCAACATAAACATTAGATCAAGCGTAGACGCAGTCTTCCCACAGGAGCGGAAATTTGGCAGAGTAGTCTCAGTTCATGAAAAAAGGCAGCAAGGACGAACCTACAAATTTCAGAGTTATAACAAGAATCCCTTTACTGTTGAGAATCTTAGAGGCGGCCTCAGAATCGCAAATCTGGTATCTCAAATTATGTTTTGTAATCAACAGTTTCATTCATTAATTCAACCCATAGTATCTTGGTAAAAAAGTTAGTCTAGTATGGCTTGATACAGTAGCCTGTAAAAGTTACAGAATCCTATCTCAAAAAATGGCAACAGTTCATATTCAAAAATGGTGAAAAGTCTAGTATGACGTTAAAATTCGTAAATTTGGGACCAATTCTATTCCTAATCTATTTGAATGATCTGCTTTCGACTCGAAATGACACAAGCTTCATTTTTTCCACTGACGATAATAAATCAGTTCGCTTCTGTAGATAATCTCACAGTATGTAGCCAGTAGGTATTGATCGATATTAAGGCCTGGTTTTTATCCAATAATCTAATGATTAATGAAAATAAAACAGAGGCAGATAACTTTTACATTAAGATACATGGCTTCGCAGGATTCTAGGACAATCTCAAGGTTTCTGGGAGTTATTAAATGAAAACTAACGTGGATGGGCCACACAACTCATATGAGGCAAATCACATGTAAGAATATTTTTCTTTGAGAGGCATGTGATAAACTCATTAGCAAGTATCTTACTGCATATTATGGTGTTATCCATTCGAAAATAACATAATTATCTCCTCCTGGCATGGGGTCACACAGCTCATTTAGGGCATATTCATATTCTCGCTACAGAGGAGAGCTATAGGGCCGCTGGGCTAAATTATCGCAATGAATGCAGAGAAGCTTATGTTTATCTAGACATATTACACTGTCATGCTGCTACATACTGGATTGCATAGATGTGAAAGAAAACAGTATTTCATATCCGCCTTGAAATAAAATTCATGGTTTATCACACGAGGGATCTACTGAATATGGTGTCGACTTTGACAGAGTAGCTAGATCTCGTAACAGTATAATTTATTACGGTCCAAAGTCGGTCTTGCTTAGTTATGCGTTCTACTCAGTTGAGGAATACTTCAAAGCTAAAATGCCTAAGCGCTAGCATAACACCTGGATGTATTTTCATTTTACGTAGTTTTCTTCTGTGTATGTGTATTCTCCGAAACTTCTCTGTTTGTCTTTTACAATACATTATGTATTAAGGAAAACAAATTTCAACCCCTTCCGAAAAAAAAAGAAAAATTTAAAGTGATTCAGAAACAAGGTGCTACCAGAAAATTCCAGAAAAAGAACCGACTGCCAGCGGGATTCGAACCCGCGCCTCCAAAATCCTAGTCCGACGCTCTACCAGCTGAGCCATGGCGGTCATGGCAACCCAACCGGCGAAACGCTAATTATATAGAGGCGTCGAGTTCGCGCCAACCTACGGCCCACCGCCGCCATCTACTGGTAATACGGAGCGGCTCGTATCTGTGTCATCGAAGGTAATCTGTTGGGTCAGTTTGACTCCAGGCGCCACTAGGTCGAGCCAACACAGACAGCTCTGTGTAGGAAATGAATGATACCAATTTTTAGCACTGATATGCGGGCAATAGCATGAAACAGTGGTATGATTCAGAAACCCCTAACATGCTTTAAAATGAGATTTTGATCGGCCCTGAGGATTTCCGACATTTGTTAGTTATGCATTTCGCCGCCAATACGACAATTTTCCAAAAAGTCGCAGAATTAGCCACTATGATCCTACATTTTCCCGCAACCCAAATTTGACCAAAATTTATTTAGCTTATAAGATTTTAAGAACACGCGGTACTCCCCTCATCTTTGGCAGGCGTGTCTTCAAAGGCAATGTTCAACTACGATGTGGAGTAAGAGGAAACGCTTTGAACTGGATAGATAGATTCTTTCCTAATAAATCGTGGACAATTTGTGTGCATAAATACCATGTCTGAAACACTAACTGTAAATATAGGTGTACCGCAGGGCTCAGTCCTCGGTCCATTCCTCTTCATAATATATATCAATGAGCTGGACTAACTGACGTTTTAGCAAACTTTACCATATATGCAGATGACACATCAATTATTACATCCCATAAGGACGAGGAATCAATAAAACTCAAATATAATTCTATATTATCGAAGGTTAACGTCTGGTTTATAGAGAACGGGTTATTCCTAAATGTTAGTAAAACATCCGCTTTGCGGTTCCATAACAGGCAGAAAATCTGCCCTCCTATATCATTATCAGTCAATAACGAACTTATAGAGTCGTGTAATTTTCAGGTCACAAAGTTTTTAGGTATACATATTGATGAGCACTTAAGCTGGAGATATCACTGCGAAAGCATTATCTCGAAAATTACTTCAGCTTCGTACCTGTTTAATAATCTTAGGCATGTACTGAGCACTGGTCAGTTACTGATGCTAGACTATGCGCAAGTAGAAAGTAGACTGCGGTAAGGAATATGTTTTTGGGGGATGAGTACACATGCTCAAGATGTTTTCTTGTCACAGAAAAGGGCTCATAGGGCCATGGCAGGGCTGCGAAAGAGGGAAACATGTAGATCACTTTTCTGTGAACTTAATGTTTTTACTGTACCTGGTCTTTTAATACTTGAAATGTGTACATATGTATTTAGGGAAAAAACAAATTAACACATATATGTGATATTCACAATAAGGGTACCAGACAGAAGGGGTATGTGCCATATAGAAAATAAATAATATAGGATTTAATGCTCCAAATTGCTTAGGATTAAGATTATATAATAAACTACCATCATACATCAGAGAATCAACTAATTCAAAGATATTTAAGACGCGCTTAAAAAAGCTTCTAGTAGAGCTATGTATTTATAAACTAGATGAATTTCTCGTATTTTTTTCTCCTTTCCTCTTTTTTTGTGACTATTCCAATACAATGTATTTTGTCAACTGGAAAATAAATTATTATTATGATTATGATTATTACATCCTTTGACCAATGTGCTTTGTTGAGATAAGCCCTTTATGAGTTCCCCTCTTCCCATCCTACCCATCGCCAGAATTCCACCCCTCCGGAGGATAACGCATAAAAACGTTTGCAGCTTTGCTATGAACTTTTTGGTAAATACTCCGATGTCACTTCACCGATTTTCAAAAATACAACAGCGTTGCCTAAAAAATCAAATAATAAAAAATCAATATAATTTTGGTGCTTAGTGGAATGTGTTATATTCACCGTTACTAGTTATAATGTGCACGATCGACCTGTTTCACCTTCAGTAGACATGTCTTCATGGGTCAAAGACCGGCGACATAGATTGCATATAACACTGTTAAGCACATAATCCCTACAAGGATGGGGCGGAAAGTACACTGACACGAGGAGGTATTATCGGGGTTTATCCATGCTAAGGATTTCATACCGGACCTCAATGAGAAGGTAACATACCTATCCTTAGGGCTTAGTAGGCGGGGTCTTAAATCTCAGAGTGACTGTACACCAGAAATTGCAGGTTTTGCCATTAAGTCGGATTTCAAGGATTGGCATATGGCAAATAATATTCGAGAATAGAATAGAATAGAATTTATTGTTTTCTGATCATTGTACAATGATATAAGGCTAGTCATGTAAACAAAAAAATTGAAATGTGTAGAGAGATAATACAGAAGATGGACGGAAAATAAATATAAACAAATAATACTCGAAAACTGATGCAATCCACAACAAACAAATAAAAAACAAAAATACAAAACAGGTCAGCACACCTATTCAGACACAACAAAATATAAAACAAAACACGAATTTGTAAGCTTAAGTTGAAAAAAATAGACTTAGAGGATATGGGCATATAATATTTACAAGATATCTCCTCAAATGGTTATATAGGGCGCTTTTATTGGTTGACCTTCTAAATTCATCTGGCAGATGATTATAGATCTTCCTAATTGTTATATTATCATTGAGACAATGAATAACTTTTTAAAAACTTTTATTTATGACACAAGCTTGTGTCGCTGTTCCAAATTTACGGTTTACAAAGTTACTTTTTAATACTTGACATTACGGACCCTAGCCGGGTATTGGACAACTGTGGCTCGCAGTACCACTGTTTTATACGAATTGACTGCTGACAGAAGTGTTTGCATACGTGGCATCGAAAAAGGATGCTTTGTATGACTTGTCATTGAAGGAAGCTGTTATCAGTTGTTTATCTTCTTTGGAGGTAACTTTGCAACAAAGTTGCCTACTACATTGTCTAAGGGACATATAACATACATACAAGGTGAGTCAAGCTCAACGCCTCGGACACATGTGACCAAACGATACCACTTTTCAGAAAAATAACTTTGCGGGTGTATGTAAGTCGAGTTGGACTACAATTTGAAAACAATGACTTCTATACAAGGTACCTAATAAAAGCGTGACATATCAAAGCTATGTTTTAAACAGAATACCCTACATATTATTGCATACTCAGATTCCCGGGTCAACTCTAGTGTAACTTTTTGTATCACACATTGGACTTAAAGCAAACCATTTAGGTGCAAATCACAATTTGTGGTATAAGTAGATATCAGAAAAAAATTTAATATCCCACCGCTTATAAAACTTAGCGGGCTGTGTCTTTGCTGTGTCAGTAAGCATAAAATGCGTCTGCCTAGGCTGGACGGTCAAGTTTGAATTACATTTGTACTTGGAGAAATCGGTAGATTGAGTAAGAGAGATTCAATTAGTGATAACTTGACTTTTTCAAATAGGAATGCTTAATATTTTTTGTACGATCAAATGTGCAAATTGATAGAATTTCTAATGATATAAGGTTGTGAATATCAATTTCTGGTAGTTTTCATTTAATTTCGAGATTTCAATCAAGTAGGTGTTTTTCAATTTCCCTACCCATAAGCAAAACAGCAGGCCATGAAATATAAACAAAAACGTGTACTACAGTAAAGGGACAAAATTGTAAAAATTCTCTACAACCAGTCAACTCCAACTAGAAATAACGGCGGTAAAAAGTTTAAGGTCAAGGAGAAACTGAAATACAACAGAAATGGATAATTTTTATAGAAAACCTTTCAAGCGACAGTTGCTATCAGTCTAATCTCTTCAACACGCAATTTCACATTTAATGGTATAAAACAGTAGTAATTTTCGTCAAAGGCATACGTAATGATACGTCTGACTGTCCGACTGCAGCCCTTAAAATTTTTCAGTGCCAAGATCGCAAAAAAGGAATACTGACAAATTAGATTTTAGTTTTTTGCCAGATAAATTACGTTTTATAATTTGGACAGATTTTTAATTCATTCTTTATTTTCGGTGACATTTGTTACTTGTGACTTGACGGAAATTACTACGTTTTTAAATCATTAAATGTGAAATTTTATTCTGAAACTATTAAAGCAGCAACATTCGGTGGTAGATTTTCTTTGCTTTAAAAATTTTTAATGGGTTTGAGAATTGCCAATCTTTAGTATATGGTAGTAGCTGGTATGCCGTGATAATTTAAATTTCTGTCGTACTCCAGCTGCTTTTTGACCTTAGGTGTGTGATCTCTGTTATTTCTGATTAGACTTGATGTGTTGTAAGTCATTTTTATAACTTTAACTCTTTACTCAAGTTCGTCTGTATCTTTCTGCTAAGTTTGTTGTTTTCTTCCACCTGAACAGTTTATTTATTTATAGTTCATGGCCTGCTAAGTAGCTTACAGGTAGGAAAATTGAAAAACACTGGTTTGCTTGAAAATTTGGAATTAAATGAAAACTACCAGAGTTTGATATTTACAACCGTATATCATTAGAAAGGCTACCAAATCTTACATTCAATTGCATAAAAATAATTAGGCATTCCCATTTGAAAAAAATGAAGTCAAGTTGATTGACTCAGTACTTCCCACACATTACGCTGATACCAGTTTATTATTTTTCCATAGCATGAAGCTTTGCAACCAAACAATCGCCAGCCCCCCCCCCCTAAAATTGTCTTATGCCGCTAGGTCTTTCCTTCACAGGTCAATGGACAGCCTATTATCGATACTACAAACTCCTCAGTTTTACAACCCCCACCTCACTTTCACCCCCACCCAAAAAACTGGCAGGAAATGACCAGGAACCCCTAAAACATCTAAAAACAGAATTTGAGTTGTTTTAATACTTTTTGTTTTTTGATTATTGCTACGCTGCCACTGACACGATTTTTAACAAACATGCGCGTTTTCCATTCTCACCACGGCAACAATATACTGTGTCAAAATTTCATTAGAATCAATTTAATAGTGTCCACGTTACAAAATACAAAACGATTTAAACCAATAAATTCTCGTATAGTATACAGAAAATTCTCAGTCCCCTGGTTTCCGTAATAGGCTAGGCAATGTTCGGATGGACCTAAAAAGGTGATTAGTGTCGCTAGATCTTCCTTCACAGGTTAGTGGTCAGCCTATTATGAGTAGAAGAAATTTTTTAATTTTTCAACCTCCAACCCCCCAACCCCCCAACCACCCCAATTTCACCCCCACCCAAAAAACGCAGAAAATGATCAGGAACCTCTAAAACGGTTAAAAACGAAGTTTGAGCTGTTTTTATATTTTTAGTTTTTTTATTATTTCTGCGCCGCCACTGGCACGATTTATCAAAACCATACGCGTTTTCCATCTTCGCCATGGTAGTAATACTGGTTCAAAATTTCATTAAAATCAATTCAACCGTTTCCTCGTTACAACGATCCAAAGCAATACTCTCGTATGTTTACATCAGAAAAAAAAAGTATTTTGCTTTCTGTAATATGCAAGGCAATGTTCGGATGGGCCTAAAAAAGTTATTCATGTCGCCAGGTCTTCCTTCACAGGTCAGTGGACAGTCTATTATGAAAGCAACAAATTTTTCAATTTTGCAACCTCCCACCCCCCAACCACCCCAATTTCACCCCCACCCAAAAAAAAGTAGAAAATGATCAGGGACCCCTAAAACGCCTAGAAACGAAGTTTCAGCAATATTTAATTTTTTTTGTTTTTTGCTAATTACTCCGCCGCCTATGCACCGATTTTCAAAATTATATGAACATTACCTACTACGACCACACAGCATATCGCTGCCCAAATTTCATCGCAATCCATGCAGCGGTTACTGAGATTACGACGTTAGAAAAACGCCAACAGACAGACCGACAGACAGACCGACAGACAGACAGACCGACAGACAGACCGACGGAAATGACTGACGTGGATTTTCGTTATGTAGACATCATAACATGCCCAAAAAGCGTATTATCTCGAAATCGAAAAATTTCGCGATCACAATACTCCCCTCACCTATCGGTGTGGGAAGTAAAATCCAGTTATCTCTGTTTGAAACTTCCTTAATTGGTCTACCGATTTCTTCAAGTACAAATGTAATTCAAACTTGACCGTCGAACATAAGATGACGCATGCTTAGTGACACGGTAAATTCATAGCGCTCTGAGTTTTATAATCACTGCGATATTCAATTTTTTTTATACCAAAAGTTGCGACTTGCACCTAAACGGTTCACTTCAAGTCCCGTGTGTGATACATAAAGTCGTACTAGAATTGACCCTGGCATCTAAATATGCAATAATATACAGGATATTCTATTTAAAAAAACATAACTTTGATTCGGCACGCTTTTATTAGACACTCTGTATAAAAGTCATTATTTTTGAAATGTAGTCCAACTCGACCTACATACACTCGCAAAATTAATTTTCTAAAAAGTGGCGTGATTTGGTCACAAGAGTCGGAGGCGTTGAACTCGACTCACCTTGTATGTATGTTATATGGCCCTTTGACAATGTAGTAGGCAACTTTGTTTCAAAGTTACCTACTGATAACAACTTCCTGCAATAACAAGGGTCGTACAGAGCATCATTGTTCATTGTCTTCTGTCACCAGTAACTGACTCTTGCCCGAGTCGTTGAGCTTGACTCACCCTGTATATATAGCAGCGATTTTTATACAAGGACGTGTTGTGGGCTAGAACGCATAAATCAATTTAAATGCCCTGACTCAGATATAAGCTGTTTGGTGATAAAGTGCTACAAGTTTAATAATTACGAGTAGTTTTCAATATCCTCAAGGAGGAAGAACTTTTAAAAGAAACGTGGATATATCGTTTCATAGTAATGACTGGCCAATGGCCGAGGTTAAAATAAACAGTGATTTAGATGCTCTTTGCATTTCTGAAGAACGCCATATGACGATAAATCCTAGCAAATCTGCTGCTATAATAATTACTGGTAAGGGCCTGGCTCAGGTAATGGAGGGTGTCAGACTGCAGCATATAGGTGGTGTTGTAATACCGTACTGTGATTCTGTTAAAGGTTCAGGCCTCACAATAGATTTCAACCTGTGATTTAAAGAACATGTCTCAAAATGTATCCAAAAAGCCTACTATGCACTTAAGCTGCTATATCGTCATAGACACCTTCTTAGCGAAAATATCAAACGAATGTTGTGCGAAACATTGGTTTTGTCCCAGTTTTCGTATGGTGCTCCTATCTATTTCCCGTGCTTAGATAGCGATACATTATCTAGAATTCAGCGTGTACAAAATTCATATATAAGGTATACATTTGGGACAAGAAAGTATGACAGAGTTAGTTAGCTAAAAACACTAGGGGGCTGAACATGAAACATCGTTAATAATTATTAACGCTTAACTTCTATCACAACATCCTAACAAGCAAATGGCCTCCATACTTACATAAAAAAATTCAGTTTAGAGAAAACCTTCATTCTGTCAACGTCCGTTCAAAACATAATATTTCTGCTCCTGCTCATAAAACTACCTTCTTTCAGCGCAGTTCCTCATACAACATTTACAGGTCTACTCTATTCCCCAGAAAATCAAAAATATGAAATGCTGGAAGTTTAAAATTGCTCTGAGGCAATCCTTAACTTTGTAGAACTACTTCACCTTTATCCTCTTTTTTTAAAAATCGGTTATATTATAATTGTTTTCTTATGCGTTTACGCATTCACAGCATATATATCGTGTATGTATATGTATATGTGCATTTACAGTACATATATGTATTCTCTTATTTTTAGTCATGTTGTTAGATGAACTAAAAAAGTAGCAGTTAGATCAAAATTAAACAAGGGATTAGTGGAAGAGCACGTAACTCGTGAACTACCCCTTGGAGTTCAAAAACGGACTTTGTACTGTACTCCTTTAACAGTTAATTTCTTTATTTTTGCATGTACCGTTTTTTGAATAAAGTCATTTATTATTATATTTAAAAAAAGCAAAAAGGTGGATCCCGGGCTCCGACACACCGAGCTGCTGTTCCATTACCCAATGACTACTCCTCACACCGTGAGGTGAGCAATCACTGGGTCCGCGAATCGTGCGCCCTAAGTAGACGAAGGGACCCAAGGATGACTGCCTTCTGCATTCTGGCGGCTAATATATGCGCCGCCGCACGGCACACCGGTATTTTGCACTGTGCAGAGAGCAGCGTATTTCTCATTCCACCTAGCGTCCAACTTTGATACGATGTTTACCTCGGCAGGTGCCAAAAACTCTATAACAAACATCGTCTTCTGTTGGTGGTCGAGAAGGACTATATCGGGCTTGTTTGCCAGTACAAGCTCGAGCGTGGGGAATGAGTAGTTCCAGTAAATCCGGTGTCTCTCGTTCTCTATATCCCCTGGAGCGTATGGCAGCACCGGTGTCTCATCGATATCGTATGAGTGCCTAAATGATAATAAAGTACTCGCAGAGCCGCGTTGTGCCGATGGACGTAAGCCGTCCGAGCGTACGCCTTACACGCCGATAACCCTTTTTCGGTATGCCAAGGTATTGAAGACACCGTCTTGGCACATTATAAAGCCCTCAGTCTTCGACTTCAATCCACTAGACCTTAGGAAAGAGAAGGTCAGCTGCTCAGACAATCCATGCTCTTCTAGATGTTTGTAGAAGATTCCATGCATTGGCTTATCTTCATGAATTTCAATAGTTCTGATTTGAACGTTGTTATCAGCTTGGAAAGTGCTACTTAAAGGGTTATGTACACATTTCGTTTATTTTCCTTAAAGCCTAACTCCTAGCCAAATATTCAAACACGCATTACAATTTTTTTAAATAGCACTCCCTTTTCTTAGCACCATTTAATGCATAATTGAATTTTCTTTAAATTGGTATAGAACTTCATGGGTCTGTCACTTTTTGTTGTAGCGAAAATCGGAATTAATTGATTTTTTTAGTAACTGGCAACATGTCGATTTGTTTAATTGTCATAAAGTTACAGTGTTATAGACTATAGAAGATGTCTAAGCAAATAAAACTAGACACAAATGATACATATACAATTATTAATCAATCTCACAGTTACACAAAAACTGTCATACCCTAAATGACGTTGGGCTCTGTTTATTGGTTTATCTTTGAAAAATCTACGATTTGAAAATTACAGCAGTGAGTGATATATTAAGGCAGCTTAATAAGATTAATAGGTCTGAGGTTTGTATTTTTCGTCAAGCGCTCTATTGGTCATCCATAAGCTACAAAGAAAGATTCGAGTGTGATCAAACTTCTCTATTAGGCATCTTAGTTCTGTCCGATTATTTTCCCAGATGAGAGACTTTGGAAGAAAGAGAAAAAACTTCAGAGCCTCGCACTTCTGTATTTCTTCGTGCATAAATCGGGCTATAATTTCTCTGAATCACAACTTTTTATTCTTATCTCCTCCTGCGAAGAAAGAACTTCTTCCCCCTGTTAGTATACGAAGTAAAAGCAACCGTTAACTAGATAAAAACAGGACAAATGTAGCTACATATCACTATTTTCAACTTCAGAATTAGTATGTTACTTAGTACCTATTCACAACCATTCAAAAACCCTGCTATGGTTTAATCAGCGTTGTAAAGATACAGCTACCTCTAAAAACCATCAGTACAAAGAATGGAGAAAAAATTCGAATGCCAACAACCACCGCAGTATTGCTAAGCCGGCATCCCAGAACCTTGGAGTTTTGTTCCGCTGTTGGAAACTACATATATACACCAGAGCAACTACTGCTGCTCTACAAGGCACAGACCCGACCATCGTTAGAGTATTGCTCGGATATGTGGAAATGTGCTCCGAAGCACTCTCTAAAGCTTCTGTACACTATCCATAAGACAGCAATTAGACTAATCAATACGTCTAACCTGACAAGAGCCTCCACCGAAGGCAGCCAGAAAGAGGAACACTAGAGAGGCTCTGTAAGCTCATCCTTACCAAGTCGTGGTCCTTACTCCCCGAACCAGTCTATTTCAGCATTCTTTCTTTTGGAGAACTTCGACGCTATGAAATGAGCTGCCGGGTAATTTGTTTCCCGATGGCTACAACCTGCAGCGTTTCAAATCTACCTTGAGCGTATGCCTGAAGTCATTCAATTGAAGTAATTATTCTTAGTCTTCTTCGGACTTTTCGCTGTGAAGATCAGACACGTATCCTCTCGCAGCGCTTCTACAGCGCCGTAGGCTTTCAAAATGAATAATAATCTATCGCTATGAAAACACTTACAGCAAACTAATTAATATGCATGAGGGAAAGGATAACGCAAGTTTAATTTGTTACAATTGAAACGGATTTTTTCCACATTGCGTTGGTGCAGAACAACGCTAATGCAGGTAGAATATAAAATGAGATGGGAGTTGCGTTTTATATGGAGTACACGTTTTATAAAATGTAACCGGTCGGTATACCAGTGTGCGCTTTTGCTGATGCCATATTACTGTCAGGTTGAGAAAAATGTATAGTTCGGAAATAATATTATCCAAGAGTGAAGCTAAAGATGCAACGTAAATGCGATACCATAACGGCGAATAATAGATGAAGAAAGGCGGAAATCCAACCATTTTTGAGATAAACAACATTATCTGACCGATACTATTATATTTTAAACAGTTTGACGAGCTTCACAATAATTTAGACTGCTCGTCGCGTTGAAAACAGAGCCCAAAACTATAGAATGTCTGTTGAATTGTTCTTATTTTCATGCCTACATCTGGTTGCAGATTTCTCAATTTAAATTTGTACCCAAAAATGTTGGAAAAAGTCGGCAGCCGTATAAATCCGTACAAATAAATGAAATAAAAAGCATTTGGTGTTTAAAGACTTATTTGGTGTCCAATCTATTTAAATTTATGTGTTTAGCTGTTATGATTACCTAGTTGTCACCCTGGTTGTTATGTCAATCTCTCCAGGACAAAATAACGTCATGTCAAATTTATTCTTATTCAAAAAGTCAAGCTGATTGACTCAGTACTCCCCACACATTACGCTGATACCAGTTTATTATTTTCCCATAGCATGAAGCTTTAGTCTGAGATCCCTTGCAACTAAATAATCGCCAGCCCCCCCCCCCCTAAAATTGTGTTATGCCGCTAGGTCTTTCCTTCACAGGTCAATGGACATCCTATTATCGATACTACAAACTTCTCAGTTTTACAAGTTTTCCGTTCTTTGAATATTGCTACGCTGCCACTGACACGATTCTTAACAAACATACGGCTTTTCCATTCTCACCATGGTAACAATATGTTGTGTCAAAATTTCATTAGAATAAATTTAATAGTGTCCACGTTACAAAATACAAAACGATTTAAACCAATAAATTCTCGTATGTATACAGAAAATTCTAAATCCCTTAGTTTCCGTAATAGGCTAGGCAATGTTCGGATGGACCTAAAAAGGTGATCTGTGTCGCTAGATCTTCCTTCACAGGTTAGTGGACAGCCTATTATGAGTACAAGAAATTTTTGAATTTTTCAACCCCTAACCCCCCAACCACCCCAATTTCACCCCCACCCAAAAAAACGCAGAAAATGATCAGGAACCTCTAAAACGCTTAAAAACGAAGTTTGAGCTGTTTTTATATTTTTAGTTTTCTTATTATTTCTGCGCCGCCACTGGCACGATTTATAAAAACCATACGCGTTTTCCATTTTCGCCACGGTGGTAATACTGTGTCAAAATTTCATTAAAATCAATTCAAAAGTTTCCTCGTTACACAATATAGAACAATCTAAAGCAATAATCTCGTATGTTTACATCAGAAAAAATTCTGTCCTTTGCTTCCTGTAATAGGCAAGGCAATGTTCGGATGGACCTAAATAAGTTATTTATGTCGCCAGGTCTTCTTACACAGGTCAATAGAGAGTCTATTATGAAAGCAACAATTTTTTTAATTTTACAACCCCTCACCCCCCAACCACCCCAATTTCACCCCCACCCAAAAAAAAGTAGAAAATGATCAGGGACCCCTAAAACGCCTAAAAACGAAGTTTCAGCAATATTTAATTTGTTTTACTTTTTGCTAATTACTCCGCCGCCTATGCACCGATTTTCAAAATTATAGAAACATTACCTCCTACGGCCCCACAGCATACCGCTGCCCAAATTTTATCACAATCCATGCAGCGGTTGCTGAGATTACGAGGCTAGAAAAAAGCGACAGACAGACAGACCGACAGACAGGCAGACAAACTGACAGACAGACAGACTGACGGAAATGCGTGACGTGGATTTTCGTTATGTAGACATCATAACGCCAAAAAAGCGTATTATCTCAAAATCGAAAATTTTCGCGATCACAATACTCCCCTCACCTATCGGTGTGGGAAGTAAAAATTATCAGGTATCATTCATTTAATTTCCAGATGTGTCATCGAGCGCTTTTCCTGATACAGGCCCAACCTTTTGTTGATGATAAATTAGGTAGTTATAGTAAGTTATTGTTATTATTTCGTTGTGTTATTACTTGGTAATTTGCTTATTGATTGAATTACTACCTTATTTAGTGTTTATGAGACACACCCAGAATAATAATTTATTTTTTATCCCCTATATCTGATATTTTATTTTTACATGGATCGTTAAATTCATCTGAGACTTTGGAGGGCGACTGTTTAGTCTTCTGATTCAAACGATAGGCATATCGAATCGTGTGCAGATACCTTTACGTAGTTTGTCATTGATATTTTGAATCCCCTTGTATTCATGACGGTGCTGTTACTCTATTCCATCTGTATTTTCTCTCGGGCGAACTCGGTCAGTATCAGATTCAATGGCAAATGGACATTGTGTGATAGACACGGTATACGTAATTTGCTTCTCATATTTCTACTTCCCAAATTAATTACACTGTAGGGCTTAGTGTCGTCAGCTTAGCGATGTTAGGCTTGAACCTAGATAATTGCCCTGTAGGCCTGCTTTGATATATGATCTGTGGCTCACTATATCAAGGTTATTTATATGGGTTAATTGGGGTAAGCCGCATGTGTTTCGAGGGCGTAACGTTCGAAATGGGAAATACACGCTATGTTCCTAGAATAGCCCATCGAATATTCCGCACAGATTCTACATGAGCAATCATGGTAGAATGTTCTTGAGTATTCTAGGGACATTTTATCTAAATTATCTCCCATATGATACACTGTTTCAAAAATAGTGGCACCTTCTAATGGTAGATGGTCACAAAACTGAAATGGTTAGACATATCTGTCTAGCATGAAGTGTATAGGTAAACTTGTTGGACTTAGCCTGAAAATTCTGTTCACATGGTTGCGTTCAAGGAACTGAACGCTCTTTCGGAGCGCTTTGCATAGAGCGCTCTGTTGGAGCGGAATACTGAACGGTTCACATCTAAAGTGTCAATTCGCAACCGCGAGATTAACAGTTTGCCTTGATTGATGCCCTAAACTGTAAATGCCTGTGAAGAGTTGAAAATTAATCAAGAAATTATTACTGCTATTGCAATAGCTATTATAATACCGGCATTGATATTAATGATGTTTTACCTATTGTGGAACAGCTTGCGTAACCACCATGACGGCCTGGAAAATAGGATTGAGGTGACCAGAAGCATAAATTGTTTTGGGTAAGACTTCCTTTTAGCGGAAACCAAAATGGGGGTCGAGAGTGGTGTCAAATCACTCAATTTGACGTCCTGAATCCAACGAGGCCACTTCTAGGCCAAGAAAACGTTCTGGTGAAGAGCTACGGCCTTTTGAAGTTCATTACCTAGCCTAACTTATTCAAGCATTTATGATCATATAAATTGTGTATAATTGGATTATAGGTTGATAGTTAACATTTTAAAGGAACATTGTATTTTCCTCTTTTTAGAACAACAACAAAATGACTACAACAATTCTCTCAAATGGTGAGCCAACATTGCACTGCTGCATATGTGATCGATGACGAGTACTTGGACCTTTTCTTGAGTTGCAGACATCGCATGAGGAACAGCAATTTTCAACATCTTCGCGACAGCCAACCCAGTAAAATCTCTCATTGATTATCTCGAGGGTCTTCCTAATGCTAAACTGACGTCCACCGCTACTATCATGTAATTGTTTCATAATTTCTATCCGTAATTTTCTTGGTACTACAAGTTTTTCTTTAGCATGTCTGTCATCAGTGTCCTCCCATTGTCCCAAGGTAGGCTTTGGTGATGGGACTCATGGCACTTATTTCCTGTTGATTAGGCTTGTTTCCATTTAATAGCAAATGAATAAATAACCCTAACTCAGCGTCGTGCGGCTAAGCTTGATTGAAGTTTTCTAGTGAAATCTTGGTTCCTTCCAATTCAAATTCTTCTATTCTTAATGTGTTTATGTCACATTCTCTTAGTTCAAAGTCATAGCTTTGGAGGTATTCAGTCTATCGAGCAAGCTGGCCTTCTGGATTCTTGAACTTCATTAACCACTGCAAAGCTGAATGATCAGTTCTCACGACAAATAGGTTGTGGAAATTTCCGATCCCTTTCACCACACTGTACAACTCTTTTCGTGTCACACACCAGTTTTCTGGGCTTTGTGCAAAGTTTTACTGTAGTATCCAATTACTTTTTCGATGCCATCTTGTTCTTGAGATACGACAGCTCCAACAGCATAATAGCTGGCATCTGTGTCCAAGTAGAAAGTTCCATCCCCAGTAGGGTGAGCTAGGATCTGTGAGGAGGTCAAAGGTGTTGTCAATGCGTCGGAGGCTTCTTGGCAGGTGGAGTCCCAATAAAACTTGTTACCATTTTCACTTAAGGCAAATAGTGGTTTGGCGATGGTGGAGAAATCTTTTACAAATCTGCGATAATAACTGCACAGTCCCAGAAAGCTTCGTACCTCATAAGTGTTGGACGGTATTTTCCATTCCTTCACAGCCTGCACCTTCTCTGGATCCGTCCGTATTCTGTCTTTGGTCAACAGATGTCCAAGGTATTTTACTTTCCTTTCGAAAAGATGACATTTCTTAGGATTTAGCTTCAAGTTCGCTTCCTTAAGCTGGTGGAAGACTTGTCTTAGTCGGAATAGCTCTTCTTCAGAATCCTTTCCAAACACAATGACGTCATCGAGATGTATCAGTGCTGTCTTCCAAGATAAACCTTGTAGTACAACATCCTTTAGTCTTTCGAAGGTACTGGGTGCATTGCGTAGACTGAAAGGCATTAATGTAAACTGCCATAACCCAGCATATGATGTAAATGACGTTTTCTCTTTATCTTTTTTATCCATTTCAACCTGCCAGTACCCACTTTGCAGGTCCAAGGTGGAGAACCATGAAGAATTTCCAACTGCATCCAATGTGTCGTCAGTTCTTGGTAAAAGGTATGAATCCTTTTTGGTCAAATCGTTGTAATCCACACAAAACCTCGATGATCCGTCCTTCTTCTTAACAAGGGCTATAGGGGTGGCCCAACGGCTAGATGATGGCTCGATCACTCCTCGTTTCTTCATATATTTTACCATATTTTGTACTTCATTTATTCTAGATAATGGAATTCTTCTTGGGGGCTGCTTGACCGGCTGGGCATCTCCAACAGTTATTTTCTGACGTACCAGATGGGTTCGCCATAGGTCATCATTATTTCTAGCGAAAATTAGATCAAATTCTCTTAGTAGCTTCAGGACCTTCCGCTGCTGCTCTGATCGCAAAATCTTACAGCCTCTATCATACAAATCTCGAAGACTCCCTGAGATTTCGATGAAGTCATAATCATCTTCTTCTTCCGTGTCATCTAACCTTTGGTTCCAGGAAACTGGTTCTAGTCTACCCAGTGGCGTACCTTTATTGATTTGTATTGCATTCCTGGATACGTACACGGCCCTTATTAACATTTTTGAAGAGTCCGTTATTGTTCTGGCTAACAAAATAGGTCTATTCCAACCAAGCGTAGGCTCTGGTTCAAAAATGCATGGGATAAGGTTATGTTCAAGTACCTTATGTGCATGTATAGGTATAACAATCTCTTTCTGTGGTGGTATTGTAAAGTTTCTTGGTGACATAACGTTCATTGCCTCTAGGTGAACAGTTCGGCGGCTAAAGGAAATCTTCTGAGTCCCAAATGCTTACGGTGTCACCGGTGAAGTTTATTACGCAGCCAAAACTCTGCAGAAACTCAGCACCAAGGATGCAATCATTTGTGACTAAAGCTACTAGAATTGGATGCTTCTTACCAATACTGCCGATACGAGTCTCTAATTCTTCAACACCCAGTACTGGTATACGGTCTCCATTAGCGGTCTTCAGCAACATTCTATCCGTTTGCGCGGTTGTTCTTGGCGACTTCCTTCGAATTTCTTGGTATATCTTAGGGCTTATGACAACCACATTTGCTCCGGTATCGACTAACACCTTGCATTGTATATTTTCGATGCAACCTTCAACTACTGGACTCTCAATTCTATTAACCTCAATTTCGATGACCACGGGGCTTTTGTCATGATGGCCGGCCAGTCTTTGCCCCCTAACACCGGCCGGCTTTAGTTTTCCGATACATTCTCAGTATTAGTACTAGCCTCTCTTGACTTTTGGTTGTGAACGTCTGGTCGTTTAATTTCAAATGTTCTTTCGAATCGGTGTTATTTAATTTAGCAGGTCATGGAAAATACAGACGAACTAGAGTAAAGAGACAAGATTATGAAAATTACTTACCACAACCAGAAACATAAGCGGTAACATACCTAAGGTCAAAGAGAAGTTGAAGTAAGTATGACAGAAATTGATATCTTTCACAGCCCACTAGCTACTGCAATATACTAGCGATTGACAATTTCCAAAACTATACAAAAATTTACTGGAAGTCTAATTCAATCAGAGTAAAGTTTCACATTTAATGATATAAAGTAGTGAGTATTAATTTCCGTAAAGGTAAAAGTAACGGATACCTCAGATGAGAGTTCTGCAAATTCTCCAGTACCTGTTAGCAAAGAAGCGGAAAATGAAGAACGTATTAAAATCTGTTTAACTTATAAAACGTAATCTACCTGCAAAAGATTAAAACATGATTGATTAGTATTCCTTTTTTTGCGATCTTGCTAATAGATACTGAAAAATTTGAAGGGCTGCAGTCTGCGGTATCGTTACCTTTGAGGTAACGGAAAGTTTATTATACCGTTAAAGTAGAATTACGTGCTGAAGATATTAGACTGCCAGCTACAACTGCTAATAGTGTTCCTTTCATCTCAAAAATTTTAAAGGTTTTGGAAATGCTCAATTTCTAGTACAGTAGCTAGTAGGCTGTGAAAAGTATCAATCTCCGTCGTATTACAGCTTCTCTCACACCTAAGATAATAGATCTGTTCGCAGAGAGAATCACAAACCAGTCAGAGCCAATCAGTATTCGCCATTGCAGTTGCCAAACTATTTCTGACTAGTACTGGCCAATCAAATTGACGCTGACTAGTTTGTGATTGCTTTGCGAACAACCCTTATATATGTTTCCGCCTTTGTTTCTGATTAGAGTTCGCCTGTATCTTTCTGCTGAGTTAGCTGTTTTCTTCTATCTGAACACGTTTTTGTTTATATTTCATGGCCTGCTGTGTTGCCTGTAGGGAGGAAAGTCGAAAATGCCGATCTGATGCCTGAAATTTTAAATAAAATCAGACCTACCATGGATAGATAATCACAACCTTATCATTACAAATCAAATTTGCATTTGATCGTATAAAAAATAGGCATTCCCATATTTAAAGAAATCAAGTTATTTCTGATTGAAGTTTCTTTAATTAATCTAAAAAGTACAAAAACAATTCAAACTTGATCGTCTAACCTAAGCCGACGCATTACATGCTTAGTCATGCGGCAAAGTCACTGCATTCTGAGTTTTATAACTGCTGCCATAATAAATTTTTTATGATATATAATTACACCAACAAAATGTGTTTTGCATCTAAATGGTTTGTTTCATGTCCCATATTTAATGTGTAAAGCCACACTAGAATTGCCCAAGGAATCTGGGTATTTAATAATATACCGGGTACGCTATTTAAAGAAAACATAACTAGATATGTCAAGGTTTTGTTAGACGCTCACGTGCATACACTTCTTTAAATGTATTCCAAGTCGACATACTTGTACATACACTTGCATAGAAATTTTTTTGAAAAAAGATGTATTTTTGTCTTAAGAGTCTGAGGCCTCGAGCTTGACTCACCCTATATATGTTTGCAATCGACATACACCGTTTCAAACAGCATCACTTCTGTATAGAGTAATACAAGCATAATCCGCTATTATCCAAATATCAATACTTTCAAGTCCGCGTTAATCTCTAAACCGATGCTTGGTAGCATTGAGGATGTAACCTCCAGGCGACACTACGAGGCAACCCAGCTTTTGTGTAAAGCATACTCCAGATTAGTAGAATTGCCCCTCAACGTCTCGAGAGAAAAATCGATAAGACGTGGGTAGCAATATACGACTTTGTTTGGGTGAAAACCTCATTGCCCTTTTCTTAGCTTGAAGTCAACCGCATCGTCTCTATGGCTTCAGAATTATACGGTGCTTATATGTGCAGGCACGTTACCAATTTATGTTGGGAACATTTTAATTGCCTTATTTGTACGATGATATGTTGAAATGTTACAATTTATTCGTGATATTAGGGCAAGAGCTGATTCTGTACAATGATGTGAGTAAAGTGGTAGAAATTGCATCTCAAGGTTTTGGGCATCATACGTTTGCGATTATTTACAAATCTATCATAAGATTATTCTTCTTCACTTCAGGTTATAGGAACCTTGCCTGTTAGGATACCCATCTCTTTCTCGGCTTCCCGTTATCTTTTCTTCCAGAGCATTGATAAGATCTGACTGGCTGGAATCCTGTTTTCGTGCATCCGTTCTACATGTTCTTTCCATTTAGGTTTGTTTTCTTTTATTTTTTCGTTTATATAGAAATTTTTTTTATTCCGCTCTTATATCTCTGTTTTTAGTCTGCCTAATTTTGTGCAACCTCTTACTATATTCCCCAAAATTTATTTCTTTTGTTTGTATCCTATTTTCTTCACTGCAAAGTCACAGCTTTCTACTTATACCTGAAGTGGTGGTTTGCAACTAAACGGTTCATTTTAAGTCCCACGGAATTTAAGTATGCAATAATATATACAGGGCGTTCCTTTTTTGAAAAAACTTACTTTGATGTCTGGTCCACACATACACTCACATAGTTATTTTTCTGTAAAAGGTTATGGTTTGGTAGCAAGCGACCGGCCAAGAGGCCATGAGCTTGGCTCACCCTGTTTAGAAGGTCAGAATGTAACAGCATTTTCCCGAATACCGCGCCTAGCACAGAATCCGCAAAATAAAAATTTGTATAATGCGATCATAAAACTTTCTAAACAAAAGCGTTCGGCGACGTTTATTCGTCCGAAATGTCGACCCACCGTATCCTCTGGCAACGTTAGTGAATCCCAGGGTATTTGCGCAGAGCTTTGAGGACAAAAAGATGAAAAATGATACGCCACACAACCTGACCTGGTCACCCAAGCAGCCACTAATGGATGTTAGCAAAATCTATAAGCAGGATATTTGGGGTTGAACCTTTTTGTATAAGATAATATGTCACCGGCAGTGGCGGCGTGCGACGTGCTCAAGCGACTGCATTAAAACCCTTCCTTGCTAACCCATGGTCTCTGAGGCCGACAGCACCGAAAACATTCGAATCTGCTCAGATCGTAAGACGTACCGTCGCAGTAGTACAGGCCGTAGGGTTTTTTTGACAGCAAAGGTCGGCAAAAACTTAAATTTTATGGGATGGTAGACATTAGTCCCCTGAACTTATAACTAAGTTTGCGACCTCAAAACTCGTGACGATTTTCAAAAAACAGCATCATTTTGGTAAGTGAAATGAATTATGGAAGGAACAAAATTCTGCATGGTCCTTGGTCTTTATATTTTTCGTGTGCGACCAATAGTTTCCATCATACAGTGCGCCAAATTTAGGGGTTTGTTTGTGATTTTCACTAAAATCCAAATTTCATCGCGGATTAAGACGAAGAAAAAGGTCATGTAACATTTTTGATTTCCCTAAAATAATGATAATTTCATATTTATTTATTACCTGCAGCTGCCTAAGCCTACGCATGTGGTTTTAAAAAAAATTACGACACTTAGGACCACCCCGCTACCTACTATCGATATGTACTCCGGCATTGTTTAATTAAGATTTTAAGATAAGATTCTATTTGTGTTCTTTGGGGGTTGCCGCTCAAGGGTAGGGGTGTATCCAGACCTCAGTCTTGGGGGGGGGGGGGGGGTTAGCGGGGCATGAAGTTGTGTGTGCTGTCATCATTTTTTGTAATACCTTCGTTAGGGACGTTGATGCAAGGGAAATGGAAAATGTTAATAGTATTAAAATAAAAAAGAAGATATAAACAGCAAGTGAAACAGTGGAGTATCAGGTATTCTAGGGAGATGAAATAAAATAGCTATTGATGCATTCATCAATTTTAATTTTACGGAATACAAATAATATGTAATACGTATCATCCGTGAGCATCTTGTTGGCACAGCATACAAAATTGAACGATCATGAACACTCAACAGTGAGGTACCCTAGTAGCCACAACACGTACTCCATTTTTTTTAATTAGTGTTTTAACTTTTCTAATAGGTGCAATTTTCAAAACAGGTAATTAACCGATTATGTAACAGTGGGAATATATTAGATATATAATAATGCAAAACAAACCCTTTTGTAATTTAGTTACTGCAAAAAAGATTTTTTTTCGGTGCGACAATTGCTTAAATAAATAAGTCAAATAAAATAAGTCAAAGTTGAATTGAGTTTTTTTTCGAAAATATTGGGAGGGGTAATTAGCCCCGTTACCCCCCTTGTATACGCCTGTGGGGTGACGAGAGGGGGGTGAAAGCTGTTTCGTGACGCTTTTCGACAAATAGGGTCGTTGTGGTAAGTGCTATAGAAAAAAAGTTCAAATGATATATGGAATCAACAAAATTCTTTATAGTTTTTCGTGTGCGACCAATAGTTTCCATTCCAGAGTTGCTCAAGTCCCCCAAAGTTAGGGGGTAGTTTTTGATTTTTACTGAAATCTGAATTTTATCGCGTATTAGGTCGAAGAACGCCATCGAAAAGTTCTGTAACACTTTTTGTCCTAAGAGAATAACATTTCTGATATCTCTATTATCTGCAAATTCCAATTCTTTTATACCTTTGACTGTCAAAAGCCTTTTTACGACGTAACGATTGGACTACAATAGCTTCGCGGGATAGTGACTTCTGTTAAGTATGGCTGTGGCGTCAACAGCGTATGTACATTTTCCTCTGGCTATGAGCAAAATGAGTCTTTTAGATCGAGGTCACTAAACTTGCGATTCCTTTTGGAACGATATTTAAATTGCTCTACTCTATATTTTCTCAGTATTTAGCATATTGAAAGTAATTATTATTGAGCATGGCGAAGGGAAATTATAAAAAGGGGCAGGAGAAACTTTTGAGACTATAGGCTGAGTTGGAAAAGAGGGATTTAAAGGACCAAATACAAATGGACTCCGATGATATTAGTCTTGTCTTTGGCATGTTAGAGGTTCAAGATGAGTAAGACATTCTTGAGAATGTTTTTGATGGAAATATTGAAAATTGCCTGAGGAAGAAACTGTTGAAAATCTTTCTAATGAAAATATTGCAAATTGCACATCATCTCATATTTTGTTGGAAAACACATAATCTCCTAGTCGAATAAAAATTAGTATCTATCAGAAGCTTCGATCATATATAACTAGATAAGTAATGGTAGCTATTCAACACACTGATTGTTTGCTTGCATCATCTTAGTGGACTTTGTAAACATCCAACATGCTTACCCTAGACAGGACATATGCGGGTGCATATACATTTGAAAGGGGGTCACGAACTTCTATCTGAGACTGATATGTAAATGTGTTCAGTGTCGTCAGTCCACTTTTAACAAAACAATATACTGAATATGGGAGTTGATTGTTAGCTCTGTTACATCAAAATACTTATGAATGAAGCACTATACAAAACAAACATTTTATTAATCCTTTAAAAGTAATAAAGTAGCTTACAGTTGGGGACAAAAAAGTCAATGAAGTCATCATAGTATATCACTCAACAATAACAGATATAATTTGTGTTAAAGCAAAGACAGCAGAATACTGGATCTACAACCAAAAGGATATAGATTGATAGATAATCTTCATTGGTTCCAAATAACCGTATTAGGGTATATAACTTGTCAAAATAATAAGACAAATTACATACATAAAATAAAATTAATGAAAACATACAAAGATACAAAAATGTATACTCATCCATATATTCGTCAAATTGTGTACAATACATTCACATTAAAGGTTCAACAGTACTTCATATGAAACAAAAGTAAATAAACTGAGCAGTTATCACAGTACTAGTTGATCATTCAAGAATCCTTGCAATTCATAGTATGCCTTACCTAACAGAAAGTTTCTGATTATGAATTTCAATATATTCACTGGACTAGTACAGAGTACAGACAATTTTTTGAACCTTTTCAATTGAATATTTAGCCATTTTAGCCCTAAGTGAAAAGTTCATCGCATAATAAGCTACTTTACTTTTCTGATGATTAGATATTGCAAGCTGCCTTCAGTAAAATTTATTATTTTTGAAGTAGGTCTGTATGTCCTAAGTTAGAACTTACGTCAGCTCGTGCCTTACCTATTTCAAGATTATTCATTTACAAGCTATACTTCTCATTGATTTTTAAATAAAATGGTTTTGGTGAATATATTTCTGATCCTTTCAACTGACTTCAACTTAGAGGTTTCATGGTGAAATCTTAAACTATTTTTTTTAAACAAGTTTTGTTAGATCAAAACAGTGCTCCTGATCAGATAAATGATTGTCAAATGTGTCAAAAACTGTATGAGGTAGATTCCTCATTGCATGATGTAACAAAAAGTTGGTACTTTTAAAAATCGTGGACTCAGTTTTCCAAAAGATAACTGAACTTTGTGACATTTTTCCGCAGATTTGCAAATATTTATAGTAAACTGAGATGCATTTGTTAACTGCCCATATGCTTTTTTCAAATGGAAACTTGATAAAGGAACGTCAGGCGCTAAGAGAGTATTGTAAGCACATACCGTAAAGATACGCCACTGCAGATATGACATAAACATTACTTACGTGTGACAAGATCGACCCTCACCCGGCATATCTTCCTTTTTGCACAGAGAACAGGTTCCAACCATTGTTTTTAATCACAATTTGCACAATACTACTCAAAACACACTCAGCCACCAACGTAAACAGAGATTAAATCGTGAAATGACGCCTAAACGCTGGCCGGTTAACCTCAGTCTCTTTCTTCGTTGACAGACAAAGTGCGCCAAATTTAAAATCTACCAATGTATACGCGAATTGACGCTTATGTGTATCTATCCCTGTCTTGGACTCAGAACTATCCTCTGCATAATTTATCTAGTTATATATGGTTATATATGATCGAAGATCAAAAGCCAAAGTGTTTTAACCCAAGCGCATAGTACCTTTATCACCGGATTTATTTGAAATTGTAGTTGTTTTTATTTTTACCAACGAATATATAGCATAATAGTAGTAACACCCTACCTGTAAACCGCTCGCATGACAAATACAACTGAGACAATGGCGCCTCTGGCTACTGTACATGTCAGCATCAAACAAAAGCAATCACCAGAACTATCTAGAGCCAACGGAATATTATTGCAAGTGAACAACATTTATCCGTGTAGAGTATTTGTTTCGGATTTCAAATTTTCAACAGAAATATTTAGTTTTACAATAAAATATATTTTCATATTAAAAACAAAAGAGACATAACTCACTTTTTGTTCATAAAATCCATAGTTTAGCATTGGCAAACGTTTCAATTATATTATCTTCAAGATCGGTTATTTTTATGAATGCATTTTCTATTGACAACAATGAAATTTAAATAAAGTACCTTCAACATATTGCCGCCCGAACTAAGAGCAGTTCTAAATTATAGTATTTTTAAAGCTAAATTCTGAAAATAGTACCTTGGTACTAGATTTTAAGTCTAAATTTCGTCATATTGAAGCTAAATTAGTAAATCATTTTCTGTCACATCTTTAATAACCATTAATGTAAGTATATAATCTTTCAATATTATTGTGCATACATCCGTACTGTTATGTTAATTTTTGTTTTCTTTCCACATTCCTGCGCCTATTTTGGGTCTCTGAATATTTATTGATTGTATATTCACTTCTTCACCTCCATTTCTCACAATTGTATAGTGAAGGTCAATAAATATTATTATTATATTATAAAAGTTATCTTATTTCACCCATAATACTGTGTAAGTATGGCTTGGTTTGGTTTATTGGTTTTGGAGTATCACAAAGACACTTATGATAACCGCAGGAACAAAACATAATGAAAGTTAGTGCAAGCATAATAATAGCAATAACAATATAGAATTGAAAAATATATTGATTGATTTATAATATTAATAATAATAATTTATGCATCAAAAGGTCTCGCAAATAACCAATTTGCTCATACATGCGTAATTTTTGAAAAAAATTCCAATAACATTATTTCAAACAGGATGACCGGTATGGTTTGTGGTACCTCGGTGGAATGAATTGTGGTTAAGAATAAATGCTTCCTCTTCCTTTCATAAAGGGATCATTCCACTTTTGGAATGTGCTGAAGCAATAAAGTCGGGTAGATTCTGGAAATCCTTTTAATGCCGGCGACAACAATGGGTTTGAGGAATGCGCTTATACGTAGCACCGTCAAAAGGGCAGCTATCGAATTTCTACGTTTCTCACGAAATTGCACCATTTACTGCGTTTGACAAGACCTGGTTCGATGGGATTTATTTTTCATGAAATCATGTCACATTTCAAACCCTACTTCCGCAATTTCATATGATTACAGCCCAGCTTCCCCGTGACGTGTTTATAGTATAGTAAATTTAACGGCCCGTAAAGTTGTTGTGTGTGTGCTGACAGAGCACTATAAAAGGATCATAGATTATAGTAAACTATACACAGAATAATAGCCCATCAATTGTCATCATCAGCTTACAGGAAGTTACTCCTTCAAACCGGTGATTGTTATGATGATATCATCTGATCGTAGATAATATACACAATGAAACACTAAATAAAGATAACATAAAGAAATTACTGTCTTCTTTATTAGTACACACAAAAGGGTCAGCATTAAATTTGTAAGTTATTATACGCAAATAGGTTAGGATTGAGCTTACGATATACTTCAAATACAACTACTTGTACCTCACTTGAAAGTACAATATAGTCGATATAGTTGGCTGTTACTTGATGGAGATCCATATTAATACACAAAGTATTTCCGACGAATAATCACCACTTTTATTTAAAAAAAAATTTGACGATCGTTTCGACACACAGTGCCTTTATCAATTAAATAGGCATGTATTGTAAGTTTAGAATCATTGTTTGATAAAGACACTGTGTGACGAAACAATCGTCACAAAATTGTTTGAATAAAAGTGGTGATTATTCATCGGAAATACTTTGGGTATCAAAGTAGTTTAGTTTAAACTACAATATAATTAAGATAATCAGACACAGGACTGATTTCAGAATACTGTCTAAATAGAGGACATTAACAACATAACTCACTCAGTATTGACTTAATCTTCCTATGAGTATAAGTATAACTCTTTTGTATGGTATCTCGGAAATAAACAACTTAGCATTGATTTAATTTTCCTATCATAACTTTAAGTTTAACATGTTTGTATGATTTATCTCGGATATAAACAATCTAGCATCAACTTTATAATACATTTTCAATTTAGACTATATTATGAGTATACAACTCCCCACCATACATCGCAACTATACGATGAGGCGTGACGATTCGATTCTCGAAAATATTAGTATGTGAACAGCATCATGACAGGCGACAGACTGGAATGTACCATTACGACATGCCGATCAAACCTCAAAAGAATGTTTGTTGTGAATTGTGGAACAAAACAAAATGACACAATAGCTAATTGGTATACAGAACAGTGACCGCCTCAATTCGTTGGTCAGTGGGTATCTGATTTTTCCGTCCCGATATTGCTCCAGCACATGCAGGATATCTTGGGAAGTAGGGGTCACACAAAAAATGGTCAAGGGTAAGGTCGTAGGAGATTTTCCGGACTATCCGATTATGACCTTGATGGTGACCTTGACTTTGACCTTCAAGGTCATCATCGGATAGCCCAGAAAATCGACCTTACGCTTGGCCATTCTTTGTGTTACCACTACTTCCCAAGATACCTTGCACGTCACAATATGACCTTGACTAACCGTTCAAGGTCAAATTCTTCATGAAGTCAAAGTCATGTTCTGGTCGTAAAATTTTGCGTAATTTCATTTCCGGTGTCAAAAATAGGGGTTTCTATTTAAGAAAATCAACTTGATCTTGAAATGACCTTGAAGGTCAAAGTCAAGGTCACTATCAAGGTCACTATCGAGGTCATCATGGAATAGCTCGGAAAATTTCCTACGACATTACCCTTGACCATTTTTTTGTGTGACCCCTACTTCTCAAGATGCCCTGCACATCACAATTTGACTTTAACCTTGACCTAACCGTTCAAGGTCAAATTTCTCAAGAGGTCAAAGTCATAATCTGGGCGTAAAATTTTTACTACTTTTCATTTCCGGTGTCAAAAATAGGGGTTTCTATTTAAAAAAATAAACTTGACCTTGAAATCACCTTAAAGGTCAAGTTCAAGGTCACCGTCAAGGTCACCATCCGATAGCTCGGAAAATTTCCTACGACTTTACCCTTGACCATTTTTTGTGTGGCCTCTACTTCCCAAGTTATTCATCCGGTCCGGGACTTTTTGAACACCCTGTATATTAAAGCTTTTCAAAGTCTGTTTGTATTTCTGATTCTTCTAAGGATTATTAGTAGGATACTAAAAATCTCATTGTGTGCATCTTCTGGCCGTTGATCGACACTTCTTCTCTTCTGTGCATTTAATTTGTAGCTCCTACAACGAACATTTGAGAGAGACTAGTAAGAAAGTGGTTATCTGTGTCAAAGTATTTTTTTAACATTGCAATTGTTCTGTGTTTATTAGCGTCTACGATTGTTGTTTGGGGCATGAAAAGTTCCAAAGGTACCTTTTGCGTCTCCTCTGAATTCCTCTGTCTGGGTTTTGAATAATAGGTCCCAGTGTACTTCGTCAAACGCCTTTCTCGAGATCCCTGAATACCAGAAAAGTTTCTTTATTTAGTAATTTATTGTCTGATATTTTCCAGGCTTCGAATTTCGCTTTCCAATACAATACAATAAGACTAGTAAAAGGTAGCGAATAATTAAAATAAACAGTTTGATAAACATCCGTCGTTCTTTCTGATTCTTATGGATATATTTAGCTACTGGCGGATACAAAGGGGGGGTACGGGCGGAACATAATCCTCATCAGGTGCCCAAACTTTACGGTAAATACATCATTTTTCATGAGAAATTAACATATTTCATCACTAGTACATTATGTTCAAAATAGCGATGAGGTTCCTTGGTTTATACTACACCATTTCCAGCTTTAGTTTCTAAAGGATCAAATTACATTTTTAAAGCGTCAATTGTTAATCCAAATGGTCGGTTATAATTTCTAAGGCGTCGATTGGAAATCCACGTAGTTAGTTATAATTTCTAAAGCGTCAATTATAAATTCAAATAGTCAGGTGATTTTTCTAAAGCGTCAAATGTAGTTTCAAACAGTCTAAATTCTAACTCGTCAATCGTAGTTTCAAACAGCTGCATGCGTGGCGTCAAAGTAGGTATCTGCAGTTAACATTTTACCAACACAATAAAGAATTCTTCTTCTTTTATCAAAGTCTTTAATTTTGAAGTTACAAGAATAAAATTATACAAACAATGCAACAGGTTAAAAAAATACGCTGTACTTAAACTGCCGTTCAACGGCAGCCTACTAAAATGCCGTTAACAGATGTGACGTCACTGAAGTGACGTATTTGACGGCTTTGTAATCGCTGTACTTAAACTGCCGTCAAACGGTACCCCACCGACATGACGTTCCAACAGCTTCATCAGTATGTTGAATAAAACATACTATGAGATAGATGAGATATTTTGTTGTTTCATTCTAATATGCCGCAAATATTTTGCAAATTTTTGTTTTTGCTACTTAACAATGAAACCCAAATTAGTTTTTTTAACTTTTACAAGTTGTTTTTCAACTTTCTTTCATTTGACTGTATTATCCCAAATCTTTTTTCCTCTATGATTTGGTTTCTCTGTACTAGTTTTTTGCTTCTCCTGAAAATTTGCAATATTGAACAAAATGCAATTTGAAAGTCTGCTCCTCTAATTCTCAATGAAATTTAAAATTTGGCGTTCGGTTCTAGACTTTTATTGAAAACTATACCCAGAAAAGCACATCATGCAACATTACGGGACCTTTTCACAGATGTTACAGCACTTACTTTCGTTTTTCTATGATAATCTTCTTTTCTTGTCCTTTTGGAAGACCTCGTTTTTTATTTGGACAGGTATCTTCATTGTCGGCCAGGTGATATCACTGATTCCAACTTTTCAATAAGATGATTGCTGAACCGCTGACTTCATTTGGAACTGATTCACTGACATAAGTTTCCCTAACTTCAACTGGATCAGATATATCCTTCTCTACAATTTCACATGGCCTTTGAGATGAGGGATTTTTGTTGTCTTATACCAGAATTGCCCTGTCACCAGGCGTAGATGATTCTATGGATAACTGACACTGACATGATAGATTTGCATTTATCTAATACAAAGGCTTTATACGTACTGCTTTTGCCTGGAAGATGCACCTAGTCAAATACTCCAGATTGTTCAACAGATACTTGATTTTCACTTTCGATTACAACTTTATTGCTTACAATAAAAAAGTCCAATTCTCACTGATATTGTTTACATTTACAATTGCAGCATCAGTATCAGTGGCCCATAGCGTTTTAAGATTTTTCAATACATTAGGTCTGTTTTTACAGAGAATCACAAACCAGTCAGAGCCAATCAGTATTCCCCATTTCAGTTGTCAAACTATTTCTGACTAGTACTGGCCAATCAAATTGACGTTGACTAGTTTGTGATTGCTGCAAAAACAGACCTATTAACTCCTTACTCAAACAACATGTCTGTCCGTTGAACTGCTTAAAGCTAATCGGAAAACTTGTCCCACTCAACGCCAATAATATCCAGATTTCCATGATTCAGCAAAAATTGTCACAATTTTAATGCAAACAAGTAGAAAACGATGTAACCTATAATGAAAAATGGCAATTTTAGCATTTAGTGGGCTACCGTTTGACGGCAGTTTAAGTACAGCGATTACAAGCCGTCAAATACATCACTTCAGTGACGTCACATCTGTTAACGGCATTTTAGTAGGCTGCCGTTGAACGGCAGTTTAATTACAGCGAAAAAAATAACCAAACCAATATAAAAAATCAAAATCTAGGTCAAATAAGGAAAGCTGTGAACGAATATGTTAGATCTTCAATCTTAAAATTAAGATCAATAATTATCGTTCTAGTCGCACTCAGAATTGTTCATGACGACGCGCAACGATACTTCACCTTATACCGCGAACGAGATGCGTTTAGGAAATCGCCGATAAAAAAAAACCCATATAAAATAAAACAGTGAACTGGAGACAGTGGAGGCTAGAGACGTAATTACGGCACTAAAGTTTGTTATCCTCGGATCGCGTTCGGCGGCGTTCAAGATGTGACTCAGACAGTCGCATCATCGCGCTGTCGAGATATTTTTATTTTTAACTATTTGCTTAGTCACACCGCAAAGTCACAGCCTTTTAAGTTTTATAATACACGCTGCGATATTCAATTTTTTTGTCTAACATCTGCCTAGGTATATCAAAAATGGCGATTTGCGCCTAAACAGCTCATTTTAGGTATCATGTATGATACATGAAGTCTCACTTAAATCGATCAAGGAATCCAAATGTGCAATAATATACAGGGACTTCTATTTAAAAAATGTAGCTTTGATACGTAACATATTTATAGGATACCCTGTATAATGGCAAATATTTTTGTAACATAGATTCAATTGCCCTCTACATTTTTTATTCGAAATATACTTTTCTATCTCGAACAGGGAAGCAGTTATCGTCCACCCACGCATCGTTGAAACACCCTATGCCTTGGGATACTTTTCAGTAAGATGTGGAAAGCTTTGAATAGAATAAGGGTCTAGGGTATAGCGCGCGAAATTGACAATCCGAGAAAACACGTATTCCCGTGTTAGCGAGGAGGCGTGGCCGCCTGTTCCCTTTCTCCAGTGTGTGTGTCTAAGATGAAGTGAGATAAGTCCAAAAATCCAAAGGTAAGGTCAAAAGGTCCAAAGGTAAGGTCCAAAGGTTACCATGAAAATGAATTTCGCATTTCCAAACTCCTGACGTTACCTTTCAACTTACAGTAATGACTCAAAGAGCAAATTGAAGAAGAAACCTTGCGCTTGTGCAACTATTTGGCCTTTTTTTGATATCGTGTTTGGTTGTTAGGATACAGGCATTTGTATAGAATGTATAATTTTTTATTGCGAGTTTTTTTGCACATGAAAATTTTTTTGAGAAAACCGAAAATAGTTGTCATTCATTAAGATCTTAACTGTCGCCTTCTGAAATATTATATAAGTAGTTTGAGAATGGTTAAGCGAGAAATTGTGAGTCCGTGTTCTACATGGCAAATACGTACGAGTATGTATAAATGTGTGTATCCAGGCCCCTTAGGGCTAACTTATTTATTAAGGCCTTCAATCTAGAATTTTTGTGATCATATCCAGCCCGTATTTGGGCCGAATAAGGTTATTTATATAAAATTTTATCTTCCATATTAGATAAGTTACACAACAAAAGTAAACTAGACCCAACGAATTTGAATAGGTTACAAATCTTTTATTTCTTTAAACCATGGTGGCACAGGATTATTTGACAATGTTGCTCCGGCTAAAGCAATTATTGTATTTCTCTTACACAGAGTGAGTATAAAGTACGGAGTGCCTCAATTATATCGGAAAAGGTATGCACGATTTTCATGGAATAGAGGGGTTCTGCAATACGGCCAATCTTGCTATGGTATTTACAATGTTGTCAGATCTACCGCTTTCCCGGAAATACATATAATAAACTTTGTTATTCCGAATGGATAACCCTGTATATTTCTACATTTTTGAAATCCTTGAAAAATACTGATTATTCTTCGTGTAATATTTTCTACACCTAAACGTTATAATTTCGTGTATAAACATGGCACAGGTAATGCATACGTTCACACTCAACACGCATACGCTGAACGTTTTCTTTGCGCGGGGACCGAAGACCGAAAAGAATTTTCTCGACCCATGCGCGCTCAAAGTCGCGCGCGAGTCAGTTCGCATGCCCTGAGACACGACAAACGGGACGTCTACATTTGTATATCTGTGTGTACTCAAACCATCTGCGCTCAAATGTGTACGCGACCTAAGAGGCTCGGTGAGTGGCGGATATATAGATGGCAGTTCACAAAAGCAAGTTTCATTTATTCATACTGCTAGAAAAGTGAGAGGTCACCAACCACACACCGCTGAGAAAGCAACTGGAGGTGAAGCGTTAAGTTCAGGTCACCGATTAGTCAAATTGCTCTTATATGGGCTACAAGAAGAAGCATCGGCAGGGTAGTAGAGACAGTATCTTCCCGAGCAGTACTCCACGCCATGTCTTATCTGGAATGTATACCACGTAAGAACGTTGGACGGTGAACAGTTCTTTCTGGCTCGGAATATGTATCCAAGTTTGTTTCGGTAGCTTGTGAAATTGACTAAATGTATTCGTGTCAGATCATGTTTCGACCAGCATATCGGATTCTTCCAGCTGTATATCTTCGTCGGTTTTTCCAACGTATGGCTGTAACAATGTGGTAAGTGTTTTGCTAATTGGTAAGTAGGTGAACTTGATGCACTAACTATCGGGCGAAGTGGAACGTTAGGCTTGTGAATTTTTGGCAATCCAAAAGCTTAGGTGTCAGTGCTTCACTTTTGCATACCTTCTTCTTGGTTTCTTCGTCAAGGTTCACCATGGTTTCAGTTTTTCTTACTATGGTTTGACCGGGTCTTTTGTTAGAGTGCGGTAAGTGTCTGCATCTAGCAATGCGTTTATTTTATTTTTGTAGCCTTCGGTTTCCATCACTACTGTGGCGTTGCCCTTATCTGCAGGCAGAATAGTGGCACTTATGTCTCTACTGATGTCCTTCAATGCTTTCAATTTCTTCGCTTCAGATTACTTTTTGGCGATCTGCCAAAAAAAGAAATACAGAAAGTCAACGGGACATGGGTACCATCCTAAGGGATCTGAATACACTGCCATATCGCGAGGACTGGAGCTACTAACGCTACCTGGTTGGGCCACATCACCGTTAACAGGTATAAATACCGGTGCAGATCCACCAGCCGCCAGAATTTCGGAAGTCGTCGAATTGAAATAGCTTCTAAAGATACCATCCACTCGTGGTGGCGAAACGTCAAGCCGTAACGTTAAGCGACGTCGGCCTAAAAACTCAAGAACCACAAATTCATTGATCGATGGCCGCGAAAGCTTTACACAATGCATCATTACGAGAGTTTTGCAATGCAGCTTTATTTATTTAATTTTTTTAAACTAAATTGTACGTATACATCCAATAAATACACCTCTGACCACTCCATTTTACGAAATCACTACTTAAGCTGGTTCTGCCGCTTAGGCGTTAAAGCACAGTCGTGGTTCCAAGCCCGCAGATGGTCCTCATCACTAGAAAACCGCATCCGTCTTATCTTTATTGTAAGATACAAAGTCTAAACAAAGTCATAGGAAGCAAGGTCTGGATTGTAGGGGGTGTACGAATTTTCAGTCCTGCCGTGGTCTAATATTCGGTACAGGCTTTGTCGCGGCGATGGGAATGGAGGAATTAGGTGTCCATCTTGAATTTGGCTGCAGGATCTACACATAGATCCAATTACCTTAGGCAGGCATTGCTCTGTATACCACTTAGCTGAGATTGTGTTTCCAAAATGACACGTCCCACAATTCACAACAAACTTTGTTTTGAACCTCAGTTGGCACATCGTAATAGTACCTACATCAAGTCTGGTCACCTCTCACGATATTGTTCACATAGCCAGATTGTCGAGAATCGAATCGTCGCATCGTATATATCTACGATGTACGGTGGGGAGCGTATACTCATATACAGTCTAAATTGAAAATTTATCTTAAAGCTGATGCTGGGTTGTTTATATCCGAGATGTCATACAACACGTTATGATAGGATGATTAGATCAATGTTAATTGAAGTATTTTGTAATGTCCTCTATTTAAACCAAAAATATTCTAAAGGTAGTTCTATAACTAATTATTTGAATTATATTGTTGTGCTACATTAGGCCCGATTTTATCAACATGCGCAGCTTAACAAAGACTTTGACCAATCAGAGCAGCCCTTTCAAGAACACGCATCTGTCAAAGTACTCTGAAAATTATTGATTTCTCTTGAAGTTGACCCCAAAAGCTAGCCGCCAAGAAATAAAAACGGGACAACAGTGGTTTAATAAAGATGTATTACATACATATGAATGCAGTACATTTGTATTTTTTTAAAAAACAAGAACTTATCTTCGGAGGGAAGTCCGGGGAGTAGTTCTCATGGTGCTCTTCCGAAGAGAAGGTGGTGCTCCAAAGAAGATGTTACATGCTGCTGGTGACACCCCAAAGAGGGCTGGCTTCTTCAGAAGGAGTTCTGGTGGTGTCACCCCGAAAAAGTGTTCATGATGGTGGCATGGAAGAGGTGTGGTGCCCTTCCGAAGAAGTGTGGTTTTCCTTGGTGGCACCCCGGAGAAAAAGGTGGTTTTCCTTGGTGGTACCCCGAAAAAAAGGGTGGTTTTCCTGTGAATGAGTTATGGCTGGTATTAGCACCTTGTGGAGAACTACACAGGACCTCACGATCTGTTTCTGGAGTATGGACCTTCATGCGTTCTTACATTTTGAAAAATTGCGTTCATATACTTCAGAAACAAATCTATGAAGTAGCATGGGGATATTAAAAAGCCAAAAAGCAGATAAATTTCAAATGTTCACATGGTAAAGAGTAAAAAATATATATAGATATATACAAGAGCGAATAGGTAGAACAATAGTTAAAAAAAATTCATAAATGTCACAGTCCTACCGGATTTTTTCGGATATATAGTGATAAAAAAAGATGTATAAAAATGTGTGTTCAAAAATTTACAATCTTTTCCTCACCCCTCGTAAAACGAAATTATACAAATGTCCAACAGATCTTTTCATTGCGTTCTTAATTAGCAAATCTGAGTGCTAGGTATTTTTACGTAAGGAATGTCATAAAAAAATGTGAAACATTAAATACACACAAGATAAATCATCGTAACACAAAAATATATGGCTAGAAACAAAGAATAATGTTCAGCGAATCTTTTGTTAGATAATTGATAAATATACAGTGTATGATTGACTTGATATTTAAACATTAACATGTTCGCCATCACATGTTCATGAAAAAAAATGTATAAACATACACATAGCTGTAAAATAAAGAGCAGAAGCAATAAAAATATGCGAAACCATAGCAATCAAATCGTTATGATTTTGTATTGGGGACATGAATCCCTTACCTTGGTTATCACATAATTGCACAGACACAAAAATTATCTCAGAGAGACATAACTATTTGTATTAACTGTTAAAGATTAAAAAGGGTGAGTGATGTATCGCCACCCATTTTTATAGAGGTTAATGTCGGTAGTGAGAGAGGGGGCATACTCCACACTCATTAGATCTTTCCCAAAATTTGTGCGCACTTGCGCAGTTTGTATAATTAATAATATTTCCAGCTGAAAGAAATAGAGATGGGAAAAGCTAGAGGTGGGGAGCAAAATAGTTATAAAAATGTACTAGTATAATGAGGAAGTAGTTACTAAAAATGGAAGTTGTAAACTATTTGTATATGGTAGCCAAGTAAATAATATAAAAATAATTTTGAAAACGGGTGAACCGTTACAATCTCAACCAATCAGATTCCATATTCCATTTCCATTTGATCGCTGATTTCATGCTGTATCAAATGATATGATGACAAGAAATTCACTCATTGCATTGTTTGGATAAAACAATTTACTATCGACAATAATTATAAACACATGCAATATATCGTTGTTTCATAGTAAAAAGGGGTAAACATAGCACTTTGTTACATTTCAAAAGTTAAACACGATTTAACTGTTAGGCAAGCTATTTTCCAAGCGTACATGTACATAGTAATGCCTAGTTGCCTATCCAGAACGGCAAAGCTCGTTATTAAATTTAGCTGCGAATAACCTTATATTTTATATTATAAATGCTGCATATTTAGATCCTCTGTGAATATTTCTATAAGATGGTCTATAACAAACATGCGTCCAGTAAATAAAAGATTGATTCATCATAAAAGTATGTATATTTTTTTCTATAATCCATCTGACTGACGGAGCTAGGATTTGTAATTATTAAATAAGGTAGTTGCTGTGATTGATACTACGTACTTTTATGATTCTGTCACAAATTATTGCAGTTTGCAATTAGTAATTATAGAATAATTATAATAATGAAAAATGTGGCATTAATTTTGATCTATGAATTCTAAAATATTTTTGACAAAAGTGTCATCCAGCTTTGACGTTTTGTTTTCAATACTGATAAAATACTATTGGATGATACTTATTAACATAGCCCTCAATACCCAATAGAAAGCTTTTGCTAAATAACATCCAATAGAAAAGCTTTGTCAAAGTGTTTGTTAAATATGCGTGTTGATAAAATCGGGCCCTAGTTTACTGTTTGAAATGTCATGTCATCATCAAACCTACCTACCTACCTAAGACTTGAGTAGTGTAATATTCAAATTAATGCAATTTTTATAAACTAAAGTATTTTAAAGTTAATTACTCGGTTAATTACAAGCTATTGTAATTAAAGTACACTGTACTCGAACTAAATTTGTTTATAATAACCTATCACCAAATTTGATACTACCTTTTTTGCGTGTGTTCTGCTATGATATCTAGAGTCACTGAGCGTGATGCTAGGTAAAAAGTAGGTCGGAGCCTTGGGAGTTACGTACGGTGCTGTAATGATACTAAACGTTGTGGAAGACTCCATAACATCTGAATGTTATGAAAAAGTGATGCAGGTGGCTCGTAAATCGATGAATTTGCTGGTCAAACACACATGAAAAACCTTGCACCTTTTATTTCGGAGCACTAATGTCTCCAGGTGTCGTACACACCAACAAATTCTTAGATGAAGAATATACATATACCTTCATTCAAATATATCATATCTTCCTATATTCTCAAAGCTGTAACTATCTTAAACCAAGAATGCGAATTTTTGATCATATAGGGTTCTAATATGGAGTAAATATCTGCAATTCAAAACCGGGAAAGTCCTGAAAGTAAGAATACCAAAACCTCAAATCAAGTATATGATAAGGTTGAAAACAAAACAATAAATATATCTCCTATAGGAATACTACCTATTGACTAAGCATTTCGTAGTCTTGGCGCAAGCAGTTCAATATTTTGGTCTTCTTGGAAGAAGCATCTATGGGTGTCTGTCTAAGGATTTGGAAACTTTACGTTATATAGTATTCTTCAAAATTTATGTTGAAAAATACCGATTACCAATGAATTTAAAACTAAACTGTTTGAACTAGAAGAATATGTTACGCCCGCCGATCCGCCATCATTTATGTTCCATTCATAATTACATAAATATATCATATAGCACATACTTTATGAGGTTATAAAATACAGACACACATAAAATTATGAATTATCTACAAATGACCAACTTAAGGAACTAAATGGAGAAAAATATGTCCAGCAGAAATGCTCCTTTATTTTAGTCGAGCTTCCCGTAAAATTGACAGTCATAGATATGAAATATTTTGAACCTAAAGCAACATGTTAAAGAAATAAATAAGAAAAACACCCACAATATAAGTTTCACGAGATACGTTGGTAGATGTATTCATTCAGCATGAAGTTGAGACCGAGATCGTTTGCGAGAAAGCATGTAAACGCCTCCGGTTTAACTCCGGAAAGACTTTGTCGTTTCCTACATTTAATATTCCTGTAAGTGCTCTCCAGCTGAAGTTCCATTCCTGTCTGGAATGGAAAACAGCCTCACGTATATAGGGTTGAATGCACCGGTCAATCGAGTATACTGACAGATATGGACCCTTACGAGATTGGGAGATGATTAATGTAAGAATGGAATAGGGACATAATGGTATGGGAATAAATCTGACTTGGCTGTTTCTTAGCTGCAGGAAGATTAGATTGTTTGAGTTCTATACACTAGTACCTTAGTATTATTTTAATATTCACTTCAATCATACTTGGTTAGCCCCCGAAAGCCTTTGTTGTGACAATATTTTAAAACTGTAAGAAACCTCCTTTATTATCTGGTCAATTTAGGAGTGATACGTTATTCCAGATTAAGCAGAGAGTAGAACTGTTTAAAATATCATTATAAAAAATATAAAGGATTCTCATTAACCTGATACCTGGAAAAAAATACAGAAGGTCAAAGGTCACAAAAATAGGTTTTCCGCCATTTTCAGTAAAACGGTCTTCTCATAAAATTAGTTCCGACAAAAATTGTCTCATTATCGACAGAATTGTTCTTACCTTTTTGTTTGAGAACTTGCATTTTGAGTCTGCGACTCAATGCAAAGTGCTGTTTTTTGCTGACAAACCTCAACGTTAAAGCCCTGAAGATTGCAATAAAAATTGTCGAAAGCTTGGCAGTTAACACCACAGTCTTCTTTATGCAATGTCCCGGAACCTCTTTTCAAAATTTTGGCCACATCCTCAGGATTTTCTCATCTTAACTATTTTCTTGGCCATAAGCCTCCTTTGGTATTAAAATAAATTTGTTATGTCAAGGATAATAACACTAACAAGCCTACTTACAGTTACAAGAGATGTCAGTTTCATTTCTGTACATTTTTTTATGAAACAGCATCTACAGAGAGCTGAATGACCTGCATGGCGATGACGTCTTCAGGATATAAGACACAGATGTCCTTACAATGATAGTATTAGATTGTGGATCTTTCACCACTATTGTTCTGCTATCAAGTACCTCCACTTCAGGAGCATCGGTGTATTTTATAACATCCTAAAGACGCCGTGCATGTCTTTCAGGCTTGTAAGCCCGTAGAGGCCATTTCATAGCAACAAATTTACAGAAATGTAACCTACATCTCATATAATTGACCTAATTTGTAAGTAGGCTTGTTAGTATTGCTATCCTTGACATAGCAAATTTATTTCATGTACATTAATTTATTCAGTTTATCCAAATAGGATCATTAAATTTATATTCCAAAGTTTATATATAACTTTATGATATATGACTATATAGTCGTGCTTCTACCTTCATATATAATTAAATATTTTATTATTTTACAGGTTGTTTTTTGACGAATATTTTCGGGGAAGACCGTACAGCACATTTCCAACAAAAAAAAGCCATATAAAGTAGGGTCCGATTTTCAACTGCTTCAGAGATAAATTGATTTCTACACATCTTCATTGTGTTGCAGACCTCCAAACAAAAACCAAAAAAAAGCTGACTTCAAAAACATTACAATAAAATAATTTATCTTAAAAAATCACTTTACGGTAAACCCATGCCCATCTTTCTAGCTATCCGTTGGTACCACAAACTTTTTGCAAATATGGTAAACATAGGCAATAAGTTGAACAAATGTCTAAGACTCAGTATTGGTTACCTTCATAGTACTCCCACTAATGTCATGGAAGTAGAATGCGTGGAACCACCTTTACAACTGCGAAGAAAGATGTTGAGCGACAGAGCTGTAAATAAACTGGTTCGTATAGACCATCTGAGCCCTTTACACTCCCTGTTTATTATCTCTCTGACCAACAGATACTGGCAATCGAGCTGGCAATACAAAGAGTTGCCATTGATTATTAAAAGCTACCAATGGATACTACCTCTATCGGAACATATTTACAAAAACAAAATACATCCCTGCTATATTCTAGACTACTCGACGTACAACGCTCTACCAAAAATAGCTTATACATCTTATGCCAGTGAAGATCCAACAACAGTGAAGAAGTTTAGAGAGGATCTAGCAGAAAAATGGAACGACTGGGAGCAGATATTTACTGACGGCTCCAAAAAGGATGAATCAACTGGATGTGCTTTTTTCCATCGCAATAAGAACTATTGTAAGCTGTTCCGACTTCCTCCAGAATGTTCAGTATTTACCTAGGAATTAGTAGCAATTAAATAAGCCTTGGAGTACTGTCTATATTATACAACAAATAACAAATTTGTCATATTCACAGATTGCAAAAACTAGAAAAACTGAGTCCATCACCAAATATTAATTATCTGCTAACTGATATCATCAATCTCATTAAAAAATGCCAGGACTTAAGTGAGCAGATAAAAGTTGTATGGATCAGAGTACATTCAAATATAGTTGAGAATGAAACTGTGGATCGATTAGCAAAAAAAGCTCTAACTGATGGAGAATTTATAGCAAATTTCAAAATCCCTAACTCAGACATAAATGCCCTTATTAAGAAAAAGCAGAGAAGAGAGTGGCAAGAATACTGTACAAGTTGTCCTAAAGGAAAATTTTACAAATCGATACAACCATACATTAGAACAAGTACTTGGTTTGAGAAGGAAATAAGAAGAAGTTATATTAGAACAATTTGTCGTCTCAGAAGTGGTCACACCTTGGTCCCACAACATAAATCAAGAATAGGATTAGGGGGAGATTCGTTCTGCAGATGCGGTGAGGTCGGCACATTAGAACATTGTCTTCTGGAGTGTCAGATGAAACCACTCAAATGTATTTCAATCTCACTACTCATCTTGCGCTTCCAACTAGTATAAATTTAATTCTGGGCTGCGAAAACCTACAAATATATGAACTAGTTTATACTTATTGTACTGTAAAACTAAAACTTTTAATTTAGATAGAAAGTTAAATCAGAACAAATTGGATATAAAATGATCGACTCAACAATTGTAGTATATAAGAGGCAGGAAAGGATTTAAAATTAAAAAAAAGTAATAATAGCTAAACAAAAACAAAATTAAAAAGAAACATTAAAAAAAAGTACAAGAAAACATAAAATGAAATACTAACTACTGTTCCATAGCTATGATTTGTGTTCCACTGTCGTATATTTAATACAGTTTAAAATTTCCCTTCCTTATGCAAGGATGGGGCAAAATGATCTGGCTTGTTGGTCTCTGACCAGAGTCATTATAATAGCAAAAAAATAGGCAATAAGTTGCAATTTAAAATTGGCTCGTCTTAAAAAGTCGCTTGCTAATCTCTTAAAAGTTGCTAGGTTATAAAGCAGAATATGTAAGCACGTTATAAGGTATCGTGTTTTCGTAGATTTTTGTTCATGTATAAATAAGAGGTCGTAAATGATCCATAACGAGGTAGGTCTAAGATCAAGCAAGATATATTTAGTGAACACACTATGGATCAGTCATGAACGTACGTGCGCTGAATCTGAAACTGTAGATTTTGTGCTGTAGATCGACAATTATGAACGCAGACCTGCGCAAATTAGGATCCAGTGGGTTATGACAGCTGCGTCTCTACTTTTAAAACGGGCAACGGCGTCGGTGTTCACGCATACACGGAAATCATCCTACAGCACCTACCTACGCTGTTGCAAGTCGCCTCAGTACGGTATTTCACAGTGGAAGTCGTGGTCCATGGCGCAAGCAACTGGTCTATTCTCGTACCATTACATGCCTGTACTCATTTTGCAGGAAGGCGATGTGTCCATACATAACTGAAAATCTACGGATACAAGATACTTTATAACGTGTCCTACATGTTCTGCTTACTTGCCTAGCGAGTTTTTAAGACGCATCCATTTTAAATTACAACTTGAATTTCTCTTCTAAAATTATACAATTTTCAGACCCTATACCGAAGTTTCCGTTAACCGATCATTTTTTATGACTAACCACGATGTAATGGAATATTATTCAAGTACCCATAACAAAAATTAAAAATCCGATTACAAGTTTTTGCCAAACGGTCTGTTGAAATTTTGCGCTCCCGTGCGGAGATCCTATATGCCAAGTGTGTGGTACCAATGGATAGCTAGAAAGATGAGCATGTGTTTACCGTAAGGTGCACGATTAATTATTTGATGATATTTTAAGATAAGTTCCTCTTTTTGTAACGTTTTTGAAGTCACCTTCTCAAAACATGCTGATGATTTTGACACTGTCTCGCGAAGTGTTTAAAACATGATCACCTTCTTTTAGTCAAGAATGATGTAATAGCATATTTTCTAAGGCGTGGTACCAAAAATTCAAAAATCGGGCATTAAAATCTTGTTTTATCAGGGTTTTCGTTTGGAGGTCTGCATTTTAACCAAGATCTGTAAAAATCAATTTTTCACTGAAACAGTTGAAAATCGGACCCTACTTTATATGACCTTTTTTGTTAGAAATGATCTGTACAGTCTTTTCTTAAGGTATAAACATCATGAAAAAGAGTGTAGTCTAAATTATTGATCGAAATCCACGGAAAATAGCCATAATTGCCTTAAAACCAAGGTTCTGCGGGATCTTTGGTACATTTTTGAAGACCCATTGATCTTGCCGATGCATTTGAGATTCCACTCGACATTATTCAAAGTATTGACGGATGTTATATAAACTGACTGCCCGTTTTTGGCGGATACCTTCTTATTTGCATAAACCTTGCTGGCCCTGCTAATACTTCCAAATATTACACCTCGTTGAACTTAAAGCCATTTATATGCAGGAGATCATGAATATTCATTGCAGACCAAATTGGACGCCTTCCATTCCACGCTTCAGCATTACGTTGCCACTGAAAATTAACCAATCCATTTCACGAACTTTGACGGAAAGGCGCTAGACGCAGGACTCATTGCAGGCGTACAGCATATCGAAGGAGAATTGACCGCGAATTGTTGTTGATGCTTTTAAGTTTCATACCGGTGTCAGGTTTTTGAATACATCGTCAATTTATGAGCTAATTGCAACCCATTTGATATTCTGGAAAAACTTTTTCACCATTCAACAGTTGTGTTGAAGCTATATTTATAATAGACTGAGTTGACCGTTATGGAGGTCCCTGATATAATAAATGTAAAATCAATCACCACTTTATTTAGTCAATGTTATGACATGTTTCCGTCTACAACACCTTTTACAAACAAACAAAAAATGACACTTATACAATGTTGTACGGGAACATATCTATGCAGACAGGCTGAACGAAAGTAGTACAGGTATCTAACATAACAGGCTATTGGGAATGGAGGTTTGCAGCATTTTGATCTTGGAAAAACCTAATGTAAGTTTAGTTAATTGAACGTGTTGATGTCTTTTTGATCGTTAAGTAAATTATCTGTAACTTTTAATCTGTTTATTTCTAGTTTCTTAAAACTGCAACTTTCTGCTGTTCTAAACAATATGTAAAATGGAATATTCGTCTTTGAATTTGAGGTTTTCCGTGATCAAACGGTTAGCATAATTTGAACCAATATTTCGATTTACAGAATATGATCTATATTCGTTAACCCGCTTCTGCAAGGTATGTTGGTGGCATACTATACATACAACATAGTGGAATCAACAACCTACGTTCTTCAATTCAATTTAGTCCTGAGATCGGAGCTAAGTTTTAAAATTGAACAAAATAGACATTCAATATCTATATTCCACAAACCTTCCCACACTGACATTGCTATTCACAATACCTCCAATCACACAAAACGGCTGCGATCCACAGCTACTTAAACAGACTAACGAATTTCCCTATGTCTACCGAAAACTGTACCCTCAAAGATTTTTAAAATCATAAAACAAATAGCATGCAATAACGGCTACAACCCAAAATCAATATAAAGTATAATAAAGAAAACACAATATGAGAAAAGAATGAAACATTTTTCTCAAACACATCAGTATGCTGATGACACACATATGTATGTCTCATTCTTGTCTTCAGATTATGTGCAGGCAGCTGTTAGAATAAATGAAGATTTACAAAACATTGCACTTTTTGCTTCTGCACATAAAATACATCTGAATGAGAATAAAACTGGATATCTGTTGTTTGGGAAAAATACTAATAACTTGATTTTAGATCCCAACTTCACTATTTCACTCAATAACAAGAGTATCAAACTTGTTGATTCTGCAAAATGCCTGGGCTTATATAGATATAGATTCCAATTTGAGGTTTGAAATCCATGTTGCTCATTCAGTAAAACTTTCTTATTGTAAGCTGAAATCGTTATATGCTCATAGGATGCTATTAACAAAAGGAATCAAAATGAAGGTATGTGAGTCCCTAATACTATCATGTCTTAGCCACGCTGCTATAGTTTACTGGCCAGCACTCTTAAGTAGAGATAAATATACGTTACGGATCATACAGAATACTTGTATAAGGCTTTGCTATGGTTTGCGAAAATTTGATCACGTCTCTCACCTTTATTCTGATGCTGCATGGCTAAAACTGCAACAAAGATTTAACTTGCAGATGGGTTGTTTATTTTTCAAGCTCAACTACTATAACGAGCCCAAATATCTGATCGAAAAGCTTTCGAGGGGCAGTGATATTCATGAAAGGTCAATCCGATACTGCAATCTGTACAGCGTGCCTAGGCATTCTACTGCGGCTTTTGAACGATCCTTTCAGTATAATGTTACCAAGCTATTTAATACCTTACCTCCCTCTATTAAAAATTCATCACATTATTCTTCATTCAAGCGAAAACTTAAAGATCATTTACTGTCGACCTAATGTATGTGTCTTATTATAATTGTGGTATCCAGATGGAATCTTATTTGATTTTGTATTGTGAATTAACATTTTGCATTGCTGGTTACGTGGAAAAGCGACATAGTCGAACGGCGCCAGCGTTTAAATTTCACCTTAATGTTATCTTTGCTTGCCAATAGAAACATTATTATTATTATTATTATATAAACTAGAATGTATGGATTGCTTTAAGGTTTACGTCGCCGTCGCCGTTGGTCAAACAAGAAGAACATTCCAGAAGCGGGTTGTCGAACATGGAACATACCGATCATTATTCTATAAACCAAAATGCTGATTCAAATTATGCGAACTTTTAATATAAAACTGTATTTTATATAATCATTATTTACTGAGACATAGGTATACGGTATCCCAAACATAATGGTATAATAACAGCACTTCAGGCCTGAAGGCCCACAGGTTCAAATTCTTCACACGTCTCCTGATAGTTTTCTATTTTCTTATACACAAATAGATGTCTCCATTTAAATTGCCATTAGTGAACAATCATATATCATGTACCACCCTAGACCAGAGCAAAACTGACATAAGCCTCACGACATTTCCTAAAGACTCAACACCATCCTAAATCTATCTAACCAATTTTAGGCAAAAGATAGGTCAATTTGAAGGAGATCTAATGATATTCACGGACGGTTCTAAAACAAGAGCTGGCGTGGGTGCATCAATAACAGTAGACGGTAACTCCTACTCGCGGAGCTTGCCTACCATCGCCAGCATAGTTACTGCAGAGTCATATACAACCTGGTAAGCACTTCTTCATTTTCACTCTCTTCAAGTCCTTTCTGTCTAATAATATCAGATTCTCTTAGCGTTCTTAGCACTTTAGAAAACATATTTTCAAATGTTGAATGAATATGCCAAATTCTGGACTTAGCTACCTCACTAGAAGCTTGATGTGGGTAACTTGTCATACGAATATATCCCACAATGAGTTGACTGATTCAGCGGCGAGCAGGGCAACCAACATACCATCAGACGATGGCATCGCAATATCAATAGCAGACTACTTAAATCATATTTATAAAAGATAGCGTTAAACGTGTGTGGCAAAATGTATGGGATCAGTATGATGGACACTTGAGATCTGTCCAGGTAAGCATCGATAAGTGGGCAGCCTCGGTAATCTGGTATTTAGGCTCTGCCTACACGGTCTGCTCAGTTATAAAAAAAATGTAAAAGTTGACTAGAGATAGCGGTGATCCCACAAGCAGCCCTTCTTCTTGCATCTAAAATCTGTCCTTTTCTTGAAAATAGCTGTTTTGATACAGAATTTTATCACAGTATTGTTGGGCAATAAATCGGACACAAATCGGCGACCTTCAGTACTGTTTTCACTTCAGGAAAGAAATGGAAGTCACAAAGAGCAGAATCGGGAGAGTAGAGAGTAAATAATGATTTTCACACATGATTCTTTAAGTGTTCGTTGCAAAATCGCTGATCTATTAGCCGGAATAAAATTTTTTATCAATTATTAGAAACGAGATTTTCGCAGAGAACAAAGTTGAGCGTTTTGACAAAACTATGCTCACGAAGTTTCAGCTTGATGTTAATCAATAAACACAAAGTTGTGGCATGTCACGAACTATATTTAAAGTTTAGCTTGCACGATGTTGCCGTCCGATGAAGACGTAACTGGTAGGTGGTTTATATTTGCGTCGAAAGTAAACACGTAAGCGCTTTGGGGTTCATCGGCAGTTGCTATTATCGATCGAGGTAGTATTTTAAGTCCCGTTACACATGAGGCGTCCGATGCGCCCTATGTCCTAGGCTTGAGTCTCGGGTGCCACTGAACACACGGAACCTTTCAGATGAGGACACTCGGAGTGGTTCTCTCAGCGCGCGCGAAATTTACAGCGCAGGCTCACGGTTGGCATAAATGTGTTTTTGAATCAAATTTTATTAGATGCTTTACAAGTATGTTGTTACAACAAAAATTACGAATGATTTTACTTTTTTGGAATAATGTCATTTTGATACTGCAATCGGAGCAATTGGCGATTGATATTGACCACTGCATACTGCATTCACCACCGATCAAGGCCAGATGTGTATAAAGCGCCTTCCACAAGGCCTTCGGACTAGCAGCAGCAACTTTTCACAAGCAATGACGGTAGCTATGTCTGGATTAAACTATGTAAGTTGCCTGACGTATCTTGATTATCTGAATTGTTTTGGTAAAAACCTGATGATTCATAACAAAAACCGAGTCAAAGTATTCCAGAGACTAAGAGAAGTAACCTTAAAGCTCAATCCTCATAAATGCCAATTTTTGAAAAAGGAAGTTTTGTTTCTGGGTCATATAGTAACATCAGAAGGAATTTCTCCCGATCCATGAAAGATTGAAGTAGTCAAGAGCTTCTCTGTACCAAAAGATGTATCCGAAACAAAAAGATTTGTTGCATTTGCCAATTATTATAGGAAATTCATAAAAAAATTTGTGGAAATAGCATCACCTTTGAATCACTTGACTAAAAAAGGTACAATATTTAATTGGACCCCAGAGTACCAGCATGCTTTTGAAACACTAAAGGAATGGTTGGTGAGCCCACCCTTGATACAATATCCAAATTTTTCACCCGAAAATACATTCATCCTGACGGTTGACACACCTAAGAGGTCACTAGGTGCAGTACTTGCAAATTCAGATAATAGACCCGTAGCCTCTGCAAGCAGAGCACTGAACAAGGCGGAACAAAATTATTCTCCTGTTCATCTAGAGATGCTCGCAATCGTGTGGAGAGTTAAACATTTTAGACAATACCTTCACTCAAAAAAATTCATTATTAACACAGATTGCAGACCATTAATGTATCTCTTTGGAATGTCAAATCCCTCTGCAGACTTTTGAAATTCAAACTTGTATTGGATGAATATGACTTTGATGTGAAATACATAAAAAGGAAGGATAACGCAGTAGCAGACGCATTATCAGGGATGGAAATTTCTTCTGATGACCTCAAGAAAATGGAAAATACTTATCCTCTCGCAGCGCTTCTACAACGCCATAGGCTTTCAGCCTTTGCGGGAGGCCGACCATAAAAAAAAAATGTATGTTATGACAAGAAGTCGTTCCAAACAACAGGAGACCGCAGTTCCTTCTAAAGGTAGTTGCTCTAATTCAGACGAAAGGACTGATGACCCTGAAGTCGTAGAATTATTGAAACGGTCCAAAGAAGGCTATCAGCTTTGTCCTGTAACAGGAGAACAATTTCAAAAACTATTGGAAAGTGAGAATATGCAACTATATTACAGATAATTTACTGTGCCTTAGTGAAGCACAGATGGTTTATATACGTCAAGATTCCTTATCATCGTTCAACTTAGGTAAAACGTTGAAGGACTTGAAAATGATATGTAATCGTCATAATATTCCGGAACTTATAATATTTAAAAACAAAACTGGTGCTCCAGTCATGGATGCAATTCTCAGCGATATAGGTAACATAAGAGAGTTAGGAATTAAATTGTCAAAAATAAAATATCTGACCGAAATTATAGATCCAGAAATTAGACATCTTATTTTACATGACTATCACTTATCACCAACAGGAGGTTATGCAGGTATAAATCGTATGTATAATAATATTAGAAAGACCTGGCCTGGTTTAAAGAAACATATTGAACGCTTTGTTATACATTGTGACGACTGTCAGAGGTATAAACACAGCAAAACAAATTTCGAACCCATGACTACAACTACTACTGCTTTTGCAGCATTCGAAAAAGATTTTTAGACATAGTTGGATCCCTTGAAGCAGATATAAATGGAAACCGTTACATTTTAACCCTTCAATGTGAACTATCAAAATACGTTGAAGCTTATTTTCCTAAAAATAAAGAAGCAGCTACAAATGTTAGATCATTTGTTGACAATTTCATCTTGAGATATGGAGTCCCTAGTATAGTAGTTACAGATAAAGGCGCCGAATTTCTCTCTAAAGTATTCAAAGAGACATGTAATCTTCTTAATATCAAACAACTAAACACAACAGCGTATCACTACCAAACACTGGGCTCCCTAGAAAATACCCACAAATGTTTAGGTAATTATTTGCGAATCCAAGTGTCACATTTCCCAAACTCTTGAAGCTCTTGGGTAAGTTACTGGTGCTTTGCTTATAACACAACAGTCCACACAGGAACAAAGTATTCACCATTTGAACTCATATTTGGTAGGCAAGCAAGACCCCTAATAACCTTGTTACTCAACTGGAGCCTATATACAATTTTGAACAATATCCCTTGGAATTGAAGTACCGATTAAAGAGGGCATGTAGTGATGCAATAAATAATTTACTAGAATCAAAAGAAGTTCGAAAACGTATTTACGACACTAGAGTACATTCTCAAAGCTATGACAAAGACGACTTAAGTCAGAAGTAGGCAATAAGTTAGAACCAATTTATAAGGGATCATATAGAGTAGAAAGTGAAGTCTCATCAAACCTATTAGTAGATTTAGGTAATGCATGTTTGAGTGAAGTTCATAAAAATAGTGTTAAGCCATATAACAAATAGAAACAAAATTATGAGCTCAATATTTTTTTCTCACATCCCCCTGGGAAGTGTAATGTAGGAACTAGGTAAGATAGTGTATATTTGTGTGTGTGCGTCGTGATAGTTGGGCAGTATATAAGTGAGTAGTTAAGTAAGCATTAATTATTGTAATGTAATAAACAATGAGGAAGTTTCCATTTTTTCAAATTTTATTTAATCAGATAGTCCTAAAGAGTTAGAGAACAACGGCAAAAAAATTTTGTAATTATCTCCATTAATAGAAAAGTTATAGTCCTCCAAAGTTTGAATTGCCGTATCCTCCGCGCGAAGCTGCTGTGACGTCACACGTCACACGACACAACGCAAGCCTGTGTATGCCCTGTCGAGGATGCTGCTCCCGCAAGCCTCCGCACCGCCGCCGGCCTCCTCGTTCATGTTGTTATTCCTTGTTTTCAGTAGGGTAGGCGACGCCGACGGTGACGAAACGATACACTGCAGTTTATTGGTACCCGTATTATTAGAATATGTCTAGCACACCGAGGTACTCAGGTGTACTAACACCACCATAAAAACACCAAACAAATATTTCAATGGATAGCCTATTATGAATACAAAAAATTGAGTTTTATGACCCCCCACCCCCCAACTACCCCAATTTCACCCCCACCCAAAAAAGTAGAAAATTATCACGAAATCCCTAAAACGCCTAAAAGGTTTGAGCTGTTTCTATATTTTTAGTTTTTCTATTATTCCTGCGCTGCCGCTGACACGATTTTCAAAAATCATAAAGATTTTCCATCCTCGCAGCGGTAGTAATACTGTGTGAAAATTTAATTGAAATCAGTCTAATAGTTTCCTAGTTACACCATACAGAATGATCAGAAGCAATACTCTCGCATGTATACATCAGAAAATTCTAAGTCCCTTGGTTTCCGTAATACCCAAGGTAATGTCCGGATGCACCTAAAAAAGTGCATTATGACGCTAGGCCTTTCTTTCACAGGTTGGTGGACGGCCTGTTATGAATACAATAATTTTGCAGTTTTACAACCCCCCACCCCCAACCACCCCAATATCACCTCTATACCCAAAAAAGGTAGAAAATGATCAGGAAGCTTTTAAACGCCTAAAAACAAAGTTTGAGGAATATTTAAAATGTTTGGTTTTTTGCTAATTACTCCACCGCCCATGCATCGATTTTAAAACTTATAGGCACATTACCTACTACTACCCCCACAGCATATCGCTGCCCAAATTTCATAACAATCCATGCAGCGGTTACTGAGATTACGTGGCTAGAAAAACGCGTACAGACAGACCGACAGACGGATAGACCGACGGAAATGAGTTGTGTGGATTTCCGTTATGTAGTTCATAATTATGTCGAGATCCACTTTAGGAAGATTACTAGAATCACCACGAACGTAACCTTCCTCCATACTTCAAAAATATTCTGGCATCTGCCCGTGACAACAAACACTCCGCCGTTCCACTAAAGTCTAAATGCCGCACACCGTACAGCGCAGCGTATGCATAGCGTAGTCCCGGCTCCCGACTGTGGCTGCAGCGAACTATTCATGTGATGTGACGTCATACGACAATTCACCGCCGCGGTCGCTTTAGGCAAATGTAAAATTAAATAACTCTGCCGTTTTTTGGAATATACAGATGATTTTTCCGACATTCTTCAAGTGAAGAAATAGACTATCAGATAATAATGAATTTTCCAAATTTTATTTTTTAGGAAACTTCTCCATTGGTAATAAGATAGGTAGGTAGTTATGTAAAAATAGGGAATAAAGGGGTATTCGCGATGAAGACGTCAAAGTAGATTGTCTGATTGAAGCATAGTCGGTGATTGAGATCAACCTATAACCCCCAAGCTATGAGTTTACTATAAAAGAATCAAATTGCATTCCTAAAGCGTAACCTGTAAATTCAAACTATGAGATGTAATACTACAACTGACAGTTTGAATTTACAATTGACGCTTTAGAAATCTAATTTGATTTGATGACGTTTGTTCCAACAAACAATCTCTTACTCACGGTCGGTTCCTTTATGATGACGTAAATATCCGACGTCAGCGACGCCATTTTGGGATAGTTTCATTCGCCCTGACAGTGGCAGAGTAGAAAAAGTGTACAACACGGCAGAATTAAGAAATAATACTCAACCAATGCGGTGTAAAAGGAAGGTGAACATTGAATATAACATAAAGTTTATGTTTTCCTCAATGTTTACTTCCCATAAAGTACTAGATTTGCGCTGTGATCTATATTATTTATCTCTGTACTCATATTCTATGTAGATAGCCATGACCCTGCTGCGCCGCCGCTGTTGAAATCTATCTCTCTCCAACCCAAAATATCGATGCGCAAAGGGATCGGCGCAAAGCATTTCCAGACCTTGAGTAAGACAGCTGATTGTTTGTTGAGTCATGTTTATACTTCCAAAATCTAAACTATAATTTTGACAGTAACGTTATACATTGCAACAATAGGCAGTTTTCGTTACTTACAATGTTCCGTTTAACGCTGTTTGACAACTTTGACATTTGCATTTCGTTTTACGTATATCGTAACCGCTAAATGTCGGTATTGTACGGACGATAGCAACAGCGATTAACGAAGCGACACGCATGCGCAGCACGAATAAGAATTAGATCATAACCTGTTTTGGTTTTAACAGTGACACTGGTTTTGACTTTTGAGTACTATTGAATTATGATTTTCTTTCAAAAAACAACCTTTACAATACTCATCTGCCATTTTGACGTTATGGTGTCAAAGTTGTAGCTCAAACTAAGGTTAGGGGGCATCTTACGGTCGTGTCTTGCTCCGAAAACCATTTATTTATCTGTCAAATAGTGGTCCTGACAACGTATTTGTTAACCGAAGCGGTAAGATTAATTAAGAACAACGAAAACTACCTAATCACCAAAAGAACATATAAACAGTATGCTACAATATGTTACATAAGTCCATTACTCAACAAATAATGTGCTAAGCTAACAGTACAGGGTGGGCACGTAAGATAATCCCGCTACCTTATCTCAGAAACTATATGAGATACGACAAAAAGTTGAATATAGAATTGATCTGATGTGAGTTAGACTTTAGTCTTATTATAATTTTGTATATACAGGGTGGTCCATAATGCTTGAATAAGTGTCAAATTTTTATTTCAAGTGGAACACCCTATACGTTTTTCGATCTTCATCAATTTCATATTAGTATATCATGTATATACTAGTATTATCATATACCTAAAGCTGAAAAACCAAATAATTTGAAGTTTTTTAATTCAGCTCCATGTTCTTCTTAACTAAAATCAAAATACTGTAGTTGGAACGGACCCGTATATACAAAATTACAATAAAAGTAAAATCTAACTCACATCAAACAACTTTTTTATTCAACTATTTGTCACATATAGTTTATGAGATAAGGTAGTTTGTTATCTTACGTGCCCCACCCTGTACACGAATGATAACTAAGGACTATCATGAATTGCTATACACTCTGAGTTACAGCCATAATCTTCTTTATGAACTTATAAATCCCTAATATTGACTACAAAATGAAAACCTCTGCGTCTTAATTCCTTCGACCTAATGGACTTGTAATCTGAAGGCCGGACCAGTGGAAATGGTTTTTGTGAATTATAAAGCCCTTTCGAGATGGCAACTATTGTAGCTCTTAACAAAGCTGGACTAAAGTCGTTTGTAGTTGCAAACACCGAATTTTTTGTATTGAACATCAGCAGCTATTCATTTGGGTGTTTATGTAGAAAGGCTATATAGCTAAATGAAAATTTATCAACGGTAGTCGATGCCAAAAGTGTTATCCACTTCTATTTTGTTGGATATTGGAAGGCGCCACTGCAATTAGTCGGTGAAATATAAAAGGCATTGTTCCAATAGCGGAGGTCGTTTTTATTCCATTTCATGCCAGTAGCTGCAAGCAAGTGTGCATCGTAAAACTAGAATAGTGGTAACTCTGCAAGCTGCAAGCAAGTGTGTATCGTAAAACTAGAATAGTGATAACTCTCGTATAATGCAGTTCTTTATGATTGCACGGAGATATTATCAGAGAAACGTAAATATTTAAGAGTTTCGAATGAGTCTGGGAAGTATCTTAAATACTGTAAATACAATATCCACGAAAACAATAAAATGTTCTCTAAATTAATTGAGACCAGGAGCTTTGTACTTTGTATCTCCTTTTTAACTCTTCCAGCAAAAATTTAGCAGTACATTGCACTGAAATATTTTGATATCTTGACTAAGGAGATATACTTTCAGATGGTTAAACATTCTATAAGACTGCTACTGTACTAGTTGTTTTGGAGATCATACTATCATTTAAAAGGGCAGTATTAGATCATCTTGCCTTATTGCAGGTTGAGCTTTTATTACTTTTCCCGCTATATGGGAGGGGTTATTGCGAGGGTTATTGTGATTAATATTGTAACATGCTCTGTATATGGTTTTAGTCATTTATGTGTTATTGTTGTCAAGTATGACGCTACTGTTAGGTTCATAGCTTAGATTTTGAATGCTTAAACGTCATCGAATCATCTAAAGGTTTCGAGGCTATCACATGTGTGTTCTAGAATCGGCTAGATGTCACCTGAATGTCTAGAATTCCCTACGAATAGGTATAATACAAGGCGACATTAAGGCCGAAACAAAAGTTGTCAGAGGGAAATGAGGTTAAATGATTCTCTGTTCATTTAAGAAATAGACATGAAGAGGACGTCATGTTCGACTCTCTGAAGTCAATAAGAAGCGGCCGTCGTGATAATTGGTGTAAGTCAAACCAGAAAAGGGAACAACAAGTAAGTACAACGTTATTTGATGCCAGTAGCCAGAGCTGTGGCATCCAAAATAAGTGCATTGATAGATATACTAGGAGACATTACACACGAGGCAACCATGAGGGGACTTACAGCAGACAGATATAGGTTGAAGCAGTTTCTGGACTATCAGAAATGAAGAAGTATAGATATTAAGAGTAAGTTTGACTGAGATATAAAGAATCTGAGAAAAATTAAGAACACGAGAGGGCTTAACGAAAAATGACACAAAAAAGTGGCTGAAAAAGTGGCTGTTCTGAGGGACAGAATCAGGAAATTATTGAGGGCCTTGGGGGGTGTGACCAAGTTAAAGACGAAAATGCAACCCTAACAAAAAGGATTACTCAGCTGGAGGCTGAGAATGCATCCTTAAAAAAGAACCTGGATAATGCAATTGCGGAAGTACAAAAGGCTGCGGTCAAGGAGGACCCGTCAAAGTTGAAAGAAATGTTGGGGCAGCAGAAAACAAGAAGTTTAAAACAGATTAGAGCAACGCACTCGATGATGCGGAAAAGAGCATAGCAAATTTGTCTTTGGCAAGAGGCGCTGACAAATTTGGAAAATGAGAACATTGGACTGCTAAAGGGGTTGGAAAATGCATTGATTTAAGAATAGGCTGGTAGCTCGGAGAGAAGGCTGTTGAAGGATGAGAACAATCATATGAAGCAGAAGACTGCGCAGATGGAATGCAAGAACGATAGGCTGAAGAATAAGCTGGATAAGGGCATTGTGGACGCAAAGAAAGGACGTTCGGAGTATTAGCGATAAGAGATGACGATGTAAATTTAAAACACGGATTGGCGCAATTAAAGAGATAAAACGTAATTATAAAAGTAGAGCTTGACGCTGCTCTCAAGGACGCGCCCGAGGGCGCGCCATTAAGGCTTGAGTAGGAGTTGTCACACTGAGATAAGGTTAAGTGATTTGGTATTCAATTAAGAAGCGAAGAGGTGAAAAGTACGTCGATTTTCTTTCCCTAAATTAAAGAAGTAACGGCGGCCGTGACTATGTATATTTTTGGTTGCGATGATAAATTTATTGGACGTTATTTTGACTAATACAATATTACAGTTTATAGTTTTCAAATTATGACAAATTATGACACTCCATGGTAATCAATCCATATCACAATATTAGAGACCGCAAAAGTAACTGATCAATGCGTCCCCGAAAGGTTCCTTACTACACTGCACCATTCTGACCACAAAATAGGTTAATAATACACAATTCAGTGCTATTATCTGGAAACACGAATGTCTTCTGTCAATGTCCTTCGCCATCTTTATAAAGAATTCAACGCGATGTTTCCACATTGTTGCGCAAATCTGTAGATGCTCTACCTTTTTTTCTCAAAATTATAATCTATTGAAGATTTTTGATGATAGCCGATTATTGACTAATTGACTGATTTTTGATTTCAATCAATCAATTAGTTATTGGCCTTATAATTTAAAAATAGGAGCCAAAAAATGTGAATACTATACTCACTTTGATTACTGTATATGTAATTTATAAAAAATGATATAATAAAAATTGTAACAATAATAATATGGCCATATCCAAATGGAGAAACTGCACATACGACGTGGTAGAGTCCAGGGCGGTTCTCTCAGTTCACTTTGATTCTGCCTCTGTCTAAATGCACTCTCCAACGCACTGAACAACACAAACTATGGTTTCAACATCAGACACCAGAAAGTAAATCAACACAGAATCAATCATCTTCTCTACATGGATAATATAAAACTATATGCGCCCAGTGAAGTGTAACTGAGAAAATTACTCAAAATAACAGGTCAGACGTCAGGATTGAGTTAGGAATGAGCAAATGCAAGGTGCTTCACATCAATAAAGGCCAATGGAAGAACCATCCCGGACAGAGAGTAGTAACTGACCAGACCTTGGATAACACGGGCAGGGACGAAACGTACAAGTACCTGGGTTTTAATCAGAATGTTGAAATAGACCACACCCAATCAAGGCGCAACTTAGACAAGAATTTAGAGACCGCCTCATCATGCTACTGGAATTCTAGAAACCTCACAAAAGCAATTGACACATTTGCAATACCAATCCTCACTTATACCTTTGGCATCATCAAGTGGTCGCACACTGACAAGGAACATATACATATACTCATGCGAACAGAATTCACGAAACACAGAATGTCACACCCCAAGGCTGACCGTAGACAGAAAACAAAGGGATAGAGGAATTATAGACATACAGTATCTTCACACAAGGCAAATAAAGACACTCAGACATTTTTTCTAAAGCAAACGAACAAACTTACATGGAGCAATAGTAAAAGCGGACAAAAACTATACACCACTTAACCTCTCTTGTCCAGATCACGCAGCAGACACATGCAACCACATCCAATCACAACAAGAAAAAATAAACACCTGGTCGCAGAAAGCACTCCACGGCAAACATAGATACCGTGTCACACAAGACCACATACATACATACACCTGGTTGCAGGATGGCCAGCTGTTCCCAGAAACGGAGGGTTTCACGCTTGCTATATCCAGAATCCAGTGATTGCAACACGAAACTACAAAAAATACGTAATTAAAGATCATTCCATAGGCAACGAAAATTACAGAAAATGTCACTAACAAAAAGAAGCAATAGATCACGTAACAGGCGGGTGGAAAACTCTTGCCGGCACCGAATACAAGAGCCATACATAACTCTACGGCCAAGGTTATACACCACTAGCCACAACAACCAAACTAATAGAAAGCACAGATCCATATTACAGTTACAATCGGACATCAGTACCAGATATAGTTTTCCAGTCAAAGGCCGACAAAAGTACCTATTTGATAGATATAGATATAGACTGATTACTCTAGTATATAAACGCCACATTACGCTTTATTTTGAGTGGTGGTATACCAGGAAAAAATCCTTTCATATTATGTGAAATGAACAGTCAATAAATAAATGAAAACCTCGGCTATATCTTCCACTTTATAAAAATGAACATCTGTGTTTATCAATATCAGCCAAAACAAACCAAAATTAATACTTTTAATTGATCATAAAAACAATAGTTATAGTTGTCATATGATAGAAGATTAGAATTAACTGAAATATGAGTAATATAATATATCACAGTCTAGTCAAATAAAAAAATGCTTAAATGAAGAAAACTTTGAATTGCAAATTTTGAAAGTTTAAATATGAGATGCAGCAAATAGGTTAGAGATGTAATTATAATAAATTAGTTATAAAGATTTGAACTTTTTCTTGTACTTGTATAACGGTAGGTGGATAGCGAAGCAAGTGATTAAAGTCAGCAACAAAATATAACTGTTAGCTATGGCACTTTGCACTAGTCTTTCAGCTGATCAACTGTATAACGTCACTGGCTTTTTTTTGAAGTAAACAGGATGTACTTACTTAAATTTGCTGAACAACATCCTATTGCCAATTTGTCGCATCCAGAACTGAAAAGGCACAGCTTAATATTGGTTTCTCCATCTTTGTTGGTCTCTTGCATGTATAAGCTCATCCACTGAATAACTTATCTCTCATTGCAATAAGATTCATCAAAATTAACATGAAGATAGACACTGTAGACAAGAGTAACAGCCTATAACCTACCAGCTAGATATGGTTGTCGGTATGATCTAAAATAGGGGAAAATTGAGAGTGCATGAATAACTAATTAAAAGTGTAAGATGTTGCACAAAAATGCAGTAATGATAATTATATTTACGCTTTGTACCCGCTCATTTAACTAACGTTGCACTCTCATCAGGAGTTGTTTGAGCCCTATCCATTTCTTGTTTGCTGGCTGTACTTCATGCATATTTTGTGGTTGTAGAATTTAATGTCTTCAAACTCCCTAGCAAATTCATTCGAATGAAATGGTGTTGTGTGGGATAGAAAATAATGCTTAAATAAATTTTCCAACAACAGTTTTCCAGTAACAGCATAAAAGCTTCACAAATAAAGCAATTTGTGGAGGAAACCAAAACAGCACCTAAAGAAAAACTGCGGCCTTTAGAGGGTCCTCCTTTGTCCTAGTTTTATAGTATTTGCCACAAAATAGGTTCGTATTTGCTCTATGAGGGCAACTGGTCAACGCATTCGGTGTGGCTGCTAAATTTCTGTCATTACGCATTATTATAGTCACTTTGTCATTTGTTAAGGTTAATGTGTCGCTTTTAATATTTCATCATGAAAAGCAGCTAGGAAAGATATTTGAATTTCGCGCAGCCGTCATCCACTGATCACCGAAATACGGGCTATTCAGTGTTTCTGTGACCTGGGCCGCCATTATTTTGGGTTGCAATATGGCCGCCAGATTGACCCGCCCTGTTTCTCATTCTGTAATGCTAGTTGCCTCACATGGTTCTGACGTTAATCTGTTTAACAAAAACTAAATTTATATGTATCCACTCTTCTTGAATACTACTGTGGTAAACCTATCTCATTTGTGTAAATTATAGCCCTGTATAATGTTTTTATCTACTCCCATTAAGTTTTGCAGCAACTGTAAAACTACTTTTGAACAGATAACAAATACTACCTATAAATAAACAGCGTGGAACCTGGCACGGCTGGAGCGTGCGTTATGAGTCGGTGGTTATGAACAACGCCTAGATACCAATATCTCTCGGAAATGCGGAAATGCATATGATGAAATACACGCTATAATAAATACGAAGGTGGCTATGAAACGTCAAACACTAAGGCTACGGTTCGGACTCTGGTGCATCCGTCCTCGACCGATTTCTCACACTGGTGTGTACGGCCAATAACGGTGGGAAAAACAAATCCAGCAAATCTAACGAAGACGGTCATAGTTGCACCGTCCAGCACTGACGCGCATGACTGTGACCGTCTGCATTAGGTTTGCCCTTAGACAAGGAAAGAGAGAGGACGGAACGCGCGGCTGACATCTCTGTTACCAAAAGGTACCAAAAAGTACCAAAGCGCTAGTCCCACATATAATCTTATTTATATTTATAGACATTATGTTACCTAAGCATATATATTGTAAATCAGATAACCAATTTGGGGTATATTTCTATTCACGTAAGCTATAATAGATACGTCACTGGAAAACTGATTGTATTTGAACCAAAAAATGCCTCAAAAAATATAATTTTTACACCCTACATGCTCAAAAATATTATGACTCGCATGTTAGTGGAATATTTCAAATTATATTTTGGATGGGTATATATCTGAATTAGATATCGAGATTAGTTGTCCTACAAGAATTTAGTCAGTGGTGCTGGAAGAACAGATTAATCATAAATTTTGAAAAAACTCTAATCATGCATTTCAGTATCCCATCTAGCTGCCGAAGTTCTATGAATATCACATTCAATGGTGTGAGGATCAAGGAAGACTACTCTACGTCATTCTTGGGTATCACTATCGCTAGTAGGCTTACCTGGACTACTCATATCGACGCTGTAATGGCCAAATTGAACAAATGCTATTATATGATCTGTTCTCTAAAAAACGACATAACAACAAATTCATTATTAACTGTGTACTATGCATATGCCTATTCAGCTATGTCATATAACATTGCCGTGTTGGAGCAGTCCTCTGATGCGCTGAGAGTTTTCATTCACCAGAAAAGGATTATTAGAAAGATATTTAATCTTAGTTATCTAGAGTCTTGTCGATCTACATTTAAACAATATAGATTATTTACCTTTTCTGCCATTTATTAGTATAAGCTTTTATGTTATGTGCATTCAACCAAAAGTATCTATGAAAAGAATAATTTTAGCCACAGCTGTTTTACTCGGGGCCGTAATGGAATTTGCTTACAAAAATACAATCATGCATTTTATAAGAAGTCACCTATAAATGCTGGCTGCAGATTGTATAACGTTCTTCCTTCAACTCTCAAGGCTAGCTGCCTCACAAAATTTAAATCAGGTCTCAGAAACCTCTTTATCGGTGTCTCGCCACACACGGTGGAGGAATTTACTACAAATTTGTCTATACCAAGTTAGTGTCTGCGTTATATATTATAAATGTCTGTACATGCATATACTTCTGTATTTATATCTTTAATTTATGTGACGTTACCTATCTACTTATTGTAGCTAAAAGGTATAATAAACATGAATGAATGAATGAATAAATATTTGCATAAATTTCGGATACACCAAAAAATGTGAACATAAATTTACCTGTGATAAGTGATTCCTGGCTCTTTCCTGCTGCTGTGGCTTTTACAACCGTAAGCTGCACACCCTACCATTATGCACAACACAATATTTCACAACGATTGGTCTTGAAAACTCTAAATATAAAAAAATACTACCATACCAAATTATTTGTTTTCCACCAAAATTTTGACTGCTATTCATTTTTGGTCACAGCTAATTCATATGGCATCAAACGGGCATACAGTATCCGCTCACTTTCCTTATATAGGGGTTTGCCGGATTTGTTTTTTCCATCGTTGTCGGCCGTATACGCCAGTGTGAAAAATCGGTCGAGAACAGATGCACTCTGACTGTAGCCTAATTCGAACGGCGTAGACTATTTATCTTAGCTACAGAAGTGTAGTTAAGTTGTAAACAGTTTGTAATTATTGTGTATGTAAATCGTACTATTTATTGCTACAGTCGTAGTCGTAGTAAAAATCAACTCGAGGTAATGGTAATAACTCAATGGTTGATTTACAGCAGGCGCCTATGGCTATGGCAAACTTCACTACATGAGTTGTCACCATCGTTACAGCCCGTTGAAAAATATACTATTGTTCTTCCCAGAATAATAGGACAACCTGTAATCATCAACATGAAATAGAAACAACTGCTCACAGTAAATGGTTTTTAGAAGTGTTTATTTTTGCCGAGCATTGGTCTAATGATACAGTAATTTTTTTGTTTTGGCTATTAGCTTGAACTCCTTTTCATCCCTGCGACATTTTTGTTCTGTTTCTGACTGCGACTTGGACTAACACCCCAATTCTGGTTCCAAGTGTTATTCTGAATGTGGTTTTAATTCTGGTTCTAACTGTGACTCAGAATGTGACTTTGTTTCAGATTTCAATTCTGGTTCAGAATCTGATTTTGCTTCAGATTTCACTTCTGGTTCCAACTGTAATTTTGAATGTGTTTTTGATTCTGGTCTTAAATCTGATTCTGAATGTGGTTCTGATTGTGTTTCCAAATGCGAATTGGGTACTGGGAGCTCGCCCCAGTCTTGTTTGATTATATCCGCTCCTTTTTCGCCAATCATATATGCTGGACCTGACAAATGGGCAGATATAGACCTAGGAATGATGCCTGTATCTACTACCCTGAGCTTGTTTATTCCATGCACTCTCAATCTAGCATCCACAACTGCTTCCTTATCGCTTTTCGGACCCATTTTGCAAGTCGCTTGTTGATGCCAGAAGCTTGCTGTGAGCTCTCTCAGCGCACATTCCCAGTACTCGTCAGTATCAAAAGTGAAGTTAGCGCAACCTGAAATAGAATAAGGAAGTTTTTAGTATCTAGCATGTGCGAAAAATACAAAGCAACATTACTGAAACAGGACAGTGGATCGAGACGAGACTACCTAACTTTTCTAACAGAGGAGTTAAAGGTGTGATGCATTGGCGAATAAAACCGTGAGAGCTTTACACGGTAACAGTGAGTTTTTTAGTCTCAATCGCTGACGCTATCATGATCTCCCAGCAGAACTATTATTTTATTTGAGCTGTGCTTAACTTCACTAGTCACAGCATTTCTATCTAGCTAAACTACAGTCGGAGAGCAAGAGGTGTCTTAGGTTAACTGAACTGGTTTAGCGCTTGGGGACGGGCAGAGCAAGAATTATAATTCAGTTTCGTTTGACGCTACTAATGACGCATTGGCTGACTTGTACATTTATGGTAACTGTGCATACTAAAAAATGTACCTGTCATTTGAGGGTAACGTTAATGGAAACAACTTAAAGTGGTGTTACACAGGGTGGTCCAATAAGCGCGCGGTGTTTTCTAGCGGCCTTACCGTTCAAATTAGAAGAAAATGTTTCGAATAAAAAACGTTTCTTTTTAAGTGGTCTACGTGCAGATGATAATTTCAAATATAGCGGACATGGAAGTTGACATAAACTTCCTTATTTTAAATAGAACACTCTAGATATTATTACGTTTTTGAATTCAAAATTGAAGTTTAGGCCCACTTTGTTTGTTAACCATAATGCATGTCTACGAGTCCTATTTTCAAAGTTATTCAGCAATCTTTAGAAAATTTGACGTTTGTGGTACTTTACAAAAATATTAATATCTCGGAAACTAAGCATAACAGAAATATGCAGTTTTCGGTATTAAAACGAAGCAAGAATCATACCTGTGTTTTGGTAAGATCATTTTCATTTTCAGAATATTTACGATTTTGTAATTATTCCGTATTGGCACGTACAAATTGGAAACATCGTAAGAGGCGTGGCTTGCAGAAGAAACAATTATCTAGAAACTTTTCATCCAGTGTTCCGGTCTCTAGTATAAAAATGTACAGGGGTTCCATCTAACTTTAACCACATTGTTATTGAAAACTCCAGCGGTGAATTGTCCAGCAGGTTTGTCTAATTCTGGAAAACATTAGTTTATTGTGCGGTTGGTAATAATACCACCACCACAAATATTCAGGCACTATGCTGGTTGTCAACAAACCCCTGAAAATTTAGGTTAACGTCGGCGTAAAAATGTAAATTGTGCCAGTTTATATGGCCGCCATTATGAAATGTAAGCAAGACACTGGTAAAAAGAAGTGCAACTTCTTGGACTCGAGCGCGACCCTAATTACGTTAATTCATTCTGTTTTCAAAGTCTTGTCTTTCAAATGCTTGATTTACCTACATGATAAGGATGCTACTTGTTCTTCGTTAAGCTCATTTTCACAGATGATTGACAAATGCCTAAATCGCTGCTAATTTCTGCTCTACTGCTATGCCGATCTTCAACTACAATTACATGGGTGTCCTTCATCCTTCTCTCATATTTTACGCCGACATAAATCCAAATTTTAAGAGGTTTGTTGACAACCAGCATGGAGTCTAAACACTTGGGGTGGTACTATTAGAAACATTACGTCATCTTGCACTGCGAAGAATATCGTTCACGATGATCAGAGGTAAGAAAGGGAACAGGTTTTAGCCGGTCGGGCCGTGATGACATGTCGGATGGACGTGGTTGCGTCCGTTGGATATGCGATCAGAGGACCCAAGCTGGTTCAACGTCGGGCAAACCGACTCTCTCCCATACTTCCGGGTGTGTGAGTGTTTTCTGTCCTTGCGATCAAGCCGATTTCCTAAACCCTCTATAATAAAAAAACTATTGGAAACGTAAAAACTAATGTTTTCCAAAATTTTCTAAATGAAACTGCTGGAAAATTTACCACTGGGGTTTTTAAGGGTAATGTGGTTACAGTTAGATGGTGCGGCTGCATGTTTTAGTATTAGAGGCCGAAACACTTTGGATGAAAGGTTTGGATGAAAAGTTTTCAGCCAAATATTTAGCCACGCCACCTACGATTTTTCCAATTCCTAAGCGCTATTGTGGAATAATAATTACAAAATCGTAAACATTTTGACAACCATCAAAGATACAACCGCACATGTCTAGATAAATGTGAAAGAGAAATTAATTTTGCATCCACTGATGTGAAACTTGTGATACCATCCCATTTGTTTTTAACGGTTTGTACTTTTCAAATTTGAAAATTGTTAGTTTATTGAGTTAATGTGCCTTTGAAACCACAATCTTACCGTAACACAAGTATTTTTCTATCTCGTTCCAAAACCGAAAAGCCCACTTTGCAGTAGTACTTAGTTTCCGAGATGTTAACATTTTTTGTAAAGTGCTATTAACGTCAAATCCAAAGATTAGTGAATAACTTCGAAAATAGGCTTCGTATGGTCAACAAACTGGAGCTAAAGATCAATGCTGAATTCAAAAACGTAATAATATACAGGGTGTTCTATTTAAAATAAGGAGGTTGATATATACTTCCGGTATATTTGGATGTCCGCCATCATTGAAATTGTTTTCCGAAAGTAGACCATTTGAAAGATTTTTTATTGAAGACATTTTCTTCTAATTTAAACTGTAATGCCGCTGGAGAGCACCGCGCGCTTATTTAACCACCTTGTATATTTAAATTGAAAAATAAGTGAAAAATGTAAAAAGTTCTGATGGGGTGCCCTTATATGTATTGCAAAAATTACTGATGAATCATCAGTAAAACATGGGCCATGAAGACCCAAGTTGCTTTGGGGGTTGTGGATATACACTGCTGTAATTTGGTGCTGTTACATTATCAGCTATCTACATAAATATCTCTACAGCATCAGATTAAGTGGCACAGGTCTGTGCAGAGGATGTGCGCATGAAGATGAGACGGGTTGGGCACCTGATGTATGCTTACCCAGCTGTCTTATCAAAGCAAGAATTATTCTGGACTGAGCTTCGTATACCAGATTAAGGGGAATCCCACTAAGCTGCTTCAGCACCTTTCTTACGAGGTTGGGATGGCTGAACACTCAGTTCTGGGAAGTTATACAAGAGGCTTCCTTCCTTACAATACAGAAATACAACTTTTATTTTCCAGGGTTTGAGTCCTTTTTTGGTGGATTTGATGCGCCAGTAAATAGCCACGGGTGGGAAGCCATTTTCTCCTCTGCCTCACCGTTTGCTATGCCCGCGTTCTCAGTAATCCACTAAATCAGAGGCAAATGGAATCAAGTAAATTACCTATATTCCCCAAACTGTTTCTCAATAACATAAATCAATATTCAAAGTGTGCAGGCCTCAATTTTTACTGCTTTTCTCGAAGATATCTTCCTATCTTTGGATTAAAAACATAATAAAGAACCTCACAATATCATTTCTTGTAATTATTGCACTAGTATGAAGTATGTCATTAGTATACCAGTAAAATATGTCTATGGTCTGTGTAGACGAAAGTAATATAATTATTACCAGCGTTATATACTAGAAGAAAAAATTAAAATACACTAACCAGGAATCGGGGTGTCGATAATTTTTGGTCCATATCGCTGCAAGGCAGGTTGACTCACTATCCTCTGTATCTCTCTGATTGCAGCTATGTGCGCTCTGATGTCCTTGTTCTCAGGATCGCTCAGAAAATTGGTAAAATATCTTGGCTCATCGAGTGGATTGATCGACCTCAGTCGAATATAACCTACCGATCGTGGATGCATCAACTGAGATAAAACCTGAAAAAAGGTTTCCTTAATAATTACTCGCAATTTTTACTAAAAAATAACCATTCTGTTTCGTTTTATAAAATACGCCAATAGGCTCGATTACATGATACAGAAATGGCACCCGACGTTGCTCTCAAATTATTCGTCCCATATTGGATACTATATCTTGCACTTATATAGCTTTGGAATTGAGAAGTAAAAATTATGGTAAGGTATTTTATTCTGTAAGACTATTCATGATCCTCATTTGTAATCTGCTTTTTTTAATTATACATATATCTATTAGTGTTGTACAAGGATAAATATATCAGTATAAAGCTAAGCGCGCACTGGGTCGGACGGAACGGTACGAACGGTACGCACCTTTGGCACTTTTTTTAGGTGTCTGCGCTCACTGGGTCGGTCGGTATGGACGGAACGGACGGACGGACGGACGGAAGATCGCACAGTAGAGACAGCCAGTCTCGTAATAGGTTTTTTGCTGTTATGTATTGTGAAAACCAGCACGATTATGTTAGAGCGAAGAAGAAATAATTGTAAGTCTAATGTTGGTAGCAGAAGAAGGAGAAGAAAAAAGGTCAAGAACTCGAGGAAAACCCAGATTTTGGATTCATAGAATAAATCGCAAGAGAGCTTGGAGAGTTTCATACGCTTATCCCTGACTTGATTGAAGATGTAGTAGTTTTCCACCACTGTGAATAATTAGGGAACATCCATGCACGCTTTGCAACCAGTATTGCTCGACTGAAACGGCGGAACGTCTGTACCGAAGCACGTGCAGGCACGTGCCGAAGGGCTGATGAGTCATCGGTACAGCCGGTCGGGACGGTCGGGATGCCTAGAAATCTTCCTTTCGGGATTTTTTCGGACGGCTGAAGGTGCGGATGATCCTGTTCCAACAGTAACGACCCAGTGCGCGCACCCATAGGCAAATCAATGCTAAACATTTTTGAAAAGTCCCGTGCGTACCGTTCGTATCGTATCGTCCGACCCAGTGCGTTCAAGGCTTCAGACATGGAAACCTTATTTTTTACGTAATTTCGCTCAAGTGGGCTTCGATTTGACGCCTTCAGCTGGGTACCAACTGAAACTTTTGAAATTATATATTCAGATGCTATTTTATCAAATTTAGAGTAATTAAGTGGCAAAAGATCTTTAAAGACGTTTATGGATCAGATAAGGGTTAACTGCGCGAACTGTCACAGAAATTGCAGAAAATAGCGACTTGGTACAAAACTACCGCCAGATTGACATACATTGAATTTCTGACAATATTTATTTATGTAACGGTTACGAGGTTCCAATCAAAAAATTATTCGTGAGGAGTTAGTTACCGGTTAGGTTAGGTCGCGGCAAGATGGATTCCAAAAGTTATGAACAAAAATCAAATCGAGTTAGTAGTTGGTCAGCAGTAGAAAAGGCGGTTGCGAAAGGTGGTTTTATTATTTCAACCCCGAGTTGAAGTCCCAAGGTATGCAGTGGATCCTACAGGGAGCCCAAGACCGCAGAAGGCCAAAACTGTTAAAAGCGCTGGTAAACTGCTGTCCCGTCCACACATAGAAAACGGTTAGTCAATTTTGTGGTCCCCGATAGAAAATGCTGTCTTTCTGAAATCGACAACTGCAAAGGAATAATGACTCGTTTATTAGAGCAACTGGTTTCCTATTCTTAACTCAAAAAAGGATAAACGTTTTTGGGCTTGAACAACCGATAAAAAACTATTATATACCCCCATTAAGTTATACAGCGACTACCAAGCTACTTTTGAGCAGGTTGTGCTGCCTATAAACAGACAGCGTGAATTATTTTTCATAACTCACGCTACTGCCGTGGGTTATGCACAACGCCTACTCGATGCCAGTACCGACCTCTTGGAAACGCATGTATGATTAAATACACGCTATAATAACTGCAAAGATGGACATGCTATGAGACGTTAGACGCTAATTCCACGGTGTACTGTATTTATTATACAGAAGTGACGCTAAGTTATCAATCATTCGTAATTATTAGGTATTTGGGTCATACTGCCCACATAACACTATATGGATATGTACATCCACAGAATGTACATTAGATATTCCAGTTTGAACATGTACATTTTGAATATTCATAGGACGTTAAATGTACATATGGAAAATGATATACACTAGTGTATTCACGTAGGTATATACATATGTGAATATATATAAGATGTTGGTCTATATATACATCTAGTAGTTTACGCCTGCTCGAAGGGCAGCTAGTGCCGCCATTGCTGATTTTTATCCATTCGTCGTAGTTAGCGTGTGTGTGCTGGTGCTGGTTGTGCCAGATTACCTGATCGAGTGTAATATTGTGCAATGTTACTTATCTTCGGGCTACTGATAACACTCGCATCCAGCGTTTGACGGTAAGTCGTAAGCGGAACAAACCACCTACAATATTTTATAATCTTGATTCCTTTGTGACTTTAGATATGCCATTCAACAGGAAAGAGATGACAATCATAGTAATCGATTTTGACAAGTATTATTATTGTAACTAGAAATTGAATTAATAGCAATACATAATGAAAGTATAAAGTTTGTTTATCTTTCTGCCTCTACATTGAACTTTCATACACTATGCATGTGCATTAAAAGTACATGAATGTACATTTAATGGATATACCATGGATGTGTAAATTCGCGGCAAACGTATATGAAATGTAAATTTGTTTTGTGTCTATTTTACATCCATTAGACGTTCATGCTCTTTGTGGATATACATATTCACTGTATGTACAGTGTGGGAAAATCTAAAGTTCGCGTCTTTGGTTACCTCTCTAATAGCAACGCTGCGCCGGGCAGCATTAGCATAAGGGTTTGGTCGACAGGTCATAAATTATTATAATTCCAAAGCGGATAATTGTGCAGTATTGAACTACTTGTATTTTGGATGTGAACCATAGCTGCAGAGGCGGCTCAGGTATAAGCAAAATTACATCATATTAAAATTTTTATTTCGCAGTATATCTATGAAGCAATTTAAGAGTCTTTTAGATATTGACAGCAGATATCGTCAAGTTTCTAAAAGTGAGGTCTATACGAGGGCAGGATGGTTAAGTTAATTTTTCATGAAGCTACGAATAGGCTGTGGTAATTTAATATAAATGAACCGAAAAAATTATTTCGTAGCTGCAGAATTTGTAAGCCAATACGTTAGTGAATAAGGTGGATATGTAGCAAAAATCAAATAATTGAATAACCTATATTAGTCAGCCCTTTTGCTATTTATGCGGATATTTTTCCATTGGAAGTAAAACTCAATTAGAGTGTGTATTATATGCCATAGCCCAAAAGTATGGAATGCATCAGAAATGCTTGTGGAGTGGTCTATACAGAAACTCTCGTTGGGTGCCATAAAAAGTTTATAAGAACTAATAATATAAAAAAATGGAGTCAAGTTGATTGACTCTGTACTACCCACACATAACGGTGATATCATTTTATTATTTTCCCATTGCATGAAACTATAGTATGGGATCCCCTTGCAACGAAATCATCGCACGCCCGCACTCAACAAAATGAAGTCAAGATGATTGACACTGTACTACCCACACATAGCGGTGATATCATTTTATTATTTTCCCATTGCATGAAACTATAGTATGGGATCCCCTTGCAACCAAATCATCGCACGCCCGCACTCAACAAAATGAAGTCAAGATGATTGACTCTGTACTACACACACATATTTATTTTTGTCATTTCATTTAAATTTTTAGCTATGATTTTAGTTTGAACACACCGAATTACCAGACGTGTACTCATGATCGAAAACGAGTAATGTCTGTGAGTTGATCAGCCAATTAAATCACATAAAACCAAAGCTTTAGAAGTCAGGATAAAATGTGTCATAGCCAAAGTAGATGATTATATTACATGCGAATGATTGGGTGGCGAGAGTGGGTAAAATCCACACTCTCCTCCCCAACATTGAAGTTTATGGAAGTATTCGTATATATGGCAAATTGTGTTTCTTAGAGATGGATTCATAAAATATTAATATGAACGTGTGGCATGCCCTTTATTTATGCTTTTTAGATGCAGAAAATGTGGTTTATTATATTAAATTATCACAATCTCTCCAAGTTCTATCAGAAGTTGATTTAATCATACGGCCCTGGTACAGACCTCTCTCGACAATATAATAAGCTGATAAGCACTGCTAAATTGGGATTATAATAATTTATGGCCTATCGGCCAGACCCTTTGTACTCTTCCCAGCCCCGAACGCGGGGTTGCCACGAGTATTAAACAGAGACAATTAACCGAAGACGCGAACTATAGATTTACCTAAATTGTACATTGTATATATTTTGGTATGTGAGTATATACATGGTATACATTATGAAAATACATGTTCATACCTGGAGTATGTTAGATATACTATGCATGTACATTAGACGTACATATGTACATTCTATTGATATGCCATGAATGTGAAAGTTCGCGACAAACGTACACGTAATATATATTTTTTTGATGTCTATTTGACATTCACTGGACATTCTTGCTCCATTTGTAGATATACATATCAATTGATTCGATATCCAGTGTATGTACATTGCTTATACTTTTTTTTATGTGGGTGTTAACTGCTTCGGTCGTAGATAAGGTATAGTGTTCAACCTGCGGTAATGGTAATAACTATCTTGTTGCTTTATAGCAAACTTCAACACGTGAGTTATTTCGGTCATTACGGCATTGTTGAACAATATACTATAGTACCTACATGTTGAGTAATTATTGTAAGCTTCATAAGAATGACCAATGAACATGTTTTACAAATCATCTGAGCCTTGGAAGAAGCATAACAGAACAATCGTCCCATAACAACCTAGTTTCTTTACAAAGCTATTTAACGTATTTTCAAAGCTATTTGAACAAAAAATTTGTTTTATTTTCTTCTAGTCGAATACGGAAACGCTGACAAAACAACAATACCTTGATCTTTTCCGACTACCGGTGCGAAACAAAAAAGTTGCTGAAAATAGCAATAAAGCTGCTGTTTAATGTTGGACCCAGCGCACTGCAAAGTTTTCATTAAGATTTGTTTAAAACCTTTCAGGATATACGGGACATAAATGAATGACACGGGTTTTCAAATCATATTACTTCAAATTAATTTTTTCGCAGTTCCAATAAAGTGGACAGAAAAATGGCCTATATGTACTCGTCAGTGGAAATATGCTAGGTGACACTGAAATCAATATAAAAAAATAGTTACAGTGATTGCTGGCTTTCCCGTTATTGGCTTCCAAACCACGTTGTACGTTTCCCGTGGAATGTTGAATAAAGGCCTCAAGAATGTGCCAAACTCAGTAACTGGAGAGGCACAAGAAAAAATAAGCTCAATATCAGGCCATGTAGGATATTCTGGATCAGTTACATTCGTTTTGACGTACGTAAGTGCTTCAACCGTACCTGAAATTGAAATCAAAATTTATATATTTTTTGTAACCGATAACATACGAGGATGTATGATAAAATAACGAGACTGGGTGTACTATAATATAATAATTAAACATCTATTTAAAATCCTAAACTATTCTTCAAAGTGATCACCACTCTGTAACTTCTGTAACTTGCAGAATAGTTGAGTAGCTTAAAATAGCGCAAATTATGATTTAACTTAGTAGATAAAAATGCAATGTAATAAATAGGTAGGTAATGTATTGCAATATGTTTATGAATATTTATTATAAGCTGGCTGCATGGACGATGGTCCTATGCCAAAAGACCTTCATCCTATTCAATACACTTATCCCACTGATTAATCCTCTTGGCTTAAACTTCACTGTCTTCGGCTGCTTAGTATAGTCATCACAGCACTGTTGACGTTTAAATCTCACTCAAATCTTCATCCAACCTTGCAATTCTTTTTTGACTTCAGGAAACAAAATGAAAGTCTCATGGAGTAAGTTTGGGACGTCGGCGTTGGGGGGAGGGGTGAACCACAATTTCAGCCTTAATTCTTCAACAGTATTACTTTAATTTTGGCTGTAAGGTACCTTAAGGTATGTATATTATATAGTACATGTAGGTAAAATATGATCGTAAATAACTCAGAATTTAGCAGTCTTTAACAATTTTGCCGTTCTGCGGCCTTGGGCTGCCTTTAGCTTCCATTGCATATTTTGAGACCTCAAGTCAGAGTCGTAATGATGCAACCAAGTTTCATCGTATGTAGCTGCATTATTTAAAAATTGTGGATTGCGTTGCAGTTACCTTTCGCATTGCTGACATATTGTCTCTCGATTGGATTTTTGTTCATCGCCAATCATTTTTGAAATCCACCTTGCAGCGATACTTTTGGACTCTAAAACTTCATGAATAATATTTAGAATGTAATCGTAAGACAAATTGACATTGTTAAAATTTCGTTTTATGCCAATCCAATAACTTTGTGCTATGTCGTTACTTTTTGCATTTTTTGTGGCTGTTCGTCCAGGCTATGGTCGACTGGGACGAGGTTCATATTTAACTGACCCACAACTGTCTTTAAACTTCTTAAGCCACTTGAGCGCTCTATATATCCTGATAAGCTATTATCTAGATATGCACCTTCAAGCCTTTTTGAAAACGTTTGCGCTGGCGTTTTACTCAACCAAGCAGTAAATTTTATCGCCTATATTTGTTCCACTTTCATTTCTTCGATGGGTACACAAAAGACTTTCAATTAATTAAGGACGTTCGTTCACTGGAGTGATTAGTAGACGAAACTAATATTCTTTCATTTTTGATAAGTTTAATCACATTTGCATCTACCCTCGAAAAAATCAACACTTCGTATCGATCATTTTAGAAAGTTATTAAAGATCAAAAATCAGAATTTGAACATGGGCCCTTATGACAGATTAACGTCTTTGTTTATTTAAATGAAGAACGAGCATATTATAAGATAAGAAGCAGAAAGAAGTAATAATGTTTAAATACATATATTCTCTGAAATACGTATCGTATAGTATTTTCGGTAAATAAGAGACCATATTGGAGTTTATCAAGGGCGCTGTATTTTTTAAAACCCACCCTCTCTTCATAAAAAGCTACACTGATTGGATAGGAGTCAAAATAATAACTAATTCAGATGAATTGATATTTTAAAATAGAGACCTTGTAAATATCTAGTATATATAAAAAGAATTTATAAATAAGCGCAAGATCATTAGTATAAGTTGCAATAAATCTCATAAAATAGAATATATTTGACTCTAGCGTAGTTGACGAACATGTTTAGATTTTGTACGTTATAAAATTTTATCTACCCCCATTAAGCTCTACAGCGATTATCAAACTACTTTTCAACAGGTAAGGCTACCTATAAAGAAACAGCGTGAATTATTTTTCATAACTTATGCTCCAGCCGTGGGTTATGAACAATGCCTACTAGATACCAGTACCGATCTCCTGGAAACAAATATGATTAAAAACACGCTATAATAACTGCAAAGGTGGCCATGAGACGTCAAACGCTAATTCGACGGTGTACAGTATTTATTTTACAGAAGTGAGGTTAAGGACGTTCGTTCGGTACATCTAGAGTCAAATGAGTGATATTCATTTATGAAATTTATTCGAGACTTTATAAGTCATTTTAGTTGGGGAGCTGGCGGGAAATCATCATAGGATCTTATACTGATAATTTACAGTTTCTTATAGATTCGTTTTTTGTAGAAAAACGAAAAAACGATGTATGTGGATGCAGATTATCTATACTTTGGTGATAGCGCACAAAACCTTTGGTGACAATTTTGTTGGAACATGGGATTCGCTTCAATCAGTGTTTTTGATCACCAATACAGTTTTGTACTATCCCAAAGTTAATTCGCTGAATAATACTAATGGTTTCCTTTTTTTTGGAACAGAATAAACAGGATTACATTTTAAATCACATACGACCTAACATTAGAAAGGTATAGGAAGACACTATACTAACGTTTGTACGAAAAGCGGTCAGAACTCTTATCAAAAAAAATAGCAATAATTGCACCACTGTTATTCACATATATACGAGTATAACTTGAGCTTAAATGCCAAAAGGCTAAGCCAAAGATTTCTTTGGCTTATGTAATACTTAACCTATAATTATTTCATTCACATCATGTCAGTTTGTGACGTTAGTGTTTGAAGAGAGAAATATTGATAGGCCGATTTTTCGAATGTTATTTCAACTAAATATGAGGTTTCGAAAATAATATACCCAAAATGAAGACTACATATTTTTTCACGGTTTTGGGTGACTATAGAAACAAACCTAATTAAACTGCATCACATAGAAAATATTGAACATCCGTTCTTTCGTTCTTGGACAACTCTCTGGCGTCCTAGAATTAAATATATTGGCTATCTTCTCCCAAAATTCATCTCATTCAGGGCGGATTGTACAAATGCGGGTTGAACACAAGCTTTGTTAAACCTAAGCTTAGCTAAGCGCAGGCGTCGACTTCCGTTGTACAATCGTCGGCTTACTTGAACCTGGTTGATAATGAAATTCACTACGGTTGGCACCAATGAAGCAATACGTACTGACATAATCATCTGAATAATGTTATTTTATTTGCCCTCTTTGTTAAACTAGACAAAACATCTTTCAAAATATATAACTTAATAGAGTAAAAAGCAATTTGAAGGTTCCTCCTTGACACATCATGTCATTTGTATCAGGTTAGGTTTAAGCTTGGAGTGGGGGGTTCAGCCAGCATTGTACAACGGGCGTTTTGCAACTGACGTGGTTTAAGATCGGCTTACCTTAATCCGAAGCTTAGGCTTGCATTGTACAACCGGCCCTTAGAGATTAGAGAACAGCCTTAATACTTTTCGATGAGATGGCCTAACTAAGAATTTTTTCTATGCTTTATCTGGTTTTCGCCATATAACAGCATCGGTCTTTATTTGAAGCGCAGCTAACGGATTTAATCACACTCGCGTATCAACCAACAATTATTTTTATACTTTTCATACCGTCAATTGTCATATAAATGAATTTCAGCCTCAGTAAAATAGTCCGATTTTTCCACTTTCTCAAACATGATCATGTCCGCAGCTAAACGTATTAAGTCACAGATTGTGCAGCTAACATATTTTTCTGTGATGAAAGTATCAACACTATCTGCAAATTTTTAACTTAAATAAATTACCCCAATTTTTTTGCGAGATGCGCACACTCAAAATCTGAAGTGTCATCAGGACTAGCTAAGATAGATAGACCTTTTTTATCATCAACATCACGAAAAAAACCAGTCTCACTATAATGGTCCGGCGAAAGTTTACGTTAGCTCCCAGACTATAACATACAAACGATGATCAACAAACTAACCTAACCGACGTTGTATGACGCTCTCACTATGGTTACTGTAAAGAGAGGGAAGCGCTGTTGCCAGATGGCAATATGGTAAGAAACAGTTTCAACCACCATGACTAAAATAATTAATAACTAATTCAAACGATCGTCAGCCCTACTTTTTAATGCAATAATATAAACTACATATTCCAAAGCATATTCCTGAACGTTTTTTATTTTTTTTTATGTTAAAATATGTTTATTCTACCTTTAAATACAGAAATTTCATAAGAGCCCATCTTAAAACTCATTCTGAAATGATCGATAACAGGCGTTGATTTTCTTAGGGCAGATACCTATGTGATTATACTTATCAAAAATGAAAAAAAAAATTATTTCATCTAATAAACACTTATGTCAACGAATGTCCTTAAGTTGTCAATAATTCAAAATTATTATCTATTTAAGCCGTACTATTAATTTCTTCGGTCATAGATAAGTTATATTGTGTTCAACTCGCAGTAATGATGATAAGTACCCTCATTACCGCGTCGTTGAACAATATACTATTATTTTTGAAAGAGGTTCCAGCTCTAGTCTTGTTATATACTGATACATCCGCCTAGATGGGCTAAAATAAAGATTAGCAGATTTACGTCAACGTAAGCAATATACTGTATAAAATTTTCGCCTATAGATCTGATAGTATTTTGAGTCTCTCTATCCTATGTTTAGTTGACTATGTGATTCTTACCAACGACGGAAAATGGTCCAGTGCCGTCCAGCAAATAATTTTCATAGGTATCTGGATCTATTAGGTCACGTGGTGTTACAATTGTAACACCCGCGTTTAAAACATACGTCACCACAAGAGCAGTGCTATGGTCATACATCAGTTGGCCCACTGGTAAATCTTTAATAAGAGGAATTCCTGAAATTAAATTTTCATCAATATCATGTATGATGTTTTGTTTTTAATTTCAGAAACCATTAGGTAATACTTTTAAATGAGATGGATATTAAAATGAAAAATGTTTGCAGCAATTGTTCCAAAAGTTGCGGAGCTTTATGTGGCTGTCGGAGGTTTTGTTGCTCACCAGTTTATGGAAAGTGCCATCGACAATCTTGCCTCGATGGTGCAATTTGTAGATCAAACGAATGATGAAAAGCAAAATGAACTATTTTGGAAGATTTACATAAGTACTACAGTCGTGAAGTAGGCCTACAGGGGACACTAATTCAGAAAGTGGCCCTTGGTACTCAAAATCTTGGGTGGTGAGACATGTCTGAAATGGCACGTCAGGTCAAACGTAAAAACTAGCTCATACGAAAAAGTGGCCCTTTATTTTTCTTTTGTATAATTTACGCAACCTTATGTTTGATCTGATGTATTTTTTCGATGGATACACAGACTTTGACGAAAAATAATTTTGAAGCACAATTTCAGGGTGTTGCATCATTGCCAAATTTTATGCGTACAACCCCGATCTCAGGTCTCTTAGACCCCAAAATACACCTAAAAATGCTTGATTTGCTTTCTATGTAAATCATTCCGTAGTTTCGGTCTATCTTTGACTAAATGCAGTGGATTATAATACTGGTTTCCTAGCTCAAAGAACCCCAGCTGGAACATCAGACACCCAATAATTTTAAACTAGTACCCTAATAAACTCAAATACCTCTTGCAGTTGATGCTCTGAATTAAGCTTATGCTTTCAAGCTTTAATGAAACCTTGAAAGTTTCATGGGCAGCTTTGTTGCTTTATTTCGACGACTTTGCAAATAACAAAACCATATAACGCTCACCGAGAGTTTTGCTTGTAGAACTAAATGTTTCTCACCACAAAAGCATAGTTGCCGAAAATAGCCAAAGAACTACCTACTAATCCCTAGACTTCCAAATGGGAACAGCGTCAGCATATTTACCCTGAAGTATCCATACGTACCAAGATTTCATGAGATGAAATGGGAACAACATCAGTATATTTACCTTGAAGTACCCATACGTACCAAGACTTCATGAGATCAGAAGAATTAAGTATGGTTTCGGTTTATTAACCTAATGGACTTTTTTTGGTTGCATATGATAAAGTACGTCATAAAAAGCATCTCATTTTTTTCTCCGATTTTTTTGGGCACAGGAAAGCCGTGAAAATAAGGAAAATATTTGAATTCTCCTAGGGCAGTGACGTCACTGCCCTAAAGGCGAATAGCCAATCAAAGACAGATATGTGTGCTGTGTTGCCGCATTCTGATGGCGCGCGAACTGCCGGAGCTGTACGCGGGCTGGCTCATCTATCTTGTCTTCTGTTCCCGTCTGATATGTTTTGTGGTTTTAATATCCCGTGATCCGAAATTCCGAAAGCTAGGTTAAGGTTCCTGATCCGTCAATCCTGTCAATCGTCATTCGGTCATTGTCCATTTCCAATTTCCATTGGGCTATGGCTGTAATTTTCAACAATCTTAAAGTTATTATTATTTGTTTGCGTTTATTTGTACAGGATATTCTTTTATTCCATTTTACTAGGTTTCAAGTTATTTTATCATAACATAACCAACAAGTATGAGTAAAATCGACAGTGGATTCACAAAAGCCGATTCAGATAACCTGCCTAAAGTTGATATGGCTACGGTGAACGACTTTTATGTGGATAATATGCAGTTCTTCAATACGGAGATGAGAAATGTGAAAGCTAAGAAGTGAGATTCAAAATATTTATAACACTTGGGATAGCAAATAACATGTTTATGTGAAATGTAAATGTTTTGCGAGTCGGAATTGTTCTTGGCAACAATGCACTGCTGATGATTCGCGCGGTTGGCACTGATTGGCTGAATTTGAATTCCTTTCTTTAAACTTTAGAATGGAATTACTAAAAAACAAAATGATGTAGAAAGTAACTAAATGCAGCAGTACGTTTATTTTTGTATGCACTAAGTGGTTATAACAACTAAATCATTGTTCTTAACCTCGTGATACTAGTCCATTTACTGGGATAAAGCTCCGAACTTCAATTATAGTGCTTTTTGGGCGGGTCGGTTGGCGTCGATACGACCCGCCGCTTTAGAGCGGCCGTACACCAGCTACTTTGTGCATTCGGGTCGACCGCAAAGTTGCAGTAAGCGCGGTTTAGCGGAACTGAAGACACCATAAGAAATACAGTACCACTGCTCGACCGCCGCAAACGGGCGTTTACCTGCAGTAGACTTACTCGCAAGTTGTAGTCAAAACTGCCGGCTTCGCCTTCGCCTGGTGCGTGGTTGCTACATTTAAGATAAGTTCTCAAGATCTAGATATGTTTTACAGGTCAAATGAAATCTTCCTAGATCTTGAGATCTTTTTAGTGTCGTAGAAATTCATGGAATAGTTTCAAAAACCCCCTTTTATAGTCTGAGATAATACGCTTTTTGGGCGTTTTATGATATCTACATAATAGGGAGTTATTGAAGAAGCGATGCAGCAAGGCACTAATAAATCCTGGCCGTATTTGACATCTAAGCTTGCGCACTAGGACAAAGATAGTGCCTGGCAGTAATAAAGTTAGTGCCTGCCACTATTTATGGACCCCTTGTGCCGTAGCACTGCCAAAGGCACTATTTTGACGTATGTTTTTTTTCGTTGTTTTTAAACACGAAATTTGTTATTTTATAGATGTGACTGATGAAGTGGTGAACAGAACTCTTAAATAAGGAAACCTTTTCGCGAAGATTTTATATGAAAGGCTTTATGTAATCCACGGCAGCGTTTTTAGGTTTAGGCGCATCAACAACTCTGTTTCAGAGACAATTTTGAGGTTAGGCAGTGCCTGTCACTATTTGTGTAAGGACGGCAGTATTAGTGGATGGCACTATTTCAATAACTCCCTAATGAAGGTCCACGGCACTCGGTGGTCGCCGGTCGTCTGTCTATCGGTATGTCTGTCGGTATGTCTGTCTGTTGGCGTTTTGTAGCCTCGTAATCTAATTAACAGCTGCATGGATTTTGATGAAATTTGATTAGCGTGGGTGGGGTCGCAGTAGGTAATGTTACTATAATTTTGAAAATCGGCGCATGAGCGGAAAAACACAAAAAATTTCAAATATTCCTCAAACTTCGTTTGCAGTAATTTTAAGGGTTCCTGATTATTTGGGTGGGGTTGAAATTGGGGTGGTTGCGGGGGCGGGCGTTGTAAAACTGAACAATTTGTTGTATTCACAATTGACCTATGAAAGCCTTGCCCATTGCAGAAACCGAGGGATTTTCTGATTTATATGTTACGCCAAATCTGCGGAATTGCCGAATATAGATAATTGGCAAAATTTTGCCGAAAAGGAACTACACTTGCTGGTTACATGAAATTTTTGTCAATCTTGCTGCATATTCGACACAAGCTACCTTTATCACTATCTAATGGGTAACAAACGCCAGACTGTACATTTTTTGTTGCAAGCTCGATAATAATTAAGTACATACTTCTAAAACTTTTATCACTTCTGCAAAGTTTGATAATCAATTTTAATTCTGTGTGTAATCACATTTGTTACCTCTTTTGGCGATAGGTTTCTGCACCGGTACTCTGTAACTTAGGAGATAGAAATGTGTTTCTATCACCATGACGACCAAGACGATCGGGCAATTTTGGGTGCCTACCACAAAGTGTCTACCACACTACTACGCTGACATATTTACGAAGTCACTCGTACATAGTGCATAGAAACAGGTTTCTAAGTTACTGGCGCTGGCTATTTATTACTATTAGAATTTTCATTACCTTATCTCCCTTTTTCAACCCTTATTATGCAGTTCTGACGATAAAATAACGGAATGATGTTTTGAGTACAGCAACACACAGAATCAACTTCAAAATAGCACAACCGATACTATTTACGTTTAGTTTGCCTCATCCGGGTAATAGGATGCCTAATACATGTAATCGGCCGGGCGTTGCACATTTTCCCGGAATAAGCAACGATGTTGCGGATTCGACGTAGAGTAAAACCCCCGATTGTTGGCACCTCGCTAATTGTTGACATCTTACATAATTTTTGTAGAGTTTAACGAATTTCAGTACGCGGCAGCTAATTGTTGTGCTACTAGTAGAAGCGGCAACAGGATATGGTAGTATTGATATAATTTCCATAAAAACGTTCTATCACCAGTAGATGCTTATCAGCAGAGAAGTGAGGGTGTCACGTGAAAGACTGCAGAAGGAGTGCGAAACTTAGACCGGTAGGTATCACAAAAGTACCGTCTATATCAAAATGACTGGTGATACACCTGCATTTTTGACAGAAATAAATCATGTAAGGTCCATTCAAGTATATTTAGGATGTACAACTTTTTTCTGATCATGGATTTTAGTAAAAATCGGAGTGCCAACGATTGGAACTTATTCTTGTGAAGTCGCGTAATGTTGTCATGGGGCGCCAAAAGATCTTGGGATTGGGGACCAAATAAAGTTCCAATACTTGCCACTACTCTTTTTTTGAATTGTGTAGTTTCCAGTACACTATAAGTACTTCAAACTAAAGCAAAATCATATTCGTGTTGATCATAATGGCCTGGAAGGCTAGTGAAAAGGGTAAATTCAATATTGTCCATATGTTTATGCTTGCTATCTGCGCTCGCAAATTAGGTATGAAGTACACACACTATTCAGGCAGTTAAATCATTCTATTACAGCCAATATAAGTATATAGATGTTTTTTAACAATAGTTAGTAATCTAAAATAGTTATTTTCCGATAGTACTGCTAAATTATATCAGCTAGTACGTAGCATTTCAAGGTGCCAATAATTGGAAAGCTAGGCAGTCCCAAATCTATTTGTTGGCCCAAGGATAAATATCAGCTCAAAAAAAGAATTCTGCTATTGGTTTTTATGGCAAATCAACCCTTTTAAGAACCGCATAAGCAAATTGATTTACAGTATCATTTTTGCTTTCCCGGAACGCCGAAGATATTTTGCAAAAGGCATTGGATGAGATGCGCATCGGAAACTCAAAAATGGCTGCTATCAAAAAATTTCGGATGCCTAGGTCAACCATACAGTTCAGACTGGAATACAACTTCAAAAATAATGGACAAGAGCTAACTACCTAGTATCTGATGGAGAAACTAGAATTGTGAATTGGATCTTGGAAAATTACAGGAAGGGGTTTCCTAGGGTCCAGTCGACATCCAGGTGTCAGTTAAAGGGCTTATGGATAGAATCAGAGAAACGGTCCATTGAAAAAGATATGCCTGGTAAGGATTGGTTGAAGTGCCATCCAGAGCTGATTGAAGCACTTTTGAAGGAATAACCTCCGCTTCTTCTTGCGTTACGGAGGACATCAGGGTGGTTCATGGGTATCAAAGGGTACTAAAAAGAAGAAGGGGACAAAACATGTTCCCAGAACAATCCAAAACTGGGAAAAGTATAAACGCTCCAAAATAAAAAAAAGTCTACAAAACAGATATGTGCAAGGCAAAAGGAAAACTCTAAGAAGAATAGATAAATTGACAGAACTTAAGCTTATGTTTACTTTATCTGGAACAATTTAGCTAACAATAATTATTACTGTATTTACTGTACTGATTTACTGGTAGTACGCTGTGAATCTGATTTGGCTTATCTTGGTACTAAGAATATCCTTTATTTCCTGTACTGAACTGTTTTGATTGACATTTTTGTAATAACTACACATGTTTCTTCATACAAAAGTTAAAATCAATCTGATATCTATTTTAAACCACTACATATAATACAAAAAGCGTAGTGCCAATAATTAGCATCAGGCAGTGCCAACCATTGGGAAAAGGGTGCCAATAATACGGAATTTGCAATTGTTTGTATTTTTTGTCTTATTCCCTGGTTTTTCAGCTTGCTGAGAAATCATTTCTGATCAGTTCAAAACTACAATGATTTTTGGCTATATAATCATAGAAATCATACATGTCCCGCATTTATGGAAGCAGTTATCGTTATCTTCAAGGAAATGATACCTTAAAGTGCCAACAATTGGGGGTTTTACCCTATTAGGCAAAATTTTGCCTGACACATGATTGTATTCGGCATTTCTGCCCAATCGGAGTAACATATACATACGAATATTGCTTAGTTAGATTAGATTTTTACACAGTACTATCACCGTTGCGAGGATAGAAAATACGTATAGATTTCGAAGTTGTGTCAGTAGCGGCGCGGCAATAGTAAAATAACTAAAAATATAAATACAGCTCAAACTTCGTTTTTAGGCGATTTGGGGTTCCTAATTGTTTTCCAAATTTTTTAAAACTGGGGTAATTCGAGAGTGGGGGCTATCAAAAGTGAAAAGCTTGTATTCCTAGTGGGGCTTCGTTGCTCTATGAAGGAACGACATAATATACTTTTCAGCTTTACTCGAATGCCGCCCTACTTTATTTTTCGAATTATATTGTTGTAGATAATTCTGTAAAGTATGTAGCTCACCAACAAATGTAATGAAATTTCTAAGCATATCGTGGGTCGTAGTAGAGATCGATGAAGTCTATGGTTTTTTAAAATTGTGTTAGTAGCGGTGAAACTAAATTAAGAAACGAAAAGCCGCTTAAACTCTGTTTTTGGCTACTCTGGGGTACCTGACCATTTCTGTACTTTCTTTTTCTGCAGCGGTTAAAATAAGCTGAGGTATCGGATAGGGTAGTTGCGAGACCCGAAAGATTTCATTGCCCTTGATACTGATACGATACTGATACTGGTAATATAGTCTCTTTTCAAACATCAGAAACTCGGCATGCCATGTGATTAGGATATTAGCTGAAGATTGTAGAATAAAAAACATGTCATCCTAGTTCCTACGTAGAGAGGTGCAAGAAACTACTCGTATTTACGAGAGGTTCTGTGTTGTATTGGATGTTCTTTAGCGGGCGAGCGATGATTTTGTTGGAGTCGACGTAACGTAACTGCAACTTTGCGGTTAGCCTGACCTCAAAATGCAGCTCGTGTACGGCCACTGTTACAGTCGATGCATTTCGCTGCTTAATGTTTCGTCAATACAGGGTAAGTTTTTAGTACCGGATCGGTCGATAACTCCACTACTGCAGAAGATAGTGGCAAAAATTTACACAAAAGTTGTAGCCAAGGATATGCTCCTTGTTCAGAAAATATTTTGATTTATACAGGGTGATCCATAACTGCGTGGTGATGCAAACATATATTTTTCTAAACAAGACACCCTATATATTATTCCATATTTAGATTCTACTGATAATTCCAGCTCTTAAAATATGATGTATTGTAACATTATACAAAGTATTTCAAAAGTTATGATCATCTTTATATCCAAATCGCTGCCAAATGAACGTACGTATTGGAAATTAAGGAATCAAAAATTATTTTTTTTACATAGCAGGATTTAAAATGTCACCTTGTCTTAAAGTTGGCTGTAAAAATGTCGCCGACGCATATTCATATACAGGGTGAGGTAGAATGCAAAAACTAGATTTTCTCTTTTTTTTAGTATAACCCCCCATATGTTACTCTGCCAAAAAAGTGCTTTCAATATGCTCTTTCATATTTGGATAGCATTTCATATACTTACTTATTACATATACTTGCACTCATCAGTTACTGAGGTATTTCGATTTTTCTGCAAATTTTAAATATACCTTCTATTTGTGTACTGAAATTTATTTATTAATGACAAAAGTGCCATCAAATGCTACATCTATTTAACGAGCAACTGAAATATAAGGCCATAATAGTAGTAGATGGAGTCAAAACCCTGACTTATCGAGATAATATGAGTCAAGTATGCTGAGGAAACAATGCATAATTATTGAAAGCAGATCTATCAGGTAGGCTATGAAATGTTAACCGACCCAGCCCGAATAAAGCGATTCTTCAATCTTCTAATTGCATCAGTTTTAGAGTGCCTCCGTTCTGAATGTCGCTGTTGATAGTTGATATATTCTAAAGGCAAGTAGGCAATTTCTCAAAGATTCTTCTAAATATCCAATATTTGTTCTTTCATGGAAAAAATCATTTTTAAAGCTCAGTTCTCACATAGTGCGAAATTACTGAGCAGATTATGAAAACTTCCAATATTTTAAAGTCTACCTGATAAATCTGTCTGATAATTATGGAGCACGTCTATAAAATTGTCTCCTCAGCATACTTGACTAATATTATCTCGACAATTCAGGGTTTTGACTTCATCAAATGCTATTATGACCTTATAATTTAGTTGTTCGTTTAGTAAATAAAAATAAATTCCGATATTATTCTCCAAATAAATGAATTTCAGTACACAAGTAGAAAGTATATTTAAAATTTACATAAAAATGGAAATATCCCGGAAACCGATAAATGCAGGTGTATGAAATGCTATACAAATATGGAACGGCATGTCGAAAGCAATTTTTTGGTATAATAAAATATCGGGGGTTACATTTAAAAAATTGGGAAAATCTAGTTTTTGCGTTCTATCTCAACCAGCATATCCATATGCGGCGGCGCCTCTCTTTATAGCCTGTTTTAGAACTGGAGGATATTTTTTATTTTTCCGTGTAAAAAAAATAACTTTTGATTTGTTTGTTTTCAGTCATTTGACAGTGATTTGGATATAAAAATGGTCGTAACTTTTGAAATACCCTGTATAATGTTACAATGCCTCATATTTTAAGAGCTGGAATTATTAGTAGAATCTAAATATGGAATAATATATAGTTTATAGGGTGACTCGTTTAAAAAATGCATGTTTGCATCACCACGTAGTTATGGAGCACTCTGTATAAATCAGAATATTTTCTGAGCAAGAAGCATATCCTTGGCTACAACTTTTATATTCCACTTTTTCACTATCTTCTGCAGTAGTGCAGTTATCGACCGCCGATCCGGTACTAAAAACTCACACTGTATATGGTATACTCAGAAGTTGTTACCACAGTTTCACTGAAAGTACGAGCCACCGAGAACGTATCGAAGCCGCCCGAACAGCCCAAAGGTTCGTCGGCGAAAGCCTTACACAGTACTTCATTAAACCTCTACCTAGCTCCTGGAGGTGGTCCTTTGGTCCAATTCCAGAGAGCATCAATATTTGTGGCGACTTCATGCTGCCTGCAGACAGTATAACTTCATTTCTGGCATACACCTGGTATATCAGGCCATTCTTCATGTACTCCACCCCGTATGCTTCGTTAGTATCTGGCTTGATCAAGACTCTTGTGACGTGAGCTCCCGTGCGTACTCTTAAATTTCTTCTCTGGCGGACCGGTCGCAGGTATGCATTCTCTCCTTGAATTCTCTTTCCATCTCTCGTGAAACTTTGAACGTACCCAACCTATACATGCGATAAGCATATTTAGAATGGAGTATTTTCCAACTTGCTAACATTGTCTGTTTAATGGCTGAAATGGATTGCTTGTATCTAATTTGTAATGACGGCACTGTTTGCCCAATCTTTTTCTGCCCACGTGGAGTGAAGATAGAGTTTGAAAATCATCCCTTTGAAAACAGCTCATTTAAATCTCTTAAACCTCGCTAAACCTCAGGCGGGCCTAAGAAATCAACCAATCAAAAGTCATTTTTAAGCCGAATTTTATGTATTATGTTTATTTAGTTTCCCTCTTTTTAATTGAATAAAGGTTCATGTTTGTAGACTAAAAATGTTGTATTGCACTGTTATCCCATTTTTTGCATTATTATGTAATTAGCAGTTTACTTTGAGAATGTTTCCTAGTTACTTTTCACAATTTTACTCGTCATTCTTTAACAGCCTGTCACTAGTGTCATGCCATACATAACCTCCCCTGGTCTCACGACTGTCACGGTATCTAATAACGTTTTCGACTTATTGTCCTATCACTGCACTCATAGGAACTGAGTGTCAAAATTATGTTCGTCTTAGATTTGAGTGCAAAACTAGTGTGGTTCTTTGTTTTCGACTTATCCGCTTAATTGCACTCTCTGTTGCTGTTAGCTGATTTTGATTTCTGTTTATCACCATGGTCTTTGTCTTTTGTTTATTCTGTTGGTCAGTCTTTGAAGACCCTCAGCAATTATGCGCGAGTTACTGTATCATCGGCATACCTTAAATTATTTAGCAATCTGCCGTTTACTTTTACAGCGTCTTCGGATCCATCAAGTGCTTGCTCGAATATAACTTTGGATAACATATTAAAGAGCACTGAGCTGAGCATTCATCCCTATCTGACACCGCGCTTTATAGATACAGCTTTTGTCTTTATACCTTCTAATATCATCGAAGCTACTTGACGTTCGTATAAATTCTTCTTCAGGTCCTGTGAGTCAGTACCTTTACTAGCTAGCATTTTTAGCAGTTTTTTATGTTTAACACTTCACCAATAAATTTGTGGTTCTTAGTATTTCAGGCCAGCGTCGTTGAGTGTTGAGTGGATACTGCATGGTACCTTCTCAAATACTCAATATTTCGGAAGTTGAACGACACCGGTCTAAAAAGTCAAGAATCACTAACAAGTCAAGGCGACTTTGTAGCTCAATTTTGGAATAAGGTATTGTCAGTTTCTGTCACATCCGGAAAAATGTCCGGCAAAAAGTACAAAATAATGGCCCAAAATAAAAACAGATAACAGAAAACAGCAAATTGTTTAGACATAGGCATAACAAATTGACCTATATTTCAAATATGGCAACGTCGCCAAATGTTTTTCCTCCTTCTCGTAGGTGTTGCCTAGGAAACAGATGCACAAGGACACACTTCAGTATTACGGCATAGCCGTTTAGGCAAGGTCAAACAATGCTTTGGTATGGACTACAACCGCTAAGGGGCGTTTTACTATAAAGTATGACCAGGTAAATTTATGTTATAAGAACCTTTTTAGGGTAAATGATAAAAACATGCGTTATCATAGGTCTGCGGTATCTGGTTTCAAAGAATTGGAAACGATACCTTAAAGCCCAACGGAGGAGAGGATTATAGCTAAATGTCGCTTACGCCGGACATTTTTCTTCTCACCTAAAGTATTTCTGTTTATTTTAATTTCAGAAGCAAAGGGTGACCAACCCCAAAAGAATATAGGTACATATATCATTAGTCATCATTTGCTTCTGAGGTTTTCGAATTACTAGAACTTTGAGGAATCGATTATTCAGGTATTTATATGATACTGAACTAGATGCCATAGGCGAATTTGTTGAATCAAGTAACAACTGTTGTTTGTAGTACAATGTATTTCATGAGGGTCTACTAGCTAGATACTCGTTCTTCTTTGTCTTGTCTCAAATTTGTATTTGTATTTTGAAATAACTTCATGTACAATTCTTAATAAATACACTTGCAGCAACCATCTTTTTTTTCATTTATTAACGGAAATATTTGACGGTCTCGACCAATTCTTGGAAAAAACAGAATTACCCCGATTCAAAATTAACGCCCAAATTTTACTAGTGCCTACAACCGTAAAAGATAAAGCCTAACGACGAGATTTGTCTGTGTTGTACTCAATAACCGAATTCGGCCACTGACCGAAATTTATACTCAGAACGCGTTGTGGATACTCTAATCTCTCACATCGCGTTCCGGATATTTTTTGTATGCACAGAACGCGTTGTGAGTAAATTGCAAAAGCCCACAATGCGAGACTCCGAATGACGTCGGAAAAGCATGACCATTTCGCGTTATGGGTAATACAAATAGCCACAAAACGGAAATCTAATAACCTAACATACCGCAACAAGTGTTTTTTTATTCAGAGCAATGTTTGTAAAATCTGTGAATCGATAGAAACACTTCATAAAGAATTCGAGAATGGTTTGAATAAGCTCTATATAGCATTCATCTCATAGGTCTACACCTTTTGAAAGGTGACTATGAAGAAATCACAGGTAAGGAAGGTTAAAGAAGGACAAGAACTGTGGAAATTATGGCTTTCATCTGAACAGTATCGAAAACTTCATCGGCACAAATTATTGAAAATTGGACAAAATGGATAATTGATAGTTCAAAGGTATAGGAATAAAGGGGAAATTTATTTTTTCCTAAACCGTGAGCAGCTATTTGGTATAACGCATTGTTTTACATTTTTTTATTACAAAATTTCAAGTTTCGCTTTGTGCGAAAATGGTAGTGTGTTTCCGATGGTATTCGGAGTTTTGGCATTGTGGATCTTTGTAATTTACCCACAACGCGTTCTGCGCATACAAAGATTCTGGTTCTGGATAATAAAGTTCGGGCATTGGCCGAATTCAGTTATTGAGTACAACATCTATACACGTGAGGGACGACTATGGGTGCGGCCTTAAGAATTGAAACACAGCTTGAAATCTCTACTTGCAAAATGTTACTTTGTGCTCAGACTTACCCCTAATTGGCTCCTACCGTTGTAGTCTACGGACTTATGACCAGCTTGAATGGAGCTTTCAACCCAGGCATTTGCGGATTCAGTTCTGAAATTCGCATCGCTTACTTTCATGTAGCCGCCTCGTCCATGAAACTCGGTGTCTTGATAGGCGAATTGTGCATCTTCAGCTTTGATGAAGTATGGAAGCACGTCTTCATATGACCAGCCTGGGTTACCCATGGCTTCCCATTTGTCGTAGTCTATTTTATTACCTCTCGTATAAATCATAAAATTGATAATCGTGGTGCCACCCAAGCCCTTGCCTTTAGGATACTTCATTCTGTGATCGATACAACCTGAAAGATAATATAATGCCTGGAACGAAGGAAAATCAGAAAAAACATTTGTATCTATGTATTCCTCAAAGAGCAGGAAAAGCTTTTTCATCCGAGGTTTCTCCATTATTTTCCTTGCAATAACTGAAATTACTTGTTTAGAATACTTAACTTGTAGATGGTGTTTCGTCAAGATAGCACGGTTCAACTAAGTAGAGTTCTGTGGAAGGTACTGTATTTCGGAAAATACTGACCGGAGAAAAAAATTCATCCTGTCAACATATATAGAAATTTACTCGGGAAATATAATTGCGACCTTTAACGTGACACCGACCATGACCTTGAAAGTCACCACAAGGTCAAGACGATTTTCTTAAATGGCTTAGCCACTGATTGAGTTTGCCTCACTGGCTTGGTTACTGATCGCAATCTTGTCCTCACTATCAGGGACACTGATAAATTGGATCGATCTTCAAGGTCAAGGTGATGGTCAACCGCATGTTCTCTATCAGCTTGCTAGGATGGTTACCTGCGCCAGTACTCTATAAGTTAAAAGATAGAAACGAGTTTCTATAACCATGACGACCATGACGATCGGACAGTTTCGGGTGCCTACCACAAAGTGACTACCACAGCATAATAAACAACCAGCACAATAACTCAAGTTGGCGGAAATTACACGCGCATCCCCACTTTTGGATCATTTTTTGTAGGGATGGTAACGGTACTTGTACTTCTGCACGAATATCGACTATTTTTTATCTTAGATACTTTTCGAGCGGTCCCAGGCTGGTATCGCTAATTTTGTATCGAAAATAATTCTATAATTATTGTGGGGTGTAATCAATTGCACACAATTCTCTGTACGAACCAAACGCTCCTATGAGGCCAGAAAATATCGAGCTGGTACCGGTATCGATATTTTCATTTTCGCATCTCTACCCAAACTTCACAGCCGTAAAATCATCCATAAACCCTCCCAAGGTCAAATTTTGTGGGAACCATTTTTATATAGGAAATCCTCAGAGATATTATGCTGGTTGTTTATTATGCTGTGGTGACTACTACACTGACATACTTACGAAGCCACACGATCGTATGGATAGAAACACGTTTCTAAGTTACAGAATACCGGCGCTGAATGTCTTCTGGCAGTTTTTCTGTATAACTTGTTTTATCAAAGTTAAGTTTCTCGCTCTATTACGACCTTGTGGCGACCATGAAGTAGTTGTCAAGGTCATTCGCGAATTTTATATTTTCACCTTTTTCCATTTTCGGGATCAAAAATATAAGGCACTTTTAAGATTGTCGATTTGAGCTTATTTATTGGGGGTGCCCTCCGGTCTCGTTCAATAGCACCCACGTATTTGTATTCTCTCACTCTCTCGATTGCCTCATTGCAATCATACATTCTTCCCTGGACATTTGATTTGCTGACGATCATCACTATAAACTAATCTAATGAATTCCTAATGAAGTTTTACCTAAGCCATTTTTTTCCAGTAATATTTTTTTGCGATAGAGATTCTGTATACTATAGGCGTTAGTAGGAGCCAGGTCAGTGTTGTTTGTTATAAGATAACGTTTAAACGCAACAATAATTCCTCAATGCATTTTGGAATTATCTTGAGCATTGAGTCCTTGTTGCTCTCAGATCCCGTTAGAATTCGTAACATTGCTTGGCTGGCGTCTGTTTTGGTAATTGATTTGCCACTAAATTTCACTCAAATCTATTCAACTGTGTGGTTTCTCACCCCTGCAGTTTTCCTCTTGCGGTTCCGAACATTGGCTTGGCTATTACAGAAACCAAGGGACTTGGATGTGATGTATACACTCTTGTATACATATACGAGTGTTGCTTAATTTCGTTCTCTATATATTGCGTAAAAAGAAAATTATTGAATTGAGGTTGGTAATTGATTTGCCACTAAATTTCACTCAAATCTATTCAATTGTGTGGTTTCTCACCCCTGCAATGTTCCTCTTGCGGTTCTGAATAACTGTCCCAGGAGTTTGAAGTAAAAGAGGGTATTTGAGAAAAAACCGGTATATCCGTAAAAATATTTGGCATTCCTCCTGCTTCCAAAAGAATAACATTCCATTTTCCAATCTCTGAAAGGCGATTGGCTAATGCAGTACCGCTTGGGCTTGCTCCAACTATGATGAAGTCGTATGTCTCAAAAGGTTGTGTTAGAGGAGGAGGAAACACTGAAATAGATTAAATCTGGTTTAAGTGGTTTCTCTTTAAATTTTCAAAAAATGATTTATTTTATGATTTTTATATTAGGTTCAGAATACACAGAATTTGAAGACCAGGAGAACCTTTACATAAATTAAAATTGACTTAACGGTCAAGCTTAAGTAGTGAACTTGTCTAAAGTCTGGGTTAGGCTACAGAATTCCTTATACAAGATTTGGTGTTATTTCTTGTACAAGAAAATGAAACAAATATTGTTTTGCGTCAGTTTGCTTTCGATTTAAATTAAATTATCCAAGAACTGCTTCACAATTCTGCACAATATATCATGTACCCAGATCATATCATGAAATTAAATACCTTGTGACTGTGACTGTATGGGAATAATATCCAAAAGGAAAACATAATATAGTTTCTTTAGCTTTGGTATTTGGATATAAGTTTGTATTGTGAGCTATTATTGTTTATCCAAATTCATATCAATTAATTGACTGTCTCGGAAATAGAGAAAGATACTGCTATAATTCTTGTTATTGTTGCAAAAGAAATCTTGGACAGGCAAATTAAGATGCCAACGACTAAATGGAAAAATGAAATCCCCGAACGGAAACTAAAACTTTGAAGGAAAAACACAATCCACTTAGCGTCCAAACGTAAACTGTAACGTGCATAACTTTAAAAGTCATATCTTCATCCAGCTAAACTCAGTCGGAGAGCAAGGGTTATCTCAAGATTACTAAACTTAACCGATTTAGGGCACCGTATCCTCCAACCCCCAGACAGCAACCTGCGGTGACTCCATGGTTTACACGTCCCTCATGGCTCAAAGCCAGAGGTTCACACTCACCCAGCACACGGTGATGGGAATGGTAAGTGCAAAGTTAGAGACAAAAAAAATGTTTCCTGGAAACAATATGGGTACTCCAATTAAAAAAATACCTGTGACCGTAGGCGTCACGTAAAAAAAGGGCAGGCAGGCCTCTCTGAGTTTCAAAACAAATGTTAATATAAAACGATTTAAATTGCGCGACCAAACCAAAAACTTAGGCAATAATAATCAATTGACTAAATAAAATGATATCTGTACAACTAATTGATGCGTTACCATAACGATATCAGAATGAGTATTATAAATTAATTAGTGTTTACCAGTATAATATTTGGATGGGGGCAATCAGAGCTGAAACAAAGAATTAAATCATAATCATTACAATTGCAAAAAATTATCAAAATCTTGAATCCTTTTGAGCCGAGAAATTCATTTAAATCAAAAATCGTAACATGATTTTAACCTTTCATGGATGGATTTATTTTATTTATATTTTTTTTAAGATTCATATCGTTGTGGGATTGTTAATCATTTTGATTATTGTACTGGCGTGCCTACACCCATAGACAATAGGAACAACGTGAATGAAATGTAGCTTATAGAAGACTCCCAACCCGACTGCGAACAGCACTGGCAGGGCGCAACAAGACCCGAGTTCGATCGACATTTGGCCGGTATTTTCGATTTTGCCGAAAACTAAATAAAAAAATAATTTGAAAATATTTATGCTGAATGGCAAACTATTTTAAACCTTTTTGTCAAATTTCTTTGTCGAAAACGATTTAAAACACAAATCACTAAGCTGGGAAAAAATTTTAAATCAAACGATGTATTAAAAAAAAAAGATGTAAATCAAAAAAGATTTAAATCATGTGTCATAATGGTCGCCGTGGCATCAACCAAAACCGGTTCGACACACAAACGTTAAAAGTTCCAGGAACAAGAACGACGTCTTTGATGACAGACAGAAACTCTATTGCCATATGCAAAATCGAGTGGTACGATGATATAGTTAGAAATAAAACATTACTAATTATCAACTAGTCCCATTCCAACAATTTTGCATACCTATGTGAACAAATAATGTGTTCAATCCTTGCACATAAATGAATAAAATCTACAATGACTTGTGATAAAATCTCAGTAAAGACGTCATCCATCGGACAGTAGTGGTTATAAAAGTAAGACACCTAAAACAATGTACAAAATTGAGATATGGAAACAAATTTTGAAATTACGCTACGGTCGTACTCGCCGTATTTGTTAGTAATGAGCTATATAAATTCCTAGAGATAAGAACAAACATAAAGTTATGCATAGTGCAAAAATGTAACGAATGGTACAGTACAAAACTTTTATAGTAGGTGCTAGATTAAAAAGCGTCGCGTCACGTCTCAATGATTTAATATCCAGTGCGCATGCGCCGGGCCCAGAAATATTTTGGAAATAGACCATGCTCTAATTTTGACATAATTTTTGATTCGATTTATAATTATCAAACGATTTGCTGTGTATCACTAGAATCTTTATATTGTTCAAGAAATTAAACCATATCTTGTATATAAGAAGTTGTGTAGTTTGAAGCAGGAAACATCGCAAGAAGGCTGAACGATGTTTGCATATTATAAATTACCATCAAGTTTCTTATATGGGCTAAGAATCTCGCCTAGAGCAGCACTGTCGTTAACTATCTTGCTTATTATTTCTGCCAAAGGACCTAAACGGTCTTCTGTCTCCTGTGATAGGAGCGTGATGATAATAACCGGCAATGCCTTCCAAATTGGTTGCAGATTCAGCTCCATCTGCAACAAAATTGTGCTTGTGTTTTACTTGTTTTTTATGTATGTTCTGTTTATCTCGCCTTACCCTAATAGTGAAGAATGTGAACAGTTTTTTATGGGATTTGGACAACTAGTTATGAGTCAGTTCAATGTTATAATCTTAGGCGACTTCAATGCAAGATACTTCGTTACACAGGACTTCAGTGACTTTAAGTATCATACTAGCTTTTTAAATTTAATAGATTTAACAATGCTTCGCAATTTTTTTTACAAAGTATATACATCCATCAGAATTCAGACCACACTAACAAAGTTTGTGAATACATGCATGTTCATTTATCAGAGCTTACAGAAAATTCTATTCTAAATTACCTAAAACAGCATCCTAACAAAATTACGGCAGGTAAAGACAGATACAACTACAGCATGCATAACATGAATGCAGTCAAGTAAAGGACCTAGTAGTCAACTTTCACTGCAAACTAGATTTTGTATCTCATATCTCAGCTATCACTTCTGAATTTACTAAAATGCTAGGATCTATAATCAGGAATTGTAATACGTTCTCTAATGAAACCGTACTGAAGTTATTGTATTATTCATTAGTACGTTGGAAACTGGAATATGCTTTTATTGTTTGGGATCCATTTCATATGTGTCATATAATATCCTTAGAAAATGTTCAACGTAGATTTTTGAAAATTTTGGCAGTCAGGGTTGATGGAGAGAATGCTCCAAGAGAGACTGATCAGGCACTTTTGAAAAAGCATTTCAATATGTCAATGTTGAGTCATCTTTACAGCTTAGAAGATCTAGGGCAGGTTTGTCCTTTTTATATAAGCTCTGTCCAAATCTTCTAGCTAAGATGAATTTCTCAATACCTAAACATAACTGTCGCTAAACTACAGACCTCTACTGTAAATTCTGACGTACTAATATGCTTAGTCCAATCGTTACGATTAGCAGGTAGCGATGTCGTCCTAAATATCGTAATTTTTTTAAGCCCAAATGTGTTATTTAAAAAACTGAAGATAATAGATAATAATAATAGAAATGCTATTTTCTTAGGAGAAAAAGTGTTACAGAACTTTTTATAGCGTTCCTCGACTTAATACGCGATAAAATTCTGAGTTTAGTAACAACCAAAACCACCCCCTAACTTTGGGGCGCAGCCCAAAACTGTGAAGAATTTTATTATCTCCATATCTCATTTGAAAATTTTTTCGACAGCACTTACCACAACGGCCCTATTTGTCAAAAATCGTTACAAAACACTTTTCACCCCCCTTCCCCACCACCCTCGAGCGGCAACCCCCAAATGTCGCAAATTGAATCTAATCTTAATTAAACAATATCGGGATAGTATTATTTCTACTGAAAGTAGTTACAGATGCTATATTTTTTCGCCACAGCACATATCGGTAGTAGGTAGAGGGGTTCGTTCCTAAATGCGGTAATTTTTTTTAACGAAACGCGTGAGTTTAGACAGCTGCAGATAATTAAAAAATGAGAATATATCATTCCTTTAGGGAAACAAAAATGTTACATGACTTTTTGATAAATTCCTTCGCCTTAAGCCACCCTTAAATTCTGATTTTAGTGGGAATCACAAACCAACCCCTAAGTTTGACGCAATGTAGGACAGAAACTGTTGGTTGCACATGAAAAATGTAAAGACCAAAACTATGAAGAATTTTGTTCTCTGCATTTTTTGATATCACTTACCAAGACAACGTTATTTTCCAAAACGCATCGCGGAGCAGAGTTTTCATCTCCCAGCCCTCGTGCGGCAACCCCCGAGCTTGCGGACTTAGGTGTAGGTTCAGGGGACCAGTATCTACTATGTCACCAAATTTCATTTCTTTCCGACCTTTTGCTATCAAAAAAACCTCTACCGCCTGGACTAGTTTTTGAATTCTCCGATAAATGTGATGTGATTATTAATATGGACAGTCATATTTGTTTACAATAATTTTATATAGAGATACTGATGAATGCATTGTTCTCTTATCATCAAAACTTTACACTCCAGTTTTTTTAGTAATTTTGCATGTGGTATTCCTTTTTCAGCATAATATGCTGAAATAGGAATGTTACCTATTACGTACCATCAGTTCTAAATAAATAGTATATGAGGTACGTCCATTGTAACTTTTCTAAAGAGTTACAGGTTGGTTGTTATATTGATTTCCTTATAATGCGCATATCGTTACTTTTAGGGTAAAGTGTCTTACCTTGAGGGTTTATGGAAGATGGAGACTTCACTCAGAAGCAAATTCATGAGACATCCTCCGTTAACAAAATGTATATAACAAAAACCAAGAGTACATTTTTATTGCACATCATAAAGATATCGGTATTATGAAAACGTGATGCAAGCACCAATGAACAATCAATACTAGCACATTTATATGTAATTCTTAATGTTTGCAGGACCAGTATCGGGAGTTATTGACCTGACAGATTTGGTAGAAAAAGCAGTTACAACTTAATTTTATTCGCCATAGCAGTAGTTCGTATCCAATGGCAGTAGTACGTAATACAACAGTATATAAGATTTTTGGTGCTAGAGTTTTCAGGGAGAAATGGATCTAGCTATTAACTTAATGGGTATATTTGGACTAATGAGTCTTCTATAGCTGATAACGTGCTCTATATTAAACATGAAATATTGAAACTTATATATCTCAAAGTAGGCAAACAATGTAATTAATATAGTGTTAGAAGTCTTTAGTCCTATTGGACAAGAAAACACTAGGTACGGATCTAAATATTCAGGGTTATTCACGTTATTCGACACGGAGCATTATTGCTGAAATATTTAATAAAAAAAATAATATTTTCGGATGGATAGAGACCCATGAAGGCTACATTTTAAAAATATTTTCATGTTATCCAGGGTATCCCAAAAACACGAAATGTATCAAAGTTGTTTTTTAAATGGAACACACCGTATATTATTGCATATTCAGATTCCTTGGTGAATTCTAATGTGACCTTATGTATCATACATGGGACCTAAAGCGAACCGTTCAGGTGTAAATCACCATTTTCGGTATAAGTAGATATCAGGAAAAAAATTGAATATCGCAGAAATTATAAAATATGGAAGGCTGTGACTTTGCCGTATTACTAAGCATAAAATGCGTCAGCTTTGATGAGACTGTCAAATTTATATTACATTTATGCTAGGAGAAATCGGTCGATCAATTAAGAAAACTTCGATCAGCGATAACTTGATTTTTTCAAATGGAAATGCCTATTTTTTTATACGGTTAAACGTAGAATTTGATAGCCTTTCTAATGATATAAGGTTGTGAGTATCTGGTAGTTTTCATTTGATTTTAAATTTTCAAGCAAATCGGCGTTTTTCAATTTTCCTACCTATAAGCAACGTAGCAGGCCATGAAATATAAACAAAAACCTGTTCAGGTAGAAGAAAACAACTATTCTTAGCTGAAAAATACACACGAACTAGACTAAAGGGACAAGATTATAAAAAGTACTCACAACAAACAAAGTCTAATCAGAAACAACGGCGGTAATATATCTTTGGTCAAAGAGAAGCTGGAGTATGGCAGAAATGGATTTTTTCACGGCCTACTAGCTACTGCAATGTATTAGAGATTGGCAATTTCCAAAACCATTAAAAATTTTGAAATAAAATAAAAACTACTAGATAATGTTGTAAGCAGTTTATTATTTTCATAATAAAATTTCACATTTAATGATATAAAAAAGTATGCAATTCTGTCAAAACTCAAGTCAAAAGTACCTCTAACTGGAGTTCTGAAAATTCTTCAGCAAGATCGCAGAAAATGAGGAATGAATTAAAATGTGTTTAAATTATAAAACATAACTTAAATGGCGGAAAATTTAAATCTGATTTGTCAGTATTCCTTTTCTCCAATATTGCTAATAGATATTGAAAAATAGAAGGGCTCCAGTCAGAGGTATCGACTTCGCCGCAAATTAGTACTTTTTTACACCATTACATATGACTGCTAGTTACGCGCTGGAGCAGCAGTCGATGGTTGTTTTTGTTTCATATCAGGGTTTTTAATTGTCTTGGAAGTTCTTAACCCCTATTAAATTGCGGTAGCCAGTAGACTGTAAAAAATATCTATTACTGCCATACTCCAGCTTCTCGTTGACCTTAGAGATGTTATCGCAGCTGTTTCTGGGAGAGTTGATTTGTTGTTAGGAATTTTAGTCTAGTTAGTGTGTATTTTTCAGCTAAGTTAGTTGTTTCCTTCTACCTGAACAAGTTTTTGTTTATATTTCATGGCCTGCTACGTTCCTTATAGGTAGGAAAATTGAAAATCGCCGATTTGTTTGAAAATTTAAAATTAGATGAAAATTACCAGAGATTGATACTCACAACCTTATATCATTAGAAAGGCCATCAAATTCTACGTTTAACCGTATAAAGAAAAATAGGAATTCCCATTTGAAAAAATCAAGTTATCGCTGATCAAAGTTTCCTTAATTAATCGACCGATTTCTCCAAGCAGAAACGTAATTTAAATTTGACAGTCTCATCAAAGCTGACACACTTTATTCTTAGTAATACGGTAAAGTCACAGCCTTCCAAATTTTATAATCTCTGCGATATTCAATTTTTTCCTGATATCTACTTATACCGAAAATGGTGAATTACACCTAAACGGTTCGCTTTAGGTCCCACGTATCATGCATAAAGTCACATCACTAGGATTCACCAAGAAATCTGAAAATGCAATAATATATGGGGTGTTCCATTTAAAAAAACATAACTTTGATACATTTCGTGTTTTTGGGACACCCTGTACAACATGAAAATATTTTTAAAATGTAGCCTTTATGGGTCTCTATCCATCCAAAATTATTGTTTTCTTTTTTATCAAATACTTTCGCCATAATGCTCCGTGTCGGATAACGTGAATAACCCTGTTTATTTTCACTATGTGCACTACGCCTAACCTAATACTTAACAGTCTAATTTATTTACAGTCACTGAGTCACTACACTAATTTATATTTGTCCTTCAGTTCGCTAATTTATGTCTCAGTTCATTTATTTTCGCGCGCCACCGGTATATCGCGAATATGACTGCTGCACTGAACCATTGATTAACTTGTTACGTAAATATGTTAATCAATGACTCAACTGACTATTTGGAGTTACAAATGGCGAGTGAAATTAACCTGACCGTTTTGAATTATCACTTGACGCTTTAGAAACTCCAGCTGGAAATCATCCGCCAGTACCTCACCAACCTCTGGCGGGAAGGAATTCAGCACCAGTACTCTGTAACTTAGGGCCAGTTGTACAAACGCTCAGTGAACTCCCGATCACGTAACCTTAAGTTCAGCGATGAACACGGTTCAACGGTTGACGCGTTGTACAAACTCCCTTCTGGGAAGGATCAGCTGAACCGGATCAAAAGAGGATTGGTAGCAATGGATATAGGGTATTTGGTGGCGAAACTAGTTACTTTTCGTTTTTAATGTTTAATGTTATGCAGGTTATGTTAATGCCACGTCTATGAATGTCAAATTCTGACATTCATCAAATTTTGTTGTCGGTCAAGAAGTATTTTGCAATTTTATAATGGAATCCAAAAAAAGGACGAAAGAAGAGGCCGTATTAATAGAATTTGTGAAGAAATATGAGACTGTTTTGGAATGCCAGGAAACGGATACAAATATTCATAGAATCAAAACGGAAAGATTGAACTTGTCCAACAGTTTGCGTGGAGAGACATTTCGTGAAGCAAAGGTACTGAAAAGCAATTACGAAAATTTAAAAAAAAAGGACAAAACAAAAATTTGCCGATGAGAGACAGTACATCCATAATACCGGCGGTGGGCCTTCGCAGGATTTCAAAATACAGGACTTGGACATATCAATAAAAGAAAAATCGGACCCCAAATAACAGGATTCACATCTACATTCGACGATGTTTCCATTTTATAATAACTACTTATACCCAAGCACAAGTTTTTAACTTTTTTTGGGTCACTTGTTGTTTATTGTATTTTATTTATTTTATATTTACAATAAACGCTATTATTATTATTATTATTATTATGTGCCTACAATTAATTGAGGATTTGTTAACGATACATTAGGCACAAATATCATTTGGCATTTTTCAGGTCGTTTTTCCTAATAATGTCATCCTCGGTCAAAGGTTCGTTAAAGTACTCCATCATGTGAAAATATCGCATTTGACTATGTCACTCACGTCGGATATTAGGGTTAGAAACTGATCAGCTGGTCGTAAACATCGCCATTTTAAACCTTGAACCGCCGCCGATAAACGCTCCCCGGTGGCCGTTCAACTTGATCCGAGGTTGAACTGAAGTCAACGCTTGAACTTTGTTGGTACAACAGCAAATTAGAGATGAACTCGGTTCAAAGTTGAACTCGAGTTAAACTGTGTTTGTACAACCGGCCCTTAGAGATAGAAACGTGTTTCTATCACCATGACGATCGGGTGCCTACCACAACGTGCCTATTCATTACGCCTACTCCGCTGACATATTTTGCGGAGCCGGCTGATGGCATATTACATAACACAGCATAGTAAACAACCAGCAGAATATCTCTGAGGATTTCCTTTACAAAAATGGTTGCCACATAATTTGACTTTGGGATGATTTTACGGATGTGAAGTTTGGGTAGAGATGCGAAAATGAAAATATCGATACCGGTACCAACTCGATATTTTTTAGCCAAGTGGGCGCGTTTGGTGCGTACAGAGCATTTTGTGCAATTGATTACATCCCTCAATAATTATATAATTATTTTCGATACCGATACAAAAGTATCGATACCAGCTTGGAATGCCTCAAAAAGTATCGATGACAAAAATACTCGATATTAGTGCAGAAGTATCGAAGTATCGTTAGCATATCTACAAAAAATCATCCAAAAGGGGGGATGCGCGTGTAATTACCGCCAACCTGAGATATTGTGCTGGTTGTTTACTATGCTGTGGTACATAGTTCATAGAAAGACGTTTCTAAGTTAAAGGGTACCGGTGCTGTTCCCGGTATCACGTGATTTGTCAATGACGTCACGTTTGTTTTCTCCTGCCCCCGTTTGTCGCAAAAACTTGAGTATTAGTTCCAAGAACTACACGGTGATAAATAGGGTGCTTGCAAAAAAAAATATTATGTCATTTACGCGTTCCTTAGAGCCTAGTAAACACGACAAAATCACTTGTTTGGTTTTTTGGAATCCGCTGTGGGAGATATTTCAAAAATTCTTTCAAATGCCAGAAAATGCCGCGCAAACAACCTCTGACGTCAGTGATATCCTATAGTGATGGGATATACAGTATTGATAATTCGATATCGATAGCCAGGGCTAACCTTACATTTTGACATCGATCATTATAACCACAAAACACAGTCACACACAAAAGTATACTCTGTTACCGGATACTTTAAACTGGCTTGAAGTCTATTTGATTGGTATCAGCTGACGAAGAAGTGTATCTCAAATTTAATTTTTTACTAGTGGTGTTGATTGGCAATCCTGCGATCAGGACAGTATTAGTAATATTCTTACTGAATATCTCATTGCCAAAAAGGAATGGCAATTCTTTGTAAACAAGAAATTGTTTCAATATACAGAAATTCGCAGCAAATATGGTAGGTTAAAAGAAATAGATTATTTTATTGATTTGTATAATAAAATGTTTATACATTTTCATAAAAATGTTTCTAATTAAACTACTAATTATTTGGTACCTCAGTAATGTTCAGTTCTAATTCAGGAAATCGATCCTGTGTCAACTTTCTGAGATAACTCCAGACGTTTTTTATTATTTGTATAGCCATTGCGTTGCCCTTCAACGTTATATTTTTCTTCCATTGCTGTAAAAAGAAATGTTGCCTGCGTATGGTTAAGCTCAAAATGCTTTTATCTTCATTCTTACCTCATTTAAAGCGTAATCATCATCAGCCATACTGATAAACTGAAAGAAATGCCGGATTTTCCGAGAATAGAAGCATAGACCTCAGAGCATAGACGAAAACGTCACCAAGTGACAATTACTCGTCATTAACAGTATTTGCACTCAGTACAACCCTGTATTCCTTCAAAGCTCAAAATTGATACGTCAAGACTTAATCTGGGGTATTTTTAGTTATCACTAGCTGAACAGCTGTTTGCTGTTGACACGGCTGACAGTTTAAAGTATCGGGTAACAGGGTATACAAAAGTCAAAAGAATAAAAGTTAGGCTAGATTGCTAATTCACTTTGCAGGGATGGGCTTGAATTAGATTCTATATTTGGATTCATTCATAATGGGATGCGCCGAAATAAAATGATGACTTCGATTAGTTGCGGATCTCGGTCACAAACAGGATGAACTGTGATACCTATCAGATATAAAAATGTATTGCAACGAAAATGCTAGCGGATTAATTGCCTGCGTCAAATATGTTTAAGTATAAATAAATTGAGTCACATTGTTGAAGAATTCAGATCATCTCTAGCTTGCAGTTGAATCTCACTGACCTGCGGTGTAGCAGTATCGATTGTCGATATCGATAAGATACCTGTGACGTCAGCCCTTGTTTTAAGTCACGTGGAAAAATTTGAACATATCCTTATTTTATTTTGCAAATAACTTTTTTTGGCCGTCAGTAAAATCATGTTTTTTGCTTCCTACTGCTTCTTGATAAGGTTTTATTTACGCTATGTATACTCCCGAGACGATTTCACTTCTGCAAGTACCCTATTGTCCCTAATGTCTTCACCTCCCACTCCTAGCTACGCCTCTGATCATACGATTCACCTGTGGTCGGGGTTGGCTTGCCCGTAAATTAGTACTAATTGGAACATTATGTTGTAAGCCTGCAGGCTGAATCATGTTGTTCGTTGTCTGTAATAACAATCAACAGAGTAGAAACAACAGGATGCTGGTTTCAGCGAGAGGTACAAGACTAATAGATAAGTGATCAGTCTGATCTTTCAAGTAATATGAAAGACATAGGCGCTTCGTAATAAAAATATTATGTACATTGGTATATAACGAAATTAGACAAGCTAGGGCTCGCTTGAAAGAGCTATTCTTTCCTCTATATATGTAATCCTGTCTCAGCTACACTTAAATTAGTTGGTTAGTTTTATATAATTGTTTGTATTTTATTTCATTTTTAGCTGATTTTTAGGTATACGTATTGATATTCATCATCATCATCATAGTGACAATGTCTTAACAGACATGTTGCGAACTCGTAAAATGCATTTACCCATTTTACGAGTTTCTCTTGGGATATCTTTAAGATCTTTAATGCAGTAGTTTCCCATTTGCTTTCTGCATTCTCATGCCGTTGACCAGATGGTATCTGGTATCTGTTTCATCCACCTTTAGGGGCAATTTCTCATCCCAAGTACTAGAAGGTGTCCTGACTCTTCTCAACTCGTCCACCCAAAGCTGCTGCTTGAGAAAAGGTTACTGCTTATACCGACAGTAGTTCGGTTCCTTTTAGTCGCCTTTCACGACACGCAGGATATACGATGGGAGATATCCTAACCCGCCCCCACACGGAAAACGTATTGGTATTAGTTAGATACTAATCACAAAAACGAAAAGGAACACATATATGTGACGATCACAGACGTCGCAAGTCATATATGATGTGTATTTGCTCATATCTCCTTCCAGTGCCTGGTACACTGCACTGCCATGTAGTTCGCTTTCCATTGGTCCTGGGGGGACGTCTCTAGAAGTAAATGAGAAGGCAATATTATGCGGTGACTTTAATGCTAAGGTTCCAGGTGAACGACATATACTGACAGAAGAGGTGATATATCCTGACAACGTGGATGGCTGGACAATGGATATGTTACGCCCAATACCCGAATTCGGGAAATGCCCGAAAAAAATACGCAGAACTAGTTGAGCAAGGAATATTTCCCAAACCCGAAATATTAATTTTATACGGCTATTGAGCATTACCAAATGGGCAGAACTGGTTTTGCGCATCTTGAAATACATAGAACTAGTTTTGCGCAAATTGAAATGCACAGATATAGTTCTGTGGTGCTGAATGGCCGACAGCATTTATATTAAAAAAGTTAGCTGATGCTTATGTTGTTGCTTTGAATGTTTTTTGTTTCAGCTTGTGAAAAAAAGCAAGCTAAATTCGAATCCGAATTATTCCAGCTACTTGAAGCTTCAAGTTCACAAAAATATAATCTCATGACAAAAGATCATATCCTCACTATATTGACTGAACTTAACCTAATAACCTTCATGTCTCTGCAATAAAAAATTTATCAACAATCTATCGAAAAAAAATCTCCTCTACAATTCTAAATGCCACCATGCCAAAATATACAGAACCAGTCCTGTGCATTTCAAGTTGCGCAAAACTAGTTCTGTGCATTTCGAGATGCGCAAAACTAGTTCTGCCCATTTGGTAATACTCAATAGCCGTATAAAATTAGTATTTCGGGTTTGGGAAATATTTCTTGCTCAAAACTAGTTCTGCGCATTTTTTTCGGGCACTGCCCGAATTCGTGTATTGAGTTTAACAGATATACAATACAACTGAGACGAGGTTGGAACTTAGGATCCCTCGGGTCCACAAAGTTTGTGTCGGGGTTACGTTTTTGGACAAACAAGAGTACATACGTTCAGCAAGTGATCTAATCAAACAAAACTTGAAAAAGCTGTTAGTAGATGTGGACAATGGTATATGGGGAGAATGATAACAAATTGTGGCTAAGAGGATGAAATTAGGCCCTCCATCCTCTTACATGTTGACCGAAAGAAAGCGGAAAATACTGACTAAGCTATTCCCAACATCTCCGCCAGTGAAGTTGATCGATACAATAATAGAGCCACCTCTCCGTCCAACATCGGAGAACTGCAGGAAGCACGCTACCCTGGGGGGGGGGGGGATATGGTCTCATACTTATGGTTCCTCCACCGACGCCTCTGTCCATCCAACTCCACATAGATTCTCCGATTACACAGCAATAATCTCAGTAGCTCAATCAGATGGTAATTTCCTGTCATCACGAAGATTTTTTTGAGGAAAGTTTTGTGATTAATGGTCTAATAATGGCCGAAAGGTCCATGGACACCGACCCCTTTTTTTGGAAGTGAAACCATTATTAGCAACACCTGCCGTAAAAATCTTTTCTTTTTTTGATTGTTCAGTCTCAGTTCAATAGCTATCGACACTTATTTTCGTCAGCCGTCCAACAAATCGCTCAGCTCGGCAAAGTTCGTTTTGCTCAAATAAGGATATACGCTGCCGGCTAGAAAATTGAGTCCGGAGGCCAAAGCGGCACCAATTAAAATGTAATAAAACTTGAAAATGGCGTCCGTGAAGCTATTACATCTCCTGCCAATTATTACAAGCAATGTAATTTAGCATAATCACCTAGTTTTCCGTATACCTTCGAGGATGTACCGTTTACGAGTCGAAAAATATGGCGATTTATTTTCAACGCAAAAACGCAGAGAAACGATAAATTACTATTAGTTTCTTAATCAGAGTTAACTAAAGGAATACCTAATAGAATTCAACGCATTTCTGACCGTATATCCATTTTTTATAACGCTCGGATAGACTAGAGCAGAGGTCGCCAAATGTGGTGCCATTGGTTGCTTTTATAATTTGCCGTCACACGGCACGGTACGGTACGTTTTTGTCGTTACGGTAAAATGAGAGAGTAAAATGTACAGGATTATATGGGGATGCTTTTAATTTACCGTCGCCGGTAACGGCATGCCTTGAATGTCAACGTTATGCCGTGCCGTCGTTGTAGCTGTCTTAAGGTCGCTTTTATAATTTGCCGTCACACGGCACGGTACGGTATGTTTTTATCGTTACGGTAAAATGAGAGATCTAAATGTACAGGATTATATGGAGATGCTTTTAATTTACCGTCGACGGTAACGGCATGCCGTGAATGTCAACGTTATGCCCTGCTGTTGTCGTAGCTGTCTTAGCTCCCTATCGTGTCGCCGAGCGGGAGAAGCGTGTTTGCAACAAGCATGCATGTATTGTGACAAACTAAATGGAGTTTATGTACGCTAATAACTTTGTTGGAACTCGTTGAAGATAGGCCTTGTATTGGGGATAAATCTATATCAGAATTTGAATACCGACTTGTAATGACCGAAAATAATCCGGAATTAATTGAAAAACTTCCCTGGATATTTTTTGAGTTTCTCAAAAAGACGACCCCTCAAGGTACTTTACTTTTAGTAACGGGTGTCTCAAATACCTCCTTGTGATTTGTCTCTTTTTACGTCTGAAATACAACAAGTAAAGAAGGAGTAACCGCCGTTTGTCCATGACTGATCTTTGACTGAAGCAAACTGAAACGATTTTATTGTGGAATTATAAAAGTTTTTCCAACGGTTCATACCGCAGCGGTATTCCACGGCACGACACGGCCTACTACAGTATCGTGCCGTGCCGTGCAACGGCAAATTATAAAAGCGACTAATTATGTGCGGACCACGGAAATACGGTAACTTGCACTACAGAGTCCGTAATTTCATAAAAATGTATACCCCACAGATATCGTTCTTTCTCATCAGGTTTGCACGACGTTCCAACCGGCCATAGTTATTTCGCTCGTTGTGTGCCGTCGATAAAACCGTCGTTCCAGAAAATCTGCTCGAGCTTGATGTTTCTCATTGGTTTCGAACGCCATCGTGAAAGTTGGGGCTTGTGCATTTTAGAACACTTGAAGACATATCTTTTCAAATGAAAAAGAAAATTTAGCTGCCATTGCTTTATTGACAGAAATTTTATATTATTTAAACATATCAATGGCCTGAACATTAAACTTCAAAGCAAGGGAAAGCCTGTATGGGAGCTCATGTAAGAAGTGAAAAGTTTTTTGCGAAAATCAATCTCTTTATCAATGATATTGTTACAAGTCTTTGGTTTGATTGGGCAGGAAAACACTCGGTACGGATTCAACTACCTATTTATTTACACTAACTTTATACACTGGTATACATACGCCTAACCGATCACCTATCAGTTTAATTTATTTACAGTTACTACACTAATTTATGTTTGTCCCTCACTTCACTATTTTATTTCACTTTCCATTTATTTTTAGCATGCCACTGGTATACATTAAACGTGCTCGCCACTTACATGAAGCGTCGCGAACGGAAGCGGCACGAAGAAAATTGTGGATTTGATACCAGAGAAATTTACATTAGGTTATATGGCAGCCCGCCCAAATGACGCGCCTCTTCGCTTCGCGCCACCTGAGTGTGCGGGCTCTAACCTAATGTAAATTTCCCTGGCGTCAAATCCACAATTTTCTTCGCGCCGCTTCCGTTCGCGACGCTTCGTCTATGTGGGCGAGCAAGTTTAATGACGCTTCGCCTCGCGCCGCTTTCGTTCGCGACGCTTCGTCTAAGTGGGCGAGGACGTTTAGACGAAGCGTCGCGAACGGAAGCGGCGCGAGGCGAAGCGTCGTTTAACCGATGTCTGCACACTAGGGCGAAGCGGCGCGCCGCGTCGCGTCTTTAGCAGCGCGACGCGAATTTTATTTGTTTTTAAGCAGTTAAACAAGGTACGTTGTCTAGTGAGGTACGATGAGTAGTTCATCAGAAGAGGAACTCTTTGTATTGAGTTTAATTGCCACTATGCAAGAAGACGAAAAGAAAAAAAACAAAAGAAAATGTATAAGGGTATAAATTACACCAGACAGTTTGAAATTACAAGTGACAAGTTGGAAAACTAACTTGACCGTTTTGAATTATCACTTGAAGCTTTAGAAACTACAGCCGAAGAAGGTGTAGAGAATCGACATAAACGATAGTCTTCTGATTTTTTATGTCCATCTGTGAAGATCTTAGGCTTCATTTTTTTTGATCTTATAGCAATAAGACTTGTATTTGGACTGCCATAGACAGACAACCGTGATTGATATCTTTTTAATAACTTCAGCGATTCGTCTTGCGGCCACTCCATTTCGAGAACAGACCGAGAGTATTCCGGTGAGAAAATTTGAGGTGACTTATAATTGATATACCTCAGCTTTTGAATCCATATCATTTTTTAACATTCAGTTTTTTTTTCAGGTGAGTCTTCTGAATATTTTACTTCTGATCCTGATATCCTACTGTACCGTAAGTCAAGAGCAACTTTTTGTATACGCATAGTGTAGTTACACACATAATTACTAGTATAAAGGTATAAAATCAATACCCAAAAATACTTAATTGACAAGTAAATAATAATAATAATAATAATAATAATACACAAACTGCGGAACAGGTGATGAACACACAATTTAACAAATGGTGTGGCACCAATCCGGCGCTGCGAGATCCCCTGCCCAGACTAATTTTCAAAAACAACACTCAGCAGACACTACACACAATAAATACTAACCTAATACCACAATTCATAACAAACAACAGTAACCTAGAGGACATCCATACCGTCATATATGCTGCCGCAGCAACAACACTCATAGTTAATGGCCAAAAACTTCAAAAACGTTCTAAAGACCAGCGAAGCAATAAACCTAAACCTAAATGGCAAATAAGAATCGAAAACAAAATCAGCACACTCAGAAAGGATCTGGCACACCTCGCGCAATACTCCAACAATAACAACCACCCTTCAAAACACATACAAAGAACAATAAATATACTGAAATCAAAGTCACCACAAAAAACAATACCAGAAATAGCCGACACACTTAAACAAAAACTTGCAGTTTATGCTGCTAGACTCCGCAGATACAATGAATCCAACGACAGAAAGGATGCTAACAATCTATTTCAGAAAAGTGAAAAGCAGTTTTATCAAAAAATACCATCAAACAACCAGATAACAACAATAGAACCTCCAAGCAGAAAAGAATTAACTGCATTTTGGAGAAGCCTATGGTCAGAACCCAAAACCCATAATGAAAATGCTCCATGGATCAGACAAGAAGAGACAAAACATCAACACATAACGGAGCAGGGAAATGTTATTCTTACAACTGAAGAAATAGCTGAAACGATAAAACATACCCACAATTGGAAGTGTCCAGGCGTGGATAATGTGCAAAACTTTTGGTACAAACAATTCAGTTCAACATACGAAATGCTCACAGACCAAATCAATAAAGCCATACTCCAACCTAACAGGCTTCCCAAATTCCTCACACAAGGAATAACATACATAAAACCCAAAAATTCAGATACCAAGAACCCTGCCAACTACCGCCCAATCACTTGTCTCCCCACCTTGTACAAAATTATCACTGCAACAATATGTAGAAGGATTGAACAACACCTGATGCAAAATAACATCCTGGCTGAAGAACAAAAAGGATGTAGAAAACACAGCCAGGGCTGCAAAGAGCAACTTATAATTGACAGTGTGATCATGGAGCAAACTAGAAAAGAGCATAGGAACCTCCATACCTGTTTCATAGATTACAAAAAAGCATTCGACTCTGTACCCCACAGCTGGCTAATGAAAACACTTCAAATATATAAAATAAACCCAGGACTTCGTCAGTTTCTTAAGAGCACCATGGAATCATGGCGAACAAACATACACCTTCAAACTCACGATGGCCATATTCAAACGGATGAGCTACACATACGACGCGGCATCTTCCAGGGTGACTCTCTTAGTTCACTATGGTTCTGCCTCTGTCTAAATCCGCTCTCCAACACACTTAACAGCACAAACCATGGCTTCAACATCAGACACCATAAAGCAGATCAACACAAAATCAATCATCTCCTGTACATGGATGATATAAAACTATATGCCGCCACAGAAGTGCAACTGAGAGAATTACTCAAAATAACAGAAGTTTTTACATCAGACATCAGGATGGAATTCGGAATGAGTAAATGCAAGGTGCTCCACATCAATAAAGGCCAATGGAAAAACCAACCCGAAAAGGAAGTAGTAACTGGCCAACTGCTGGACAACATGGATAAAGACGAAACGTACAAGTACCTGGGCTTTAATCAGAACGTTAAGATAGACCATACACAAGTCAAGGCACAACTAACACAAGAGTTTAAAGACCGCCTCATTAAACTATTAAAAACAAAATTGAATTCTAAGAATCTCACAAAAGCCATTAATACATTTGCGATACCGGTACTCACATACTCCTTTGGCATCATCAAGTGGTCACACACGGACATAGAAAACATCCATATACTTATAAGAACAGAACTCACAAAACACAGAATGTCACATCCGAACACGTGCAAGGAGAGGCTTACCATAGACAGAAAGCTAGGGGGCAGAGGATTTATAGACATACAGTCACTTCGCACAACACAAATACAAACACTCAGACATTTCTTCCACACCAAACAAACTAACTTACATAAAGCAATAGTAAAAGCAGACAAAAACTATACACCACTTAACCTCTCTAGTCCAGATCACGTAGCAGACAAATACAATCATATCCAATCACAACAAGAAAAAATAAACACCTGGTCGCAGAAAGCACTGCACGGCAAACATAGATACCGTGTCACCCAAGACCACATTAACCAAAAACAGTCATACACCTGGTTGCAGGATGGCCAGCTGTTCCCAGAAACGGAGGGTTTCATGCTTGCTATCCAGGACCAAGTGATTGCAACACGAAACTACAAAAAATATATAATTAAAGATCCATCCATAACAGACGATAATTGCAGAAAATGTCAACAACAAAAAGAAACAGTAGATCACATAACAAGCGGGTGCAAAACTCTTGCCGGTACCGAATACACAGCCAGACATAACTCTGCGGCCAAGGTCATACACCAAGCATTGGCCACAACGAACAGACTAATAGAAAACACAGATCCGTATTACAATTACACTCCGACATCAGTACTCGAAAACGATCAATACAAACTATACTGGGATGTTGAAATACACACAGACAAGACTATCCCAGCCAATAGACCAGATATAGTTTTCCAGTCAAAGGCCGACAAAATTACCTATTTGATAGATATTGCCATTCCCAATGATGTGAACATCCAAAACACCTACGCTGGGAAGATATCTAAATACACGGACCTTGCCATGGAAATAAAACGACTTTGGAAACAAAACAAAGTCACTATTGTCCCCCTCATTATGTCTGTCTCAGGCCTTACACCAAACACGTTTACACAACACCTTCAACAGTTGGGCCTGGACGAAAAGTTACACAAAGTATTCCAAAAGTCTGTAATCCTGAAGACCTGTAATATTGTGCGATCTTTCCTAAATTCCGATCAATAATAGTCCGAGTGTTGACTTGGCACGGCCCGTCAACACTTGTTGCTACCGCAATTATGCGAGAGGAACTTAAAAAGTCAGATGAAATAATAATAATAATAGCGTTTATTGTAAATATAAAATAAATAAAATACAATAAACAACAAGTGACCCAAAAAAAGTTAAAAACTTGTGCTTGGGTATAAGTAGTTATTATAAAATGGAAACAACAAATAAGGGTCAATTGAGGAATATTTATATTTAAATATTATGTATTCCATATATATCAGTAATAATAGGTATTGCATATGTCTACAAGTTGGTGAATTTTAATGCGCTTATTATTTATTATCCATTGTTTTAAACCACACTTGAATGAATTTAAAGGCACTAGACATTTTATGCTTTCTGGTATCTCATTGTATAGTCTTGGAGCAAGAAATGTATGACATCGTAATAAAGTATTTTTTCTTGCTTTTGGTACAACATTACATGCAAATCTTATGTCATATTTATGTTCGTGTTTTGTCAAGTTTGATTTATTTTTATATTGGTAAATACCTAATGACATGAAAAATGTTTGGCGGATATCTAGAATTTTTGTTTTAGAAAATAACAAGTCACTAGGATATGTACATTTCACTTTATATAAAATTTTTATTAAACGTTTTTGTATAATTTCTATTGCTTTTATATTATTTTTACATGCTGCGCCCCACACCACAATACAATATCGTATATGACTATGAACAAGTGCTTCGTATACAATGATCATCTGTTCATAGGTAAGTATAGTGGAAAGGAGTTTAAATTTGCTTATAACGTAACGAATCTTTTTGACAACATATTCGGTATGCTCTTTCCATTTGATATGGCAATCTAGATATATTCCTAAGTACTTGATACTGGTGACCATTGATATAGGAGCTACCTGTTTACAACTGATTTGTAAGTTGGTGTATTTCGGTAAGCCGTTTGCGTATGATGCGAATGGAACAAAGTGAGTCTTGTTGAAATTGACTGTTAAAAGTCGACTACTGAACCAATTGAACATTTTTTTAAAACCATTTTCAGCCTTTGATTTTAATATTTCCCAACTTTCAGCAGAAAATATAACAGCTGTATCGTCTGCAAAACTCACTATATCTCCGCTCACATCAACCGCAAATAGATCATTTATATATATGTTAAAGAATAATGGTCCCAGTACCGTTCCTTGAGGAACACCGCATGTTATAGGCAATGGAGAACTAGAGCATTTATTTATCACAACAGTTTGTGTTCTATTACTTAAGTAACTTTTAATTAGATGATAGATTTGACCCCGTATACCATAATTTTGTAAAGTTTTCATGAGTATCATATGATCAACTGTGTCAAATGCTTTTGCTAGGTCAACAAATACACATAATGTTGGAATATTTCTGTCTACATTTTTGCATAGTTCTCCTATTACATATGTCACCGCATCTTCAGTAGATTTATTTTTTTTGAAACCGAACTGTTTATCAGAAAATATGTTATATTTCTCTAAAAATTCTGTCAATTTGTTCTTTATTATATTTTCAAAAACCTTTGCCAAACAGGAGATAAGTGAGATAGGTCTATAATTGGATAAATCATATTCATCGCCAGTTTTATGTACAGGCATCACAGTCGCAATTTTGAGTATAGATGGAAAAATACCCTTTTCCAGACAACAATTAATTATTCTAGTGAATGGCTCCGAAATCAGATGTGCTACGATTTTGAGTGTTTCAGCAGTTAAATTGTCTATTCCAGGTGTTTTGCCATTTTTCAGCAGCATTATTGAACTAATTACTACTTGTTCAGTGATTTCTTGTACTACAATGGAGTTTGAGAGTCTGATTGTTTGTGTGTCTAGGTATCGGATACTTGATTTAATTTTTTCTGCTAGATGTTTACCAATAGAGCAAAAGTATCGGTTAAATTCATTACTAATATCTAAGTTAGTGTTCAACATGTCTCCACTTTGAGACATAATTTTACCAATGTCTTTACCAGAGTTATTTACACCTATAACGTTATTCACACATTTCCATAGCTTTTGTGTATCGTTGGTATGGTTCATGATTTTATCTTGATAATATGACAATTTTCTAGCTCTGATTAAATTTGTAAGCTTATTATGATATTTTTTATATTTTTCTTTATTTTCTACTGACGGATCATTTATCATTATTTTGTAAAGCCTATTTTTTTCATTAACGGAATTTATTAAAGCAGCAGTGATCCATTCTTTTCTTTTCTGTTTGTTCTTTTTTATTCTCACTTTTGTTGTACAATTTTTAATGTGTGTTGTCAGAGTTGTAATGAATGTTTCTGTTGATTTTTCAATTTCACTAGCGAAATACACCTCATTCCACGATTCATTTTTTAGTTCATTTAAAAGTTTATTTTTATTTAAGTATTCTTTGTATCGCAACATTTCACTATTAAGTGGATTATTTGTTCCTGGAAGTAGTATCTGTAGTACTTGAGAAAAATGATCTGTAATTGATGTTTCAACGATAACGGGAATTATTCTCACATCTTTAATTTTGTTATTAATAAATATGTGATCAATACACGATTTTGTACTATCAGTTATTCGAGTGTAGCTGTTTATTGCAGATGTGAAGCCATGAATGCTTAAAATATTAAGATAGTCCTGAATGTTGGTTTCTTTTCCAAGAATATTAATATTTATATCACCTATTATAACATGCATATCTGCAGATATGCATGCTGCAAGATAGTGATTGAGATTTTCAACAAATTCATTTACGAGCGTTTGTGGTGATCTATATATGCACGTAATCAAAATTCTTTTATTACACTTAGTGAAGTATATCTGGACAATTTTGATATTCCCAATAATAAATGTATTATAACTATGTAAAGTATTTTCTCTTATATACACTACCACTCCATCATTTTGATTCACATCGCCATTGTTGTACACTAATGTGTATCCATCAAGCTTATACAACGATATATCATCTAGCTTCCAGGTTTCAGATAGAATTATGAAATCTAAACCAAAATTAAGTTCACTTGGTAGTAATTTAAGTTCATCTAAATTTTTGTTTAAACTCCTAATGTTCATATGAAACATATGCAAACTATTTTTACTTTTTGTAATATTTAGTAGGTTATTGAGATCATATGTGTCTTGAGCAGTATGAGTATTAAATGTTTCGATTTTAAAATCTCTAATATAACTATCCATTTAATACTTTATGTATAATTATTATCTACTTTTATTTTCGTTCAATCAAATGTAGCTTAAAATTCAATGTTCGAAAGGTACTGAGATTGAAAATATTTGTAAGTAGGACATTTCTGATCGTCAGATGTGTGGGTAACATCGTAATTCCTATTAAGGGTCTCATTATAATATGTACAATTAGAACATTTCACTAAATTTTGTTTACATGATTTACTTTCATGATTTTGACCACATATCGCACAAACATGTGAATTTAGACAGTGTTTTTCTGTATGATTAAATCGTTGACATTTCCGACATTGCAGTACTTTATTATTTTCGTAAACGTTTAAAACTTGGAAATCAACCAATAGTTTACTACTATAGTTTTCAAAAATATTCCTGAAACCCTTACCTGATATTTCAGCATAAATTATATACATTTTTTTCTTTGTTATATATCTAATGTAGGTGACTTTAATTTCATTTTCTTGTAAAAAAGGATTTTGTTTAAGTATGGTTTCTTCTATTTGTTCCACTGTAGGCGTCTCATCAGATTTAAAACCCGAAATTTGAATTTTTGGCTTGAACGTCTTCGGTTCCGTAATTTTGTATTTTTTTGGTAATTTCTGACCCATTTCTTCTTTCATTTTGCAGCAATCGTTTTCTTCTATATGTACTTCTACGCAACCGTTTTTCATATTGCGAACATTTTCTACTCGTAGCTTAAGATTTTGTAAATTTATGTGTTTAGTTAAGTCATTTCTAGTTTCATGACACGGTTGGATTACGTCAGGCTTTACAATGATTTTTTTCAGTTTTCTTTCTTTTCAGTATTATTTTTCGTGATTTCTGCATACGATAACCTGTTGCAACCTTTTTCCTCCAAGTGATCAAGTCTTTTGACGACTGAATCTAAAGTGTCTACTATAGAGTCTTTTGGTGCAATATTAGATGTAATCAATTCATATTGTTCCTGTAATCGTCTATTTTCACTTGTAATTTGGTATATCAGATTATCTTTTTCTGCCAATATGTATTTCTTTTAGGTATTTATTTTCTTCTTTTAATAATTTTATGTTATTTTCATCCCCAATTTGATCTTTTGTTATATTATTCAGTGTAGATTCATCTGTGTCTTGAGAATTTTTATTTCTTTTCTTCCTGTTCATATTATGACCTACTGTATGCACATAGGCATTGGGATAGACGTTGACTTCAGTTGACTTTCACTGACCTTGACGTTTTATCTTGAACTGTCAAAATATCAATACAAATATGGCCGATCGCACCTCTTACACAGTTTCTCCCGGGCTGCCTTTATGTCCAGCGATACAATTCAACTTAATAATACCTTAGCACAGCAGTTATCCAAAATTTGTGACTTCTGTTAGAAAAAACGGTAGGTGTAACAAGGAAGAGCTTTTTAGAACGTAAGTGTAGTTTGGAGGTACGCTAAAATACCATTAAGATCCTCGTGATAGTAAATTTTGGATTAAAGTTTCGTTTTTATGCGACAATAAATTGCATGACACTTATCCATAATCATGCGTGACATTTTTAAGTGGGAAACAAAGCAGTTGCTCATATTTTTCCAAAAAGTGGGCGATAACGAAAGCAACAATTTCGTTTTCCATTGTGTAACTTGTAACTAATATAATCTCACTTTTACACGCGCAAAATAAAGGCATACCACGCGAAATTGAGAATCCAAGAAAAGACGTATTCCCGTGTTAGCGAGGAGGCGTGGCCGCCTGTTCCTTTCTCAAGTGTGTGTCTAAGATGAGGGGAGATAAGTCCAAAAATTCAAAGGTAAGGTCAATAGGTCCGAAGGTAAGGTCCAAAGGTCACTATAAAAATGAATTTTGCATTTCCAAGCTGCTGACGTTACCTTTAAACCTACAGCAGACTGAAGAAGAAGGCGTGCGCTTTGTCACCTATTTTGCCTTTTTTTAATATGGTGTTTGTTTGTTAAATTACAGACATCTGAAGAATGTATGATATTGCATTACTAGTTTTTTTGCACATTAAAAACTGTTTTGAGAAAATTGCAAGAAGTTTTCATTCATTAAGGTCTTAACTATCACCTTCTGAAATAGTGTGTATGTAGTTTGAAAAACAAGTGAGTTCCGTTTGAAATGGGAATCCGTGTTTTAACGTACGACAAATACATAATGTATCACTATGTATACCCACACCCCTTAGTGCCACGTGTAACTAATGTAAAATATCACAAAAGTATCTACATGATTCTGATATCGCAGCACCAATGCCACGACCTCAAATTGCTGCCGTAACAATGTGACCTTGATGTTTGCGTGTTTTAAAATTTCGCGTCTGTTTGCGTTACTAAAGCTGCGACATACATATAAAATTAAAATGGGCCTTAAGAGTATTGTATAAAGGCTCGTTTTCATGCGACAATAAATGTCATGACGCTTAGGGTCATGACAGTGTGACATTTTTAAGTGGAAAACAAGGCAGTTTCTCATATTCTTCCAAAAAGTGGACGATATCAAAAGCAACAATTTAGTTTTCCACTAATATAACCTCACTTTCATACGCGTGAAACTGATTCCACGCAGTGGCGTATATAAGGGGTGGCCCGGGGGGCGCCCCCCCCGAAACCAACCACGCATTCAGTTTTGACGTCTGGAAGAGGCTGAAGTTAGGATTATAATACGCCAATATTATAGCGTATGAAAATTTTTCCGATGCCCCCCCCCCCGAAATCGATTTCTATATACGCCACTGATTCCACGTATAACTAATGTAAAAAGTCACAAAAGTATTGACATGATTCCGATATCCCGGCATCAATGCCAAAACTTCAAATTGCTGACGTAACAATGTGACTTTGAAGTTTGTATGTTTTAAAATGTCGCGACCTTTAGTCTCATGGCACTAAAGTTGCGACTTGTATATCACATGAAAATGGGCCTTAAGAGTATTGCCTTAAGGCTCGTTTTTATGCGACAATAAATGTCATGACGCTTAAAGCCATGACAATGTGACATTTTTAAGAAGAAAAGAATGCAGTTTCTCATATTCTTCCAGAAAGTGGATGATATCGAAAGCAACAATTTCGTTTTCCATTGTGTAACTTGTAACTAATATAACCTCACTTTCACACGCCTGAAATTGATAGCCCGTGTAACTAATGTAAAATGTCACAATAAAGTATTGACACGATTCTGATATCGCGACACTAATGCCACGATTTCAAATTGCTGCCGTACAACGTGACTTTGAGGTTTGCATGTTTTAAATTGTCGCTAATTTTTGCGTTATGGCACTAAAGGCGCCATATTTATGTCACACGAAAGTGGGTTTTAAGAGGCAGTAAATAGCTGACATACATATAACTTCGAAAATGCTTTTTTTAGTGAGTCAGTTGTACCTAACGAACCGCAGTCGCGGTAGATTCAGCCTCGCACAGATGTAATTGGTGTATTAATTGGGTGAACTGAAAACGTGTCTTACGACTGCCATTTTGGTACATCACAATCTATCATTATACGTACTCAAAGACAAAATAGCAGATCATTCCCATGGTTCTGACGTTGTGGAAGAAAATGATTTTTATATTTCTTATTATCCTTATATTCAAATTAGTTCATAGAATAGTCAGCAGATTCCATATATTGAAAAGATACTGTAAGAGCTCGGAGGTTTTTCTACCTTGAAGCGGTAGACAATTTTGAAATCACGTTTGACGATTCGTCATGAAAAGACGTTTTCAAAATGGCAACAGGGCCAGTTTCAATGTTGCCTGGGGGTTGCCGCTCGAGGGGTGTTTCCCTAAAAGAACTGTATCTTCTCATTTATTTATTATCAGCAGCAGCTCAAACATTTGGTTTTAAAAAAATTACGACATTTAGGAACACACCGCTACCTACTACCGATATGTGCTTTGGCAAAAAATATCTTATTTATACATACTTTTAGTGGAAATGATACTACCTCGGTGTTGTTTAAGATAAAATCCAATTTGTGATCTCTGAGGGTTGCCACTTGAGGTTGGGGCGGAGGGGGTGTAAACTATTTCGTGACGGTTGTCGACAAATAGCGCCATTGTGGTAAGTGCTATCGAAAAAAGTTCAAATGACACATGGAGACAACACAATTCTATACAACTTTGGTCGTTACATTTTATTTTTCGTGTGCCACCAATAGTTTTCATTCTACAGTGCCCCAAAGTTAGAGGGTGGTTTGTGATTTTTACTAAAGTCATCATTCTATCGCGTATTAAGTCAAAGAACGCTATCAAAAAGCTCTGTAACACTGTTTTCCTGAGAGAATAACATTTCTCATATTCCTATTATCTGCAGCTGCCTAAATGGCACATTTGGGCTGAAAAAAGTACGACATTGAGGAACACATAGCTACCTACTACCAATATTAGCCAATGGTCAAGTTCTACAAAAGTCTTTTGAGCGCATAAGGTCGGAAAGAAATGGAACTTGGTGGGATGGTAGACATTGGTCCTCTGAATATAGAAAATGTATCTTCATTAAAGTATTTAGATCAACATATACGGTGAAATGATCACATAGTTCACGTAACTAAACGCTTAGGAATACTATTTCATAAATTCTGTACGCTGAGAGGGGTAGCATCGGAATTTAAATACTTGGGAGTTAAAATTTCAGGAGACCTTAGACATGATAAAGATATACTGCAAAAGGTAGGACTAGGTAAGGCGATTACTCTGTTATGGAATGACACAATTACAAGGAACACAAAAATTAGACTTTTCAATTCCATTTTGGAAGCTTGTGTTACATACGGCTCAGAAAACACAAACCAAACCAAAGATTCAAACAGAGAATAATGGCTGTTGAAAATGGATGTTGGAGGCTTTGCTGCAAAACGACACTACTAGACCGCAAAAGATCAGATCATATTAGAAGCCAAATGGGAGGCCAAATGGGAGTACCGAAAACTATTATAGAAAAAATAGAAAGCAAACAACTGTTAGAAGCCAAATGGGAAGCTAAATGGGAGTACAGAAAACTATCATAGAAAAAATAGAAAGCGAACAACTGTTTTGGTATGGTCACATGAGAAGGATGCCCGAAGATTGTACAATTATTGTAAAATGAAATACAAAGCATTCGAATTGTAGAGTAGTAAAAATGACCCAGACGTTCGTGTCTCGACGAAATACCCCAGAATAAAGAAGAAATGAAAGTTTTACGTTGTCTGGAACTGGATCAAATATTGCGAATTTTTGCACCGTGCTTTAATTTGAGGTCCGACTTCAAAACCGACATAGCTCGACATGACATCCCTACCACCGCGCCATCATGCACTTGTAAAAATACCTTCACTTTGAAGGATTACTATAGTTGCGTGACAATTGTAAACGATTCATAAATTTATAAATCGCATTACAGAATTTAGTTCTCTGTTTACGATCTTTGATAGGCTTACCACAAAAACTATATTGCGATAATGACAATAAACGTAAAAGTTATTGAATTTGCTTATGAGTAAACTATAGTGATTCGTTTGTATATGGCTTAATTTAGCAACAATTTCGTCATAAATGGACATCATATTTGGGTTGCTTTGAATCTCAACCTTCAATGCATCCATTCCGTTTTGTTAAACAATTCTGGGATATCGGTGGGGCAAGAGTAAATGTTCAAACAATTAGTTCCTGGGATAAACAGTTTAGATACCTATTTCTAAAACTAACGGACTGCTCCGGTTGAAATATTCCACAACTATGAAGACCGATAATGGCGTTAATTTCCAGTTACTAATTGTTATTCACAGTCCCTCGTTCTAAAATTATGAACAATCATTAAATTCGGCAAAATACGTCGTTTGTTCTAATTCTCTCGAGAATTTGTTGATAGATTTTAATGGATAAAACATCAAATTAACTGCTTGTAATAGCTACAACTTTCTCTTTAATAATTTTATTCAAAAACATAACTGAAAAATGCTACGAGCAAAAGATCAATTTTTGCAACTTAAACCATGATTTATAAAAAACAGAGCAAATTTAGCTGTATATATTTTATACAGTCATAATTCTATGGGTGCCCCGTAACAATTGAACTTTACCCACCGACTGTCTAAAAGATAAAAAGCGATATGCGTGAAAGGTAAATCAGCATACAAGTTTATAACTTTTCATTTAATAAAGAGCTGCAGCAGTACAGTGTGTGTAACGTCGCTTGAGTGAATAAAACATATAGATCCGTATATATGAAAATACCGTGTTTTATTTTATTACAATTAGATTGTTCACTTCATGGATACAGGTTACCGAGAAAGGTATGTTAGACATGTTTAGCCTACAGCCATCTTTGAAGGCAGTTGTTTGTATTGCTCTGAAATTTAGCGGGATCTCCTATTTCCAGGTTAACAGGACTTTTGTAGATAAAAAAATGGAGTCAGGTTGATTGACTCAGTACTTACCACAATAACGGTGAGATCCTTTTATTAATTTACCTTTGCATGAAGCTATAGTCTGAAATCCCCTTGCAACCAAATCGTCGCCCGCCTGCCCTCAAAAAAACATCCAACACAAAAACTCTAGTAAACTTTCTTAAACCTCTCTGTAGGAACTAGAACGACACAATTTTTATGCTGGAGGCTTCAACTGGATGAAACGAAACGATCAGAAACCCTCAAATTGCCTAAAGAGGAAGTTTTAGCTATTTTTATATTTTTAGTTTTTTTATTATTGCATTTTTCATCCTCGGCACGGTAATAATACTGTGTCGAAATTTCATTAAAATCAATTTCAGGTTGTACAATACAGAACGACGTAAAGCAATACTCGTATGTAACACACATCAGAAAAGAATCCAAGTCCCTTTGTTTCTGTAATAAGCAAGGCAATGTTCCGATGGACCTAAAAAAGTGTAATATGTCGCTAGATGCTTTTTTCGCAGGTCAATAGAGAATCTATTATGCATACAAAAGCTTTTTTGTAACACTCCGCCCCAAACCACCCCAATTTCACCTTCACCCAAAGAAAACAGAAAATGATCAAGAACCCCCAAAATGCCTAAAAAAGTTTGAGCAGTTTTTATATTTTTGATTTTTTTATTGTTGCTGCGCCACCACTGACACGATTTCTAAAAACCATACGCGTTTTCCATCCTTGCATCATGGTAGTATTACTGTGGCAAAGTTTCATTAAAATCAATTCCATAATTTCCTGTTACTCAATACAGAATGATCTAAAGTAATATTCGTATGTATGTATTTATGTCAGTCCCTTAGTTTCTGTAGTAGGCAACGCAATGATTGGATGGGCCTAAAAAGGAGTATTATGACGCTAGTCTTTCTTTCACAGGTCAATATAGACAACCTATTATTATTACAACAAATTTTTGAGTTTTACAACCCCAATTGCACCTCCACCAAAAAAAAGTAGAAAATAATCAGGAACTTCTAAAACGCTTAAAAATGAAGTTTGAGGAATTTTTTTTCGTTTTTTGCTAATCATTCCGCCGCCCCTGCATCGATTTTCAAAATTGTAGCAGCATTACCTACTAGGGTCTCACAGCATATCGGTTCCCAAATTTGGTCATAATCCATGCAGCGGTTGCTGAGATCACCAGGGTAGAAAAACGCGAACAGATAGACCGACAGACAAACAGAACGACGGAAACAAGTGACATGGATTTTCGTTATCTACACCCAAAAAGTGTATTATCTCAAAATCGAAAGTTTTCGCGATCACAATTCTCCCCTCACCAATCGGTGGGGGAAGTAAAAGGGGAAGTAAAAGTAAAAACATGCTTACAGTAATCCACCTTCTAAATTTGCCTTTTTGCCTTTAATCCACAATGTGACAGACACGTTATCAAGAATTCTTAGGAAACATAACATCGCAATATCGCCACTAAATTTTCCGTCATGCTCAACCTGCTTCAATATTACAGACCTGTTAAGGCTGAAATTCCTCTAGTTTGAGGAGGTGTTTAGAACATACTGTATTATTGTGGACAAGTATGTATTGGTGGAACATCTAGATTTATAAAACCATAGCCATAAAATCCTATTCAAAAATGCAATGATCATTGGGAAAACTCCTTCTTAAAGGAGAGTACTAGAAGCTATCGAATTTCTGAAAAATTCAAATAATCTAAATCAGGAGTGCGACGTCTACCTGTAGAATACCTAGAAGACCTAGTTCATCAGTAATAATCCACGACATTTATACCGATACCCAACTAATGACAAATGATCACGTCGGTCCTCGAGGGACTGTCTCAGTTGTCATAGTGACGTGAGGATGTCTTGTGGAATCGTAGATTAAAGATCGTAAATTAAATATCCTCAAATGAATAGTTTTTTATGTTATATTTAACTAGGCTGCTGCTCAAAAAATGGGGCTGAAATATTTCATGGTATTTCCATGCTACGGAGCTGAAACCTGGGAACTGAATAAGAGAGACAAAAATAGATTGATGGCTCTGGAAATCAATTTTTGGAGGAGAACTTGCCGAATCTCTAAACTTCATCATATTAGAAATGATATATGTAAGAGGTACGATGGGTCTAGAATCTAACATTCTAGACACTATAGACACAAAAAGGTTACTTTGGTATGGGCATCTCCAAAGAATGAACAACGACAGATGGCCCAAGAAAGTATGGCAATCGATACCTCCAGAATGTAGAATGCGAGGAAGACCACCTAGAGGCTGGAAGAAAGATATAAGGAATCTATGGAGGCAAGAGGTCTGCAAGACGGAGATTGGATAGACCGTAGAAGATGGAAGTTGAGAAGCGAGAAGCGGTTCTAGCCGTAGCAACCTCACGTGTATAGATATATTTCCATGCTGTGTTAAATAGTTGAGTTTTACAGTTGATAACCTCTCTATTTTGAGGAGTAAAATCCGAATTTAGTTCAAAAGATTGTCAGCACATCTGTGATACAACTTTTGCGTTTTAATGGCGCAGCCATCTGCAGACCTATAAATATAAACTTCAGTCAGGTTCAACGCTATTAGCTGAAATTAGACTCTCAAAAGTTAAGTTTATTCATCAAGTCTGAGTAGTTTCGTAATATTTTGGCGGTAAATCAGGTTTATGCTGTAATTTGTGAACAAGCAACCACATTCAATCAACCTTGCTCAGGCACGGAGCAAGAATCGTTCTGAAAAGCATTTACATGTTTAGGAAAAGCAGGGTAATTTGGCTACTATAATATTTATTCGATTATTTTTCAAGGCAACACCTACTTTGAAGATATATAGCACTCTATGGATTGAGCGAGTGTGTAGGACAACCTAAATTCCATGTATTATTTATCAACCAATACCCTTATACAAGGTGTACATTCAAGGGTGGCCTTTGGTTGTACTAGCTTGTATGAATAAATAATACAGTTACAGTTTTCAACTCATTATATTGATTGTAAGTCTGAAAATGTAGTCTTTGATGTTCAGTAAGAAGATTACTCACCCTATCTAAGTATTTAATCAACAATTCACCATGATGGAACGCATTTACTTTATCCCCAAAAGGGCAAATAGCCCCCCTTGATCCGCTCCTGACCGTCTCTCTCTTTCTATGCTTAAATCAAATTTCGAGACTAGAGGACTTTAATTCTTGTTTAAAAACTGTACCCAGAGCTAAAAGGAGGAGCAAAGAAAATTTGAGGTTATTTAGTTACAAGGTGCAGAGTTCTACAAATGAAGTAAATTATCCAGTCTCCTTGATGTATATTCATTTCTGACTTAATCCTTGTCCTTGTGATGGTTCCATGCGAACCAGAGGAGAGAAATATCTATGTAAATTTGTTACTTTTGATGTATTACACCTTTGATTCTTATAAATCTGTGGAAAAGTCTGAAATACAGACATTCGCTGATGTACGCGATTTATTTACCATTTTGGTGTTTGTGACCCACAAAACAAAAGAATGAATGTAGAGGATTCATTTCACTTAACACTTGAAGGAGTATTGTTAACTCACACTCAACCAGCAAAAATATTGGGCGTGGAAGTTGACAACACACTAAGATTCACGGACTACATAGCTAAGTCGATGAAAAAGACATATTTTTGCATTAGAGCTCTTTACTCCAACCGATATTTATTAAATTTCAAAGTGAAAGGGAAGGTACGAGTTCTGTATTTAGCTACTGCGATGTTGTTTTTACTATCCGTGCTTGGATCAGAAAAACAGAATTCAAATCAGTCATACAAAATAACCGTGTCCGATTCATATTTGTGCTAAGGAAATATGATCACGTTAGTCAGAAATATAAAGACAGAAGTGGCTTAGGGTGGGCAGTATTGTAAAATATAAATATTTACTATCAGTTCACAAAATTTTATCTTCCCCAAAAATCAGAGTGTCTAAGCAAAAAATGGAGTCAAGTTGATTGACTCAGTACTTCCCACACATAACAGTTGCAACCAAATCATCGCCCGCCTGTCGTAAAAAAATATCCAACACAAAAACTAGTAAATAGTTTACTAAAACTCTCCGTAGGAACTAAAACGACACAATTCAGCTTCAACTAGACGAAACGAAACAATCAGGAACCCCCAAATTGCTTAAAAACGAAGTTTGAGCTGTTTTTATATTTTTAGTTTTTTTATTATTTCTGCGCCGCTACTGGCACGATTTTTTAAAACCATACGCATTTTTCATCCTTGCCGCGGTAATAATACTGTGTCTAAATTTTATTAAAATTAATTCCATAATTTCCATGTTACTAAATTCAGAACGATCTAAATTAATACCTACCCCTACCAATACCAAATCCCTTGATTTCTGTAATAGCCAAGGCAATGTTCAGATGGACCTAACAAACGTCTATTATGCCGCTAGGTCTTTCTTTCAAAGGTCAATGGACATTATTATAAATGGAATAAATTTTTGAGTTTTACAACCCCCCACCCCCTAACCACCCCAATTTCACTCCCACCCAAAAAAAAGTAAAAAATGATCAGAAACCCCCAAAGCGCCTAAAAACGAAGTTTGAGGCGTGTTTGAAATTTTTCGTTTTTTGCTAATTACTCCGCCCCCCGTACAACGATTTTCAAAATTATAGGAACATTACCTACTACGACCCCACAGCATAACGCTGCGCAAATTTCATCACAATCCATGCAGCGGTTACTGAGATTACGAGGGTAGAAAAACGCGACAGACAGACAGACCGACAGACAGACAGACAGACCGACAGACAGACAGACCGACGGAAATGAGTGACGTGGGTTTTCGTTATGTACACATCATAAAATGCCCAAAAAGCGTATTATCTCCAAATCGAAAATTTTCGCGATCACAATACTCCCCTCACCTATCGGTGTGGGAAGTAAAAGCTGATTTTTGGTTACGAAGTTCACAATAGGACTGCTAAAAATCAAAACAGCATCAGGTCTACTCCACATACCACAACTTCATTCAACAAAAGCTTTTGATATAGTGTAGCCACATTTTATGATGGATTAAATAATTCTTTTAAAATATAAACACATGTTTTTTTCGTAAATCCGTTTAAAAGCTTCCTACTTATACTGAATACTGATTACTGAAGCTAGACTTTTAATCTGTAGCTTGTTATTAGAAATGCCTTTGAGTATCTTTTTGCCAAATTTGTTAAAGTTAAGTGAAAGAGTAGACAAGGCTAGTCTTCGCTACTTGTGTCCCTCTTGGTTTTTTTCGAAATAAAAGCCATACTATTATTCTTATTTACACTTCCATACCTTACTGTATGATAATATCTATGACTGTCAGCTTACATCGTTATGGTATCGCGACAGCTAATGTAATATCATTTTTCTTGGTCAATCATTTTCTTGTTTTTCCGTGATGTCACGCCATTTTGCTTTAGTCCTTGTTTTAAAATTCAGAAAGGCTTGCCTGCTTTGGTTTTAGGCATCACATGCCTACGCTTACGCTCGAATTTTGTTGATTGAGTACCCACCTTAGATGACAGATACATATTTTTTTGTAGTATTCGCAGTTTCCATGAATATTGAGTTAGCTAGTTTCGGTTAATAGTGTCAAACGAAATAAAAATTATTGCCTTGGCACATGCACCAAACTAGATTAGTTTGGTATTTCTGAGGTAACTCTTGCTCTCCGACTGTGCTTGGTTGGACGGGGATGTGACTTTCAAAATTACGCACGTTATACTAGTTTTGGCCTTAACCTGGGGCCACAAATCCCCTGAGTAAAGAATAAAAATAGAGGTAGACTTACAATACATGTAACGGTTGGCACGTTACACTGGACATATTGTTCTCTTAACCCGTAACCAGTGACATGTAGTCCGGGAGACTCCTTCGAAGTTAAACACAGCTATAACTTTGAAACCAGATGAACTTGACAAACGCAACATCAGGTAGCTTTCTACAACCACCGTCTGAGGCAGCATCGCTTGTGACGTCAGTAAGCCATTGTTGTGTAAACCACGCGTCGGAGTCTAGCGGACTATGCCCCTCAAAGTTACATAGAAAGACAGCTTTACTTTGTGCGTGTTGCAGAAAACCTATTTGTTTATTCTGTTGTAAGAAGATTATGTAGAGAGTGTAATTTTCAACGGGATTAAAGGTTTTTAATATATTTTTATTATTCAAACTGTCCTTTTACTAGTTTCCTTTTTGGTGATGCTTGGCAGCGAAGAGTATGTAAGTATTTTTGTGCCTGGTTCAACAGAATAGCTTAGAGATTGAAAGAAACATGCTCAAGTCCTGATAATAATGTATGGAATTGATAATATATGCAATGATATGGGAGGAGTCTCCAAGACTCCACGTCACCATGAATGTAACAATAATGGGACGTTACTGGTTATGGGTTAAAGGTTAAAGACTATTAATTTGCGTCCACGCTGTATAATGCATGACAATAAAATAATACCAGCAAGCAAGTGTACATAATGTTTACTGATGTTTAGAAAAAAATTAACTCAAATAACATAATTATGATCAACCCACAGCAACAAATGTCTTTTTTTGGTCTTACCATAGGTTGGTGCAAATGAGAAGTCTAATTTTTCATTCTGGTATATTCTATATATAGTGTACTTGACGTTCTATTAGTGTGAAATCAGCATGTACTAGTATTAATGAATGGAAGAAGTGAACAAGGAAGACACCGCTAAGGTACCAAGTACCGTAGAATTTGGTATCAGATTAGTTTAGTTATATATTTTGGTCAACCATTTATCTTTCCTTAATTTACTTTCAATAACTTCAAAATATTTTTTCCGCCGCTACTCTTTCTGTTATTTTTTTAATGAAGCAAAATATAGAAATACATTTTTGGCAAGGTAGTTTTTCTATACATATACATGTCTACCCCAAGACTGAGATTTAAGTCTCCTAGGCAAGACAAGAAGCAGCAAAACAATTTCTGTAACTTTAATGCATTGCTGGAGTTTCGAATTTGTCGTTTCAAGGTAGCTTACTGATATTGCATGAGAAAGTTATGATGGGCGTAAGCCAACTCTTACATCTATACATTGTACTTCTACTAATGATGAAGCTCTTCTTGATAATTTAGGCGTTTCCAAAGTTAGTTTGTTATTCACCATCTGTATATCGATACAGAACTAGTAACAGGTAGAGCTAAACTGCGATATATATCCCAGACATATTCAGGACTACGTAAAGCTTAACTGATAGTTTTAGTACTTTGTGTCTTTAGAAAGAAAAAAATTGTTTTAGAACGGAAAAATCATATCTCTTCGTAGTAAGATTTTATATAAGAGCTAAGCTGCTTCGTTCCTTAAAAAAATTATAACAGTTCTCTTTATATGTAGCATCAACTGTTATAAAAACTATTTTATGAGTAGGCATTCCAAATTTTTATTTTTTTTCATTTCCAAAGATTTTTGGCTGCATCGGATTTTATAAATAACATTGGGTTGCCTGACGAGTAGATCCTTAAGATCCATATTAGGATTACCTCTTTATATAGAAGTAGTTGAATTTCAGATATTACCTGTCTGGTGAACAACCATTTTTAGTTTGTATACATAGACTCTAGATTTCAAAAAGCCCCAAATAGAATTTCCATAGACGTCAACTTGACGACCCGTCGCCACAAAAGGGTATTGGAGACTCCTCACTCAATAATTTTAGTGTCATCACATGCATGGCACCGCCCTGTTCGAACCATGTATTAGCTGAATCCATTGTAGTCGGCTAATATCTAATCATCGCCACTGTTTCGCTGACCATTGACAGGAAGCGCAAAATTTGCGTTTTCGAAAGTGTATGGACGGATATATTTCCTCGTCGAAAGATAGTGCAGACCAGACAGTGACTTTTGGATTCGAGAACTGGAACATATAGATTTTCAGTGGGTTTGAATCTCTATAAATCCAGCAATTGTGTTTGTTAACAGAATTACCGGATCAGAAATGAGACTCGTAACTAAACATTTTATCATCTAGTGCCCTGCACCCACTCGCGAATTCACGCTGCAGTCTATGACCACCGAACCTTAGATCCTAAGTCAACTAATAAGGCTGAAGTCGTAAGTCGCTGTGCAATATTCGAGATATTGTCGTCAAAAACATTCACACACAATGTCACGAGACCCATCAGTTTGCGGCCAAGAAAACACAGATGTATTAATATCCAACATGGAAACGTCGCACTAAAAACAAGCCATGGTTTATTCAGCGTTGTAGAGACGCAGTTACCTCTTAAAACCAACATTACAAAGATTGGAGAAAAAATCCAAATACCGAGAACCACCGCAGTTTTATCGACGGCGACGCCAGAAATCACTGTAAATGCGTGATTGATAGCAGCAAGGAGGAACAACTACCCAAAAATTAAGGACAAGCTCCTCTCATATCCTAGCTCATTCGGGATATTCTCGCCTGTAGCTAAGGCTGATACTCAGAAGCTTTCCTATTCGTCAATACCACCCTTGATTAGAGAGGACAAGTTCATCGCTTCTGCTTCTATTCTTTGCAAGCTCCTTAATCCATCGTATCAGCGAGGCATGCTTCCCGCTGCATGGAATATTAGCTGCATAAAACCCATTCCTAAGAAAGGCAAAAAAACCGATTCTACCATCTATAGACCTGTAGCTCTTCTCAGCGTCACGTCTAAGGTTATGAGGACTGTCATTAACACACAGTTCATGACATACGTACTGGACAACAATAACATCATAAATGATCGCCAGTATAGCTTCCGTAGGCATAGGATTTATCGAAAGCCTTCGATTGAGTGTGGCATGAAGGACTTCTGGTCAAGCTTGCTGCTTACGGGCTACCACCTCGCCTGCACCAGTCCCTGAATAGATTCTTGAACGACCGATCTCTGTTCGTTGTAGTCGAAGGCTATTCATCGAACGTATTTTCAGTAAACGCCGCTGTTCCTCAGGGATCTGTCCTATCCACTACTCTGTTTTGGCTGTTCGTCAACGAGCTGCTGGAAATAATATCCAATTCAATTTACAGCTTTACAGACGACAGTATCAGGAGACGGCACGTCGGTGACAGCAACATACCTCACAGATCAACGTAGATATCAAAACAGTTGTCGCGTGGGGATTAGTAAATAAAGTACAGTTTAACGTATGAAAACACAGGCAACGACCACTGGCAAAGAAGTCTCACGTTAGCTTACCAACTGTAGAAATGGAGGGTCGCCCAATAGTGGAACCACCTTCCGTCAAGCTTTTGAGGATCAACATCAACAATAACATGTCCTGGCATGACCACGTCGTCAATATTGCTGAAACGGCATCCCAGAAGCTTGGAGTTTTCTTTCGCTGTAGGAGACTGTTCTACTGCTGCTCTACAAGGCATATAATCGACCATAGTTAGACTATTGCTTTCATGTGTGGGGATGTGCTTGGAAGTATCCTCTAAAGCTTCTTGACACTATCCAGAAGACTAGACAAGAATAATACCAAAGGCCGTCCTAACGAGGAACATTAGAGGGGTTCCGCGAGCTCATCCTTACCAGATCGGGGTCCCTACTTTCCTAACCAGTCCCCTCCAGCATTCCTTCGACGCTGTGGAATGAGCTGTCGGGGAATTTGTTTCCCGACGGCTACAACCTGCAGCGATTCAAATCTAACATGCACCGACACTTATCCTCTCGCAGCGCTTCTACAGCGCCATAGACTTTCAGCCTTTGCGGTAAGCTGTCCGTAAAAAAAAATTCCAATCCCTGGAGCACGAGGAATGGACTGTCTTTGACAAGTACGCACAGTTTCATATGCACACATATTTTGATTGGATCGTGTGTTTCGTTCGTGTTCAGACGTTATCTCATCCGCCAGCAAATCTGCTTCTTCAAATTTATTTGTTAGGTGTTGAATTGTGGACTGGTTAATTTCAACGGTATGCTAAGAACTTTTGTCGAACAAAACATTGACTTTGGTAGTATTTTAGTAGTAGTAGTATTTTTGGATGAACCCATGATGACGTTTATGAAAAAACTTCTCCTCGGTCATTGCCAAACGTCAAAAAAAACTCTGTGTAATGGTGACGCAACATGTTTATGTATAAGTCACGATCCACTCTCCCATCGATAGTCGGTTACCTCTCACCTTGTTCCCGATATTCCAAAATAGTCTCCTCTGAGCTCTCCATACTGCCGTCGCTCATCAAAGGTATTAAATGCACCGATGTTGCGACAGCACCTTTATCCGCACGGTGATTAAGGCTTAGAACTGTCTGCCAGGCGAGGCCTGTGCATTTTGAGCCGCATTAAAAAACTTCCCCTAACGGAATTTAGACTGCTTTCGCAATCGCTGAGCTATAAAAATACCTATATGTATAATATATGTGGACAGGCTTATATGCTATGTTAGTAATCCGGTTTTATCTGCTGATAAAATAGCAAGCCCTGGCTTCCTATGTTGCGCTTTTATGATGTAACGACATGCGCTCTTGTTGAAATGATCGCGTTCTATGACAATAGCATTCCCGATAGAACGGGTTTATTACTTGTTCTATATACGGGGCAGAGGAACATCATACAGGTCAACATGAATCGGGATGCACGACTTATTACGTTTACACGTTTGCCTTGAAACGGTTTATTGTAAAACACTTTAGTTAAAACATGTGTAAACGCTTGTTAATATCACTGAAAACGGTTTAACTCAAAGCGTTTCAAAAATAAGGCTTAGCGTGGCTTAAACGGGTTTTAGATGTCGTATAAACATATAAAATGGTCCAAATTGTCTTAGATGCAGTGGTGCTAACGACCACTTATAAATTCAAAATCCCTTTTGGGGCATTCAAGGTGGATGCTTCTTGCGGTCTAAGTTTACAACGACAGCTTCAACAAATTACGATAAGAATAAACTTTAGCGCTTCCAGTGTCGAATTCTACACCACAAAACAGATATGGTTATTTACACTTTCACACGGATAACGCCGTTGCTAAAAAGTGAGGTTATTTTTGTTTCGCTTGCATTTTTATGTTTGGCCCAATGAGTGAGAAGTAGTAAAGAGGTTTAAGGAGCCGCGAAAACGTAGTAATTGATGGGAATTTGAATTTGGAATGAAAACAAAAGAAGAATGTATTCCAAATTTCTATGTTAAATTTTTGCAAGGCAAGCTCATTGCTTTTATTTCTTTAACACGCTTCTGTCCATAGTTATTGGACATACTTAGCTGTGCTATCGCAGTATAGGTACTATTGGGTGAAGTCTCCGCTTCGGTAAATTTCTAATTATAACAGTAATTTGTATGTAACTGTCAACTGCCTTGTAAAAGCTACTTTGACTGGAAGAATTAGAAAATGCTACTACCCTAAAGTGGACAGTTGAGCGTGATAGCATAGCTGAATATTTATCGTACCTCAGTAAACTTCAGTGAAATATACTGAAAGAAATATTTCAAAAGGCGAGGTTCAGCATCACCAAGGTATAAGAATTTGGCGTACTGGTCTTCCACATAACCGTTTTACATTTTTGAACTTTAATTTATTAACACTTTGCTGGACTGGTGACAAATTTGTATCCCTTGCCTTCGGAAAGTGCTGTAAATTAAGAGTTGGCTAGTTTTCATAATCCTATGAAGCTACACTCAACTCAAACAAGATCTTCAGCAATGTCGTCCTGCTGTGAACTCATACCTGTATTACACAGTGTAATGTATACAATATTAAAACGTAATAGCGTTCTTAAAAAATAAGACTTCTGTAACAGCAGCTCGATGAAAATGAAAGACATTCCTATTTAGCCAATGTGTATAGCGTGAGCGAGCATGGAAATACTTAGTTCAGTATTTATTACTGAAGCAATGTATTTTTTTAAACTATGCAGAAACTTTTATGATTTGCAGTTGTTAATTCAGTAAGTTAAGAATTCCGCATTTTTGACGGAAAGCAATGTATTAATAACCTATCATGTTCAAAAAACTTACGAAACCTAATAACACGCGATCAAAACATTGCATTATGTAGGAGACGTATTAGCAATTTGAGTTGTAAAACACCTCTTACATACGGATTATGCTTCGGATTTTTCCAATCGTGACCTCGTGGTCTTTTGTGTTTGCTACGTAGGAATCTATTTTCCGATTTTCCCTGCTCTCATTGGTTGAGACTAAACGCTGGTTCGTTTTGACGAGTCATCACGATTGTTTCCTTCTCTAATACCCGTTTTACATCAACAACAAATCCATGGTTTTATTCGTGGATTCAGTTCGTGGTAAAATTTGACAGGTGCTCGGATAGGTGTAAAACAAGAATTTGACGTCAAATAAGTCCATGGATTTCTTCGTGGATTTCTTCACGGATTTAGAACCTGCTCTAGTTTGTGGTCAAGTTTTGGATTTGTTGGATGCCCTATTTCCGTCAATCGATGTCATTTTGTCAAAACTTCAGGTCTTTTTATAAACTGTTTTACGTCCTTGTGGTTTATATTCCACCTGCAAGGTCTTTACACCATTTCTAGCAGCAGTTTCTAAAGGACCAGATTACATTCTGAGTCGTCAATTGTAAGTTCAAATAGTCGGTTGTAATTTCCGAAGCATCGTTTGTAAATTCAATCAATCAGGTGAATTTTCTAAAGCATCAAATGTAGTTTCAAATAATTAATTCTAACGCGTCAATTGCAGCCTCAGATAATCAATTGAATATTCAAAAGTATCAGATCAATTTTCAAATCAAAGTTCTAAGTCATCAATTGTAGTTTCTAAGGTGTGAATTCAATATTCTAACGTGCCTGAGGTTCGCATGGACGTCCGACAAACACACACAGTAATCTCTGTGGAAAGTTCGGACAAAATGCGTTTTAAAGCCCTTGTAATTTTACTCTTATAATAGGTAGGTAGTACGCGAACAACGAATTCGAATGAAAACCGGCGAGCCTCAATGCACAAAATGCTTTAAAGATTAGTTATTATTAGAGTCCTTCAGTACAGTTTACGCTATTTTTTTATTGTTACACTTTGAAATTATAAACAGCATTAGAAAGATGACATCATGAATATTAGGTACGGTTTGGCGAAAGTGAAACTGAAAGGCCCGTTGGTTCAGTAGGTTACGATACGCCGTTCGAATCCTTAGGTACCAGGATCGGTTCCCAAGCTGGGCTACTTTTTGTTTCCTTATTACAAGGTATAAAGTCACTGCCACTCATTTATTTTTCCCGGGATTGGTTACCACGATTACTTTATAGGCACTCCTTTGCAGTACTTAGAGCTAACAGTAAGAAGCTTACTTAAAAAAGCTTCAAGCCCACTTGACAATTGGTATGTATGAAGTTACGATTCGCCATCTATTGGCCAACAGCGGAATTAAAGGAGTATAAGACTTAATAAGAGTCCCAGACTTGTAAAATAGTCTAAATAAGATACGATTCAAAAACGACTTTTTTTCGATCGTAGAAGGACTTTATCGAAAAGTCGTGTAACATTTCTGATTTCCTAAAGGAATCAGATATCATCCCTTTATTATCTGCAACTACCAAAAATCATTCACTTGGTTTAAAAAAATTACGACATTTAGGAACACATCGCTACCTACTACCTACTACCGACATGTGAGGTTGCGAAAAGTATCTTATTTGTACTTTGTACTCACTTTTAGTGGAAATGATACTACCTCGGCATTTCTCAATTAAGATAAGATTCAATTTGCGACTCTGGGGATTGCCGCTTGAGTGTGTGGGGGGGGGGGTAAAAACTGTTTCGTGTCGTTTTTTGACAAATACCACCGTTGTGATAAGTGCTATTGAAAAGAAGTTCAAATAATATACAGAGACAACAAAATTCTTCACAATTTTTCCATTCTACAGTGCCCTAAAGTTATGGAGTGGTTTGTGATTTTTACTAAAGTCAGAATTTTATCGCGTATTAAGTCGAAAAACGGTACCCAAAGGTTCTGTAGCACTCTTTCTCTTAAGTGGGGGGGGGGGGGTTGCCGCTCGAGGGGTGGGGGAATGAAAGCTCTGCTTTGCGACCATTTCCAAAATATTGCGTCGTTTTGGTAAGTGCTATCGAAATGAGAGAAATGAGAGAATTCAATTTGCGACCTCTGGTGGTTGCGTTCAAGGGTGGGGGTGGAGGAGGGGGTGGTGTTTGTTCTCTCCATAGATCACTTGAACCTTTTTTTGATAGCACTTATCAAAACGACGTAATTTTTCGAAGATCATCGTTAATTAGTGCCCCCCCCCCAGCCGTTCATCGAGCGACAACCCCTCGAGATCGCAAACTTAGGCGTAGGTTCTGGGGACCAATGTCTATCATCCCACCAAATTTCATTTCTTCCCGACTTTTGCTGTCAAAGGCCTTCTTTTACGAGGTAACGATTGGACTGTTACCTATTTGAGTAGTAGTCGGGAGTCCGACGCAGAAGCGCCAGCGACACCGTATTTTAACATGGAAGGAAGTTCATTATCCAAATTAAAATTTATTTAAAGTACTTCACCACGTAGCGCTGCCACTGACTTGCTTTAGGCACCACCTGTTCCGAGTTCACTGTAGAGTTTGGAAAAGCCATGCGTTTACATGAACAAATGAACGTTGTATCAAACCCAGCATTCAGATGTAGAGAGCCAGAACTCCGCTCAATTACTGAGAGTGCAATGAAATGGTAAGGTTACAACGAGCAGCAATTATTTACAGTAGATGACGTATTCACATTTGAGTATTATTGCGACCTGCATCCTGCAGGCTTTCCGTTTTCCGGACTATTCGATTGTTGATTGAAGGCTACAGTCTAAAATAGTTTGCCTGATATTTGCTATTAGAGCGGATGAGTACACTGAAATCTGTGCAACTATTTGAAAACTGGCGCTATCCTATTTCATGTGCACTTTAGAGTACAATACAATGTAGATGTTTTGTTCTTATATGCTTGACAAAGAATAAAGCCTACAGGATTCAGAAGGTTCAGAGTAGTTATTTTAGATATTTCTTAGGTATACCAAGAAGTAATAGTATCCCAGATCAGTTAAGAATGAGAAATTGGCTCAATATATGACAGAGGCATAGTACACGTCAGAAATATAAGAGCTCTTTACATTTTTTTGCTCCTACCGAGTGCCGACACTACAAAGGATCCCTTAATCCCTCACAAGACGCCCGACAAGTGGGATGACCGTTATTCTTCTAAGCATTTTTTGCTGAGCTGGGCGGTGGTTGGCACGGTCATTAGTGTAGTTACAATTGCATACGTCTGTGTATAATCAGATGTTAATATACAATAGATAGATCAATTTGTTTTGTTTTTCTCTATTGCAAATTGCTTTTTTTCGATTATTTTGACCCCTTCCTGAATTATTATATATATTACAATTACCCGCTCGTAAAATATATATTACAATATATATTTTGTATAGATGATCACGGTTTTATCATTACTTGGGTCTACATAATAACGTAATTGCACTCTAGAAGTGTCAACACTGTTTGAGACCTGAAAGAAATGTAAACAGCTCATATATATCTGGCTTCTGCTATAGGTGATTCAAATGACAACCTTTGTCCATTCCATTATGTTAACATATAAGGCCGATTAAGTATTAGTAAGGCATACATCTTAGACTTGATTTAGTGGTTACCAGGGGTTGAGGTAAGTAGTGTTACACTTTAAAGTTTAAATTTCCCAATATAATCCTATGACTTCCAGGTACAGAAGGACTATTCTGTAATTGTGTGATAAAGTAAGACATTGTTTCAAGTCGATGGGTATGTCAGACTGCCTACGCGGTGTACTATATTGTTGGCATTCAAGAAGAAGATGGTAGACTATAATTGCAGCGTTCAAACGTGGGCGGGTCTAACCAAGGAGCATGTGTTAATGCTGTATGTCCGATTCCCAGACGCTTAAACGTAACCTCTCATTGAGGGATAGTGGGGTATTAGGAGTCCAGCGTTGGTACTCTCTAACTTAAGAGATAGAAACATGTTCCTATCACCATGACGACCATGACGATCGGGCAGTTTCGGGTGCCTATCACGTGTCTACTACGCTGTCACGGCACGCTGTCATATTTACGAGGCCACCCGATCTCATAGCACATAGTGCATAGAAACACGTTTCTAAGTTACAGAGTACCGGCGCAGCGTCCAATCTTTGGTTTTAGCCTACATAGCTGGGTATCTGTTCTCTGCCACTGGCTTTACCATTCTCCTTTCATTACTGTATTAATCAACAGTTTGTGTTTTGATACCTTGATGCAGTCAATATCGGTGGATGTCATGGACACTGTACGGCGAGCGGCTTGATGAGGTCATGACCATAGGCCATAAAATACCGACATGGCCTGGGACCTAAACGATGACGACTGATTTCCCAGAATCTTTAAGTAATTTTAGCTTTGCCAGTATCATTTGATTAAGTGGGTCGTGACCGTTTCTATTTTTTTAGATGTAATAATGCAGCAAGTGAGTCACTGGCGATCACGACTTCACTGGTATTGACTGTCATGTCACGTAACTTCCGAGCTGGCCACATAGCATATTATTCTGCTGAAAATATGGATATGCCAGATAGCAAACTCCATGAATGATATTGCTGCTTAACACAAAGAAATGTCTCCACCAAATTCTGTTTTAGATCCGTCCGTATAAAGTATTTCTGCTCCCGGTTACCGATTTTAAAGATCGGTAAACCGGAAATGCATGTTCTTGACGTAAGCATAATGTTAAGTGAACTTGTTACTTAATCTTAGTTTCAATCTATGTCTAAAACCTGATAATCGACGGTGGTACATGTCATTACATACGTCACTACGCACGGCATCAGTCATTGTAACATCCATTCAACAAAAAAAATCAAAATACAGTCCACGCAATCAATCATTCATCAACACACATCATAATTGGTCCTTCGAGCCGGATGACCTATCCTGTCTGACACCTGGACACTTTCTAATCGGCTCAGCGCTCACCACAATCCCGGAGCCAAACGTTCTTGAGACACCAAGCAATCGCCTCAAGAACTTCCAGCAATTAAGTAAAATCATCCAAGATTTCTGGGCGAGATGGTCCGTAGAATATATCACATCTCTCCAGCAAAGAAACAAATGGAAAACCAAAGGTAAACAAGTTTGAACCAGGCCAACTAGTTCTGATCAAGGAAGACAACCAGCCTCCATTGGAGTGGAAGCTATGACGTATCGTTCAAGAATTTCCTGGCGGCGATCGAGTAACACGTGTAGTGTCAGTGCGGACAACCTCTGGGGACTTCAAACGAAGTATACATAAACTATGCCCCTACCCATAGATCCATACACATGAATCATGCCATAGTTGAACATTTAAGTGAAATGTACATAACTATGTATTTTTAGTTTAATGTGCCATGTTCATATATTATGTTCTATGTTATATCTGTTGAAACCATCGTTTCAAGGCCGCCGGCACATAACATGTTGCATACTAAAGGTATCCGTGTTTTAATTACAGCTAAATGAAGTAATAATAGTGCCCTTTTAAATTATCAATGGGAAATGCTGTGAGTCAAGTGTAGTGCTGCTTTGTGTTTGGACATCTCCAACTGCTGTTGAAAGCAGTGCATCACGCACAAATTTCTTCTGGCACTCTTGTGATTTCTTGGAGAATAGCAGTTTTCACTTCTTGTGACGTACGAGATTTGTTAGCATTTACTTCAGACTGAAGGTAACACTAAAAAAATAAATTGCATGCAGACAAGTCTAGAGAGCGTATGGAGGGCAAGAAAATGGGAAAACACATGCGTTGGAGATGTGCAACCGCGAAGCAGGTCGGCACCTGACACATTTTTTCCATAAGTGATTTCAAAGTGCACTACTTTCCATCATGTAACTGTAATTAAAACATGAATATCTTTAATGTACAAAATGTTATGCTCACCTGAAGAACATGCATTTTCTCTGCGCCACCCTGTATAACCAAACACCGCCCGATGTCCATGGTATCAACGCACCGCGCGTTGCACTAAAGTATGAAATAGAGTGCGGTAAGGTAAGAGGTAACGTAAGACGTAAGAAAATAAACCTGTGGAATCAGATGAGAGTGTTTATAGTCGTAACGTAAGACGTAACGCAACACTCTCATCTGATTCCACAGGTTTATTACCTTACGTCTTACGTTACCTCTTACCTTACCGCACTCTATTTAGTCCCTTAAACGCACAGCTCTTTTTTTATGGTCAACCTCCGGCAAAGGCTATAAGCCTATGGCGCTGTAAGAGCACTGCGAGTGGATAGGTGTCGATGTACGTTAGATTTGAAACGCTGCAGGTTGTAGCCGGCGGGTAACAAATTCCCCGGCAGCCCGATCCACAGCGTCGAAGTCCTCCAAAAGAAGGAATGCTGGAGGAGACTGGTTCGTGGAGTAGCTAATATGTTTAATCACACCCGCTTATTAGCTATCAATTATTTTTGTAGTTTTTATACTATTAATTGTCATATAAATGAATTTCAGCCTCAGTAAAGTAGTCCTATTTATCCAGATTCCAATACATGGTCATGCGCGCAGCATGTAGTCACACAGATTTTGCAGCTTCTGCTGCTATATTAACTCTATTTCATTTGCATGCTGTTAAGTCAGTTATTTTCTTCCGTCAGAACAGATTCCTGTTTATTTTGCATGACCTGCTGGATGCTTACAGGTAGAAAAGCATGAAAAATACACCGATTTCACTAAAATATTGAAATAAAATGGAAACTACAAAAGACTAATATCAACAATCCTATACCGTTATAAAGGTTATAAAATCTTATAGTTAACCGTATGAAAAATATCAAATTTTTATTTAAAAAAAATCCTACGATTCCTACGATTGAAGTTTCCGTAATTAATCTATCGATTACACCAAAATTTCACCACATTTCATGCTTAGTCACACCGCAAAGTCGCAGCCTTCTAGCTTTTATACACCCTGCGTTATTCAATTTTTTACAACATCTACTTATATCAAAAATGGTTCGTTTTGAGTGTGATACACAAAGTCACGCTATATTCGACCAGGGAATCCAAATTTGCAATAATATGCAGGGAATTTTATTTAAAAAATGTAACCTGGTTAAGTTGCACATTTATTGGTACACATTTAATGGTAAATATCTTTGTAACATGGATTTTTTAACCTCTACATTTTTTATTTGAGAAATTTTTTCAGCTCTCTTTGTTAATGCACGCAGCTGACATGTTAAGTACACAGAAATTTTGCAACTAACATATCTTTTGTGATGAAAATTTCATCAACTAATCATCTGCAAATTTTTAACTTCAGTGTAATCACTAACGCCCCATGGTATGTTTCTCTGTGAAGACCTTGACATCCCTTATTTGAGGGATTACATTAAACAGCAAGCGCAACGACGTTATAGTCAAGCGGAATCGCACAGCAACCCTCTGTTGCGCGAGTCAGTGAACTACACAGTCGAGCAAGTTCGCAAGCACACAAGACCGCGGCTCGCATTGTGATCAAAATTTAATCGTGCAATTTTGAAAACTAAATGTTTCCCTTTTAGACACGTAACCTCAAAATTAACTCCTGGTCAAACCCAAAAATTTCCGAACTTTAATCGGCTATGTCAAGCTAAACCCTCCAACGGACGAACTTCCTCCTCTTTGCTCTTCTCCTTCCTTCCGTTCCTTTTCCTTCCCTTACTTCTCCCTGACTTTGTCTGGTTTCTGGGTAACCAGACCTGACAGACGATCGACCGACACGACTGTAACTAAGAGCAAAGGTCCATCGGACCGCTCTGACAGACAATGACGAATTGATGATGAACATTTTTTGGCGACTTAACGCATGCTGTGAATATCTTCACGGATCTGGACCAGCTAAAATAGACATTTTTTCTCATCAACATCAACAAAGCCTACACTAAAAGATCCAGCCCCAGTATAATGGTCCGGTGAAATTTGACACCAACTCTATATCTATCTTTTATTTTCCAAGAAACGGCATGTATCAACTCATTCGTTATTGGTTGTTAGAGCACTCCGGTGGATCTTTGCTCTTAGGTACGGTCATGTCGGTGGATCCGTTTATCCAGAGACCAGACAAAGTCAGGGAGAGAGGCATGTATCATTCAGTAACATGTTTTCCTTGCAGCATCTCCAAATTGTAATGGCTTTAATAAAATAAAGTAACTGTTACTTGCAAAATTACTGCATACTCAGAACTTTTTGGCTGCTGTTTTCCAATAATTCTCCAGTATGTTTTGTGAAACGTATTTGGCATTGAGCCATAACTGTGACCTTCTTATCTTTGAGTAAACGTGAATTCCTGTAATTTCTGAAGGCATGCAGCATTTTGTTTACTATGTACTTTTCATAGATCTATGGCAACGCTCGATGCTGAGAAAATTTAGTTAAACAGATGGTAAATATATTACACAAATGTCCTGATAAAAAATACAAGCATCAAAATATAGGATGGGATAACATTACAGAATAGTTTGTTTAACTGGAGGAGGTTTGCGAGTACAAATGCTCATTTTGCAATGGTTTTTAAAATACCCTTTGAGTTTCTTCCGACGCCCATATTCAGTTTTTCGTATAAGAAGTAGTAGTTTGGCATCTCATTCATGGGTCTTTACAAGAAATATAGTTAGCTTACACAGATGTTCGTTTTTGCAATATAATCCGCAGCAGTTTTGGATCTTAGAATCCCTAAATCGTACGGCATAACAGGAAAAGAAGAATGTCAAACGATGAACAGAATATTTTATGCGACTATAAAAGATCCTCCTCCCCGTACTAGTATTGAGAAACTCATCAACTTCTGGTAATATGAAAAATGGAGTCAAGTCGATTGACTCAGTACTTCACACACATAACGATGATACCATTTTATTATTTCTCCATTGCATGAAGCTATATTTTGAAATTTCCTTGCAAACAAATCATCGCCCACCCGCCCGCAAAAAAACAGCCAACGCAAAACCTCTCGTAAATAGTTTCTTCCGTCTCCCTCTTTAGGAACTAGGATGCCACAATTTTTTCTGCATGCTTCAACTGAACGATGCCAAACGACCAGGAGCCTCCAAAACGTCTAAAAACGAAGTTTGAGGTGTTTTTATATTTCTAGTTTTTTATTATTGCTGCGCCGCCACTGACAAGATTTTTCAGAAACAGACGCGTTTTCCATTCTTACCGCGGCAGTAAATTCTGTATCAAAATTTCATTGAAATCAATGCAATAATTTTCGCTTTACGCAATATATACATAAATAGAACGAAATAAAGCAAAACTCGTATGTACATATACATCACAAAATTCTTTTTTGTAAGAGGCAAGCCGATGTTCAGATGGACTTAAAAAAGTGTAATAGGTATTTCTTCCATAGGTCAATGGATAAACTATTATGAATACAACAAATTTTTCAGTTTTACAACCAGACAGACACACAGACAGACAGACAGGCCGACAGACAGACAGACGGACAGACGGAAATAAGTGACGTGGATTTTCGTTATGTAGACATCATGAAACGCCCAAAAAGCGTATCATCTCGAAATCGAAAATTTTCGCGATCACAATACTCCCCTCACCTATCGGTGTGGGGAATAAAAACAAATACAATTATTTAAATATTAATTCTAAGAATCGGTGATTAGTCCATCGATTTCTGGTAGTATATTGATAACGCAATGCACTGATTTGGCAACCTAATGATATAATAATCTTCGCAAAGCTGACTTCGTTTGGCTATATTACCAATTATTATTAAATAGTGACTGCACTTTCCTGGATATTGAGCCGGATGTGGAAACTATGGTTGAGATCTTCTATATACCCATTGTTGACTTCGTTTCAACACCTGCATCTGATGCCACTGCCTTTAATCCCACTAGTAGATAAGCTTTTGATTAAACTGAAACCTGGTCACATCAAATTATTCTCGCATATTTCCGAATGTTCTATGTAACTCTCTCAGACCTCAAGGTTTGACGTACTTCTAAGAAATCATCACGTAGCAGCGTGTGCGTGACTTCCTCAGAATGTCGACCATATGTCGAATGATGTCGACGTGCTTGATAGGACATTAGCGCTAACAAAAATTGTGCAACCGTTATAACCAATAATGAACTGATGAACATGCTTAGTGTCTTCGCCTCTTAGACTTCACGAATGTATGCTGATGGTTGCCCTGGCCGTATTTAACCTGCACCCTTTCGACTTGACTATTTCGTGCAAAGAGCTGGAAACACAGGATGTTTGTATCGTATAATCGTGGCAGACCTAGACAGCTTCGAATTGTCCAAAGTAAGGAAGAAATACTTGAGCTTTGCAATTTGCGGCGCGAATTTCGCACTGTATCTAAAAAAACTCATGTGACACGACAGCACTTAACACTCCGCAGCGAACGAATAGTAAGTACTTTTGGACAATTTTTTTTAGTTTAGTTAGCCATTTCAAAGGCAGTTTCTTCTAGAAAGAAGAGTCCCAACTTTGGAAACACCAGCTGTATCAATGGGTGCCTCGTTATAGGAATAGTAAAAAGAAATATCCCTGCTGGTTTACCTCACAAATAGAATTTCATATCCAATTAAAAATGAATCTGGAGAAGAGCGCTACTACGCTTGCTGCAGTAGGATTCGTCGGAAAGGTAAATCTGAAGTAGATTTGCCATATAGAGATTATATGCGAACCGTGGAACGTGGAAAATATCATATCCACTGATCCTTAAAGCTTTTGAACATTTGTTCAAAGAAATAGGGGAAACTCTCACATACCTGACAGCGTGCTAAGAGGGGATGCAGATTGAAGGTGGCCAAGCAATATAATTGATCGATTTGCACAATTTTTGTCTCCAGTTTTTGAACCAGGCGCTGCACATACAGCATCTCTGCTAAATGTTTTACGGATCAGATCAGGTGTTCGATGTTCTCAAAAAGCTTGCAGACAAAATGACTTCTGGTCAGTACAGATTCTGCATAGCGGGTCTCAAAAATTTATCCCATTTTTAAAAATGATGGGCCCACCATGCAGAATCGAAAATTGTAGAGGAATTTCCAACTTATTTGAGGGTTCAGAAATACCTTTGTATAATCAAATATTTCCTCAAATCAAACTCTTCATCAATATTATAATAATATATTAACAATCAACATTATCAAATTTAATCATAATCAAGCAACACAACTGATGCTTTTGACAAGAAAGAACAAGTGGATGTAATTTGCACGACTTCTCTAAGGCATTTTTGAATAAGATTGGTCATCCGTTGCTTCTACTTATACTTTCGTATCCTTTCAGAGGAGATTCGATAATATTACCCCCTATAGGGGTTGAAAAATGGGGTTAAACATAATAAACACTGATGACATTGATACATGTCATAGTTAGACCTTCCAAGAACATGTATAAAAAACGTCATCCGTTTTAAACAGTGCGAACAATTTTTTAACGATTTCTAACGAAAGTGACGTGAAAAATTGTATTCTAAGCTCAAATTTCTCATAAACTGCCCAGCAGAAACAGATCACAGTATTTTTTGTGTTAACTACAAAAGAAACAAAGCATTTTTAAAGAATCGGTACGTGCAAACCGCCCGTGCATTTCGTATGACGATTTTTTGGAACATTACTTGGTAGGTGTACTAAAACGCTACCACATTTGGTTACTTATAGTTAAGTTCCACATTCGATGATACCTGCGTCACGCCTGGTCACGCCGGGTAGCAGTGGCGCGCTCGATTTCTTTGAAGGTCTAGATAGGGATTCAGAGCCAATATACAATTTAAAGCTATCATAAAATTCTATACGTTCTGTATTCATTTTTTACAAATAGGTGTACCCGATTTTATTTTGAAATGTAAAGATATATTTTAATGATAAAATATTACTTATCCGAATCAAAGCTAGATATATGCTACTAGATATTGGAAGTTATAACTAGTTGAGTAGTTGCTAATGTTTCGTTTACATAAATGTGCAGTCTTTCTCAAAAATGCAAGTATGATATTGTCAAATAGCTATGGGCTTAATTATTGGCCATCAGCACAGCGGCTTGGTAGGGGCAGGCAACCACAGGTACAGTTTCAATGGAAACATTATATTACGTTAGACGTCAGCCAAAGATTTCAAATAGTAAAGTTCTCACATTCGGTCATACTGGAAGTGGAATTGAAATAATCTACAACAGTAATGCAGCTCTCAGCTAGTCTTTATGCGGACTACCCAGGACTCACCACGAGGAGGTGGCTGCATATCGAGTCCCACCACTCCTCCCACCCTTCTTTTATGTTTAACAAAATGAATAGGAAACTGAAAAGGTGCATGAATACGAAAATGAAACAATAAATAAACTCTCTAAACTTCAAAGGAGAACTTAGAATCCAACAAATTAAATTCAGAGTAAGAAGTAAAGTCTTAAAAGTTACAATGAACAAAAAATATATTCTGCTTAAGAAACTGGAGCAACAGCAACAAAAGTGATTGACTAAATTGTCTATGAACGTCTTAAAAATAAACAACGAATAAAAAAGTAAATATATAAATTAAAATAAATTAAAAAAATAAACAACAAAAAAACAACAAAAACAAATAAAAAGTAAATAAATATACTTGTTCTGAATCTCAGTCAGTTGCGGACGTGTGCGGTGGAAATTCGTCATCACTAGCAGAACTACAGTCAAAGGACTCGTCACTGTCACTGGTTGTATCACTGCCAAGGTTAACTATGACTGGCTCTATTACGGAATCTATATGGGGATCTAATTTCCAAAACTTTTCTTCCTCTGCTTTTACGTGTGATACGCATTTCTGCCAGTTATCTGCAGTTACCGCACCGATTGCTTCTTCTAAAAGGATACGTATATCGGCCAACTTAAAAGTTGTATTCCTACGCGCTACTTCATTTTTTACTTGTGCCCATACTAACTCGATTGGGTTTAACTCGCAGTGATACGGAGGCAGTCTTAAAACTGTAAAACCCTTTTCCCTAGCCATTTCGTCTACTGCTAATTTTATATACCTTTCTTTGTGGTGACGCGCGAGTTGTGACAGCTGTGCTTTGAGCATAGTCATATCGCATTCTATATTTTTTGACACGAGCCAGTCATAGATATCCGCTTTTTTCCAATTAGAAGTCGGAAGAGCTTCTAAACGCCGACTATGGTAGGACGCGTTATCTAATACAATAACCGAACCGGGTTCTAATTTTGTCAATATGGATTTAAACCAAGATTCAAAAACTACAGCGTCCATATCCTCATGATAATCACCAGTTTTCCGAGATTCAAAGACGTTCAATCCCCCATCCACAAACCCAGATTCGCTGCCAATATGCGTTATTATTAGCCGACGGCCTTTGCCTGAAGGGCATTTTAATCCCGTACTTAGGCCTTCAAGATGGGCTTGTCTACGACTCGCTATATTCAAATCCTGCCAACACCTAGTAACCGTGTGCCCTTCATTCAACCAAGTTTCGTCCAAGTAATAGATTTTTATTCCCTCGGCGTTACGAATACTACGTATTTTTCTTAAATATTCTCTACGCCATAATACTATATCGTCTCTTTCAATCAATGCGCTGTTCCGCTTTCTTTTCAAATATCTGATATTTATTTCGCGTAATGTTCTCAATAATACCCGACGAGATATCTTTGGCAGACTTTCATCATTTTGTAATTCCTGTTGTAGTTTTTTTATCGTTGGAAGTTCATTACGGAGATAAAATGAATGGACTTTTCGACGAATCGCATTTTTCACGTCACCATCCAAAACAATCTTTTTAACTCCTCTTTTTTGTTTAAGTGATTTTACCACAAATACTACGTCGCGCTTCTTTTCCTTCAAAATTCTGAAAATTGTTGCAACTGAGACCTTAGTCAGATCGCTGCAAAGTTTAACGATTTCCTTCACCGGCCTTTCAGGAAATCGTGTACGTACACCATCGTAAACATTCTTCACTATATTGCGTTCACCGGTTGATAAAACATGTCGTTTGGATGCTGTATTGCTAACCGATGTGCCTTGCTGCATTGTTATTAATTGTATCGTCTAATTTCCCGCGCAAACTTCAAGAATAACTTACCACACCTGCTATATCGCTACGCACCTGACTAAGACTGGCGCGTCAAATCTAAACGGGCGGCCACCGCGAAGCGGCAAGCCGGACCCTCGGCGGATCTTGCGGCATTGTCAAACCGTGCGTAATTGCTGCGAAACTGCTGTGATTTCATGGCCCCTCTCACAATGCGTCACATCGCGCAAAATAGATAAGCGACATGGTGTGAGCCTAAAACTGGTGTCGGTTTTTTGATTAACATGAAAGAAACATACATGTGCGTTGGTGCTCTAATTTACGGTTTTTTTGCTCCTCAGAAATTTTTATCACGATACCGAATGGATCAAGCGACTTGAGTTCGCACAGATATGCGACAGTACAAGTCTGCGATGAACGTTCTGAGTGCGAATATATTGAGTACACTCGCACATCTATAGCTTCCCACAGTATGCGTGTGCATGCCTGTACCGATCTCTAAGCTATGGCTAAAGGACCTGCACAAAGGGGCAACGCCGAGAGCTCGCATGCCGCCATTTCAAGCGCTGTTGCCAAGTGTACGTATGTTTCAGCAGTCGTGCTACCGTTGGTATGATTGGACGTGGATTAGGCATATTAGAAATTAAGGATTGCAATTAATGTTTGACTCCAAATAATAGAAAATTGAGAAACACTGTTGAATATTTGCTCACAGATTATGCATACAATCAAGCATACAGTAATATCTATTCGTTAGCTGAGCATCTAAGGGATCTTACGATTTTGTTATATAAGCGCGTGACAACATTGTTTGCGCCGATTTACCGCTAGCGGAGGTATCATGCAATGTGAAATTTAACTATAACAATTTTTTTTTCACGTTTTAACACCCCCTCTAAGAAAGCTTCCAAACTGCCTCTAGAATTCAAATACCAAGCGTCATGCGGTTTCTTGCTGGACATGAAAATTACGCGACATTGCTTTGAATATATGCACTCTTTACATCAACGAGGAGTCACAACAAGTGTTGTCGTTCTTTATAAGATATTGCATCCATTTACCATCTCGCAAAAATTTTCATGTACTGCAAGTCAGTACTTGCCATTACGTTATATTTTACATCCCGACCTAACGAATGAGTGTCTCGATAAATCGGTTAAATCCACCTATTCATGTAATATGTGCTAATTTTAATGTTTACTTCTCGTGTTGTGATGTCAGTTGTGTTAGATTGAATTAACTAATTAATTCAATGAACTACTGAGTCTTTTTCATATTCAAACATGTGTTTGAAACCAACATAACAGTATTTTAGTTTATAATAAAACTTCTTTTTTGTAATTAGAAGCGATTTTGTCTTATAACTGGACCTCTTGTCTACTGTTCAGTAAAGTAAAATATTTATTTACTTATTGCGAACAAAAGATGAAGTCATTTATTAATGACTTTAATCATAATTTATTTTATCCTTTCCACGGAAACGGAACTGCATGCTATAGTAGGAAAAGTAGAAAGAGCCCTCTCTCACAGAAAAGTGGCTCTGGGAGTATTCTTCGACGTACAGGGAGCTTTTGATAAAGCACGAACAGCTAATATATGCACCGCCCTTCAGACCAGGGGTGTTCCACCCACTCTGGTCTGCTGGGTAAGGTCAGCACTTCAGAATCGCAAGGCTAGTGCAACATTAGGCGGGGTTCAGCTCGAGGTTGGGGTGAGTGGGGGTTGCTCGCAGGGCAGCTGCCTCTCCCCCCGCCTCTGGTGCCTTGTTATGGATGGCCTCCTTACGAGACTTAGCTCGGCTGGTTTCTATACGCAGGCCTACGCAGACGACGGCCTGGTGTTAGTCTCTGGTAGATTCCTGTGCGTCGTCTGCGATAGGATGCAGATGGCGTGCAGCATTTTGGACAGGTGGTGTGGCGAATCAGAACTCTCAATCAACCCAGTGAAGACTGAGCTGGTCCTATTCACACACAGGAAGAAGATAGATGATTTTAAAGCCCCCACTCTCCACGGTGTACCGCTGACCCTAACACGGGAGGTCAAGTACCTGGGGGTGTTAATTGACAATAAACTCACATGGGCACAGCATATCGACTATGTGTATAAAAAGTCTATAGCTACCATGTGGCAGTTGCGTCGGGTAGTCGCCGGAACCTGGGGTCTCAAACCCAAGGTTCTAAACAGGCTATATACGGCAGTAGTCAGATCTAGGATCCAGTATGGCTGCTCGGTCTGGTGGCCGAGCGTAGAGAAGGTCTCTGTTAGGCTCAAGCTCGCAAAGATTCAGAGGCTTGCAGCAGTGAGAATAACAGGTGCCATGAGGACAACACCCACTGCTGCCCTGGAGGTACTCTTGGGCTTGCCGCCTCTGCACCTCTGGATAAAGAGAGAGGCGATGTCGGCCTGCCTGAGAATGCGTGACGGGGGAACGTGGGTAGCACGAGAACCATTAGTTGGCCACACCAGAATAGAGCGATTTGCGGAGAGTAATATCCCGATATCGTCATTCAGGGTGGAAAAAGCTAAAGACATCTTAAATTTAGATAATGGATTCTCACTAGTCATCCCGGAAAGAGACGACTGGATGAGAGTGAAAGTCAAGTTTCCGCCTAATAGTCTCGTATGCTTCACTGACGGATCGCTCTTAAACAAGTCAGGATTCCGGGGGAGCGGGCTTCTGTCTGGAGGGTAAAGAAGTGCGGCGGAGCTTCGCTCTGGGAACCCGCCTGTCTTCCAGGCGGAAGTGTATGCGATATTGATGGCGGCATACTCGACGGAAGTCGAAAAGTGTTCTGAACAGAGCATATATACATGCTCTGACAGCCAATCAGCTCTGAAAGCGGTGGCAGCTTCGAGGGCCAGATCAGCTCTGGCACAAGAATGCTCTGCCGCCCTTCAGAAGTTGGCAAGACATAAGAAGGTGACACTACTGTGGGTCCCCGGACATATTGGTATACCGGGTAACGAGAGAGCGGACCGATTATCTAGGATAGGGGCCAACAGCCCCTGCATTGGCCCAGAACCTATGCTGGGAATTAGTAGACGCCAGGTCAATGTGGCCCTGGATAACTGGGCCTACAAGGAACTGGCGAAAGCCTGGTTAGAGAGAGACGACTGCAGGCAAGCCAAAAGATTCATAGCAGGCCCTGATAGGGGCCGAACGCAATGGCTTTTGAGTAAAGGCAGAGAAACGCTCAAACTTCTGGTGGGGGTTCTCACTGGCCATTGCCGGCTGAATAGACATCTGTCACTTATGAGAGTGGTAGGGGACCCCATTTGCTCCAGATGCTGGGAGGAGGACGAGACAGCGTTCCACTTCCTGGGCAGATGTGCAGTTTATCGCAACCTTAGGGTTCAGATATTCGGCACGACGGAGTTTGGGGAGGAACCACTATATTCAGCGAAATGGTCGGACATACTGACTTTCGTCAGGAGGTCTGGTAGGTTCGATAAGGAGCTTTCTAGGGTGTAGAATTTTAGTGTTTTCAGTGATTGGTTCAGTGGGGTTGGCAAAAAGGGCCAAAGGTGGCCTACTTGCCTGGCTTCGCCTCCCCATCACTACTACTACTACTACTATTTTATCCTTTAATAGAATGTAAACACTCATTGAAGCAATACTAATAGGCAAAGTTCTCTATATTTATCGAAATGATGTTCTCTTCTAAGTGGAACACCCTATATATTATAAGCAAAATATGCGTGTTCCGAAATTCAACCAGTACCGAGTTATCGGGTTTATTAGATGACAAAAACACATCGTATTGATAAAATATTTAACCGATTGATTATTGTGTCAAATATAGAAGTTAATGAAATAAGTCAGACAAGTGTGTGTATTAGACCAGTCTGTGGGTTAAAAATACATCGCTTTCACGTAAACAGTTATTACAGATATTTGACAGTTCCAAGTATTAGGGGGCACTTCTAGAATGATGAGCGTATAACGTGTACAGCTAAATTTGCTTTGTTTTTTTTTTGAACAAAATTGTAAGAATTAAATCTTTTATCTATTAGAATCCATCGATAAATTTAAATGATTATTCGTAGCTTAAAAAATAGGGATTATGAATAACAATTAGTACCTGAAAATTAACGCCATTATTAATAGTTTAAACAAAGACATTTTATTACTATTAGTCTTGATTATTGTGGAAAATTTCAGGCAGATCGGTTTATTAGTTTTCCATATATCTTACTTGTTTATCCTAGGAACTAATTGTTTTAACATTTACTCATGCCCAACTGATGTTCCCAGAATTATTTAGTAGAACGAAATGGATGCATCGAAGGTTGAGATTCAAAGCAGCTTAAATATGTTATTCATTTATGATCAAATTGCTGCTAAATATAGCCGTATTAAAAGGAGTCACTTGTCTGCTAAAAAACAAGTTCAATAACTTTTACGTTTTGAACGTCGTGTCGAGTGGGGATTAGTAAATCAAGTACAGTTCAACATAGAAAAACCTCAGGCATCAACAATTACAAATAGGTCCTACATTGGCTAACCAACTGTGGAAATAGAGGGTCATCCAAAGGTCGAGTCACCTTGTGTCAAGCTTTTGGGGATCAACATCAACAACATCATGTCCTGGCACGACCACGTCGTCAGTACTGCTAAAACGGCATCCCAGAAGCTTGGAGTTTTGTTGCGCTGTAGGAAACTGTATACACCACCGCAATTACTGCTGCTCTACCGGGCACAGATCCGACCATCGTTGGAGTATTGCCATGTGTAGTGGTGCGCGCCGAAGCACCCTGTAAAGCTCCTAGATACTATCCAAAAGAGAGCAATTAGACTAATCGATATGCCTAACCTCACAAAAGACCTCCACAGCCTGGAACATCGAAGAAGGGTAGCTGACCTGTGCCTGTTTCACAGATTCTATCACGGAATATGTTCGAGCGAGCTCTTCCAGATAATAACACCGAAGGCCGTCCGAACGAGAAACACTAGAGAGGCTCTGCGAGCTCCTCCTTACCAGGTCGAGGTCCCTACTCCCCGAACCAGCCTCCTCCAGCATCTTTTGGAGAATTTCGACGCTGTGGAATGAGCTGCCGGAGAGTTTGTTTCCCGACGGCTACAATCTGCAGCGTTTCAGATCTATCATGTTCAGACACTTATTCTCTCGCGGCGCTTCTACAGCGCCATAGGCTTTCAGCCTTTGCGGGAGGCTGACCATAAAAAAACATTTTTACTGATTAGTAAACATTCAAAAAGCATAAAAATCCCGTTTAAAGATCTCTTTTGTACCTTGGGCATTTTGTTAACATCTCACGTTTTCCACTGTTTTCCATTAAAACCTCCAGTAAATGTACATCCAAAAATAACTGACACTAACCTAGAAGCGCGTCTATGTTTTCCGATATATCGATTTTCCTTCGAGGTACGCGGATCGTCTATACGTATGCTGTATATTTCAGTTCTATATTTTCTTGGGGATGCACCACCGTCACGTACTTGTATAACAATACGTAGTTTACTATTCAAATGCCGTGTACTTTGGAAAGTTTATGTAAAGCGCTCCATTGGCATATACATTACATTATGAATAGCTTAATGTGGTTGGAGTGTCCTCGGATATGTTTTGTCTATGGCAGGGGTTCCCAACCTGTGCGCCGCGGCGCCCTGGTGCGCCATAGAAAGTAAAGAGGGGCGCCGTGAGTCGATCCTCATCTTACGCTAGTTGTACACACACCGATTTTGGACGACCGGTAAAATATCGGCCGATATTTTATCGGTGGAGCGTTGCTTTGACACAAGCCGGATTTTTGCTGGTCAAACGAGCAGTTGATTGGTTGTCGTCGTGCAGTAAGTTTGATTATAGCGACTATCGGTCGGTAAACAATCGATACGTGTGCAAGGTTGTATCTAGTCACGTATGTCACTGATGTGTCGCCGGGACGTCCCGGTACCGGCGGTCTGCAGTGGCAGTGGCCAGCTGCTCGCCGATATTTTACCGGTAGCATTTTACAGTCGGCGTGTATGCAAAGTGTCATTCCATCCAGTGGTTCACTATTGGAGCTTGACGGCCGGTTTAAAACCGACCGTCAAAAATAGGTGTGTCTGCAACTAGCGTAAAGCACAAATATTTGCGGGTGCCTAAAAAGCAACAATACCTATTCTGACGCTCGCTAGTGGTTAAGAACATAGGTATTACGTACTTTCGTCGCGCCGCCATCGCCGAAAAGTATAAACATAGACCTACGCGCTTGAAAGCCGTGTTTATACCCTCACCTGCCCCTCCTGCGCCTTTAACGGGTCGCGCTGAGGATTTCAATTACCAATTGATAGAAAAAAATGAAAAGCAAGGATTTTGGTTTGCACCTTGATGAGACTACTGAAAGTAATAATGATGCGAATCTTATTTGCTACGTACGCTTTTTGGCTGATAATATTATTTCCGAAGAGCTTTCATTCTGCAAAAGCATTACCGAAATTGGGAAGGCCCAAGACTTGTTTGAAATTCTTGACAAGTTTATTGCAGAAAACGGTTTGGATTGAGAAAAGTGTATCGGTGTATGTACTGATGATGCTTGATTCATGTCTGGCAGGTATAGGGTAACATCATCTTTATGTGAAGCTGGGTTGTTTGTTAGCCGTAGGTGTAATCAAGAACAAATGTCGCTCAAGGGTCAATGTGGAACAAGAAATGAGAGTCGCAGTGTCGAACCTTATTCCCCGCTTTGAACAACTATGCTGAGATCACCAAACTCAACCGTCCTATTGATTTGGCTGTAGTATTTTATTTTTGTTTTTCTTGAGTCTTTCTTTTTGTTTTCTGCTTCAATTCTGAATTATCATAAATATAATAAAAAAACTTTATTTCGTATTGAGGACGTTTTTATTCTTTTGTCTACTATTATTATAGGCACCTATTTTTTTCGACTGTATCTATTTAAAATAGCTATCTAAGGTAGGGCGCCGTCACAAAATACTAAACATGAAAGTGCACCGCGGGCTGAAAAAGATTGGGAACCCCTGGTCTATAGACTGTACGTGCCCGTGGATATATTGAAATGACATGCGAACCTTCATCAGGAGATAGGAGATGGAATGACACTTTTTGTTCTTTCCTTACTGAAATTTTTGGAGGCTGTAGTTTTTGCCCCTGAAATATTAAAATTTGTACTGGACCTAATATAACAGCTGTGGAGATTCTTTCGTTTCTCCAGGAAAACGTTTCAAGTATACAGGGAGGAAGTTATTTTGCTCGTTGATTTAATGAATTGCCATACATTCAACCAACCCAAGGTTTGCAACATGGAGTAAGCATAACCTTATTCTGTAGAATTAATCATAAACTATCACGTAGAGATTTGATCTCCTCAGCAAAATCAATATTTTCGCCATTCATATTAAAACATAAACCAGACTCTCTGAATCTGTGACATTTTGTCTTAGATCATATTATTATTACCATGCATTTTACATTAGGTAAGTCAGCTATGAGAAATCGCTGGAAATTATTTCCAAGTTCCGCAAGAGAGTGTACCTGTTACGATCAATCAGAAAAAAGGCGTTTCCTCAAAAAATATGGAAATAAAGGTATGTTATAAATATTACCATCATGTAAAATGAGCAGTTACCGATCTTTTTGTGCAGTCTTTTTTGCTCTTTTAAGATGTAGTGGTGGAAGAACGTTCGATATTGTTTCAGTTAAATGAAAATAACTTTGGTATAAGTGAAAGGAATTAAACAAGCTAGGTTTCGCTTGAAAGAGCTGTTCCTACCTGACAATCTACTGGATAAATATTATCAAAAATGATCTTAACTTAGCTAAAGGGCGGTATTTGACATCACAATAATTATTACGCATTATTAAGAAAATTTTGCATGGTATGCTATATGCTTTTTAACATAGATGGATAGAGGGTAAAATTCTTAAGTAGTTATCGCAAGATTCAAACCGTAGATATCAATAAAACAAGTATTATGGCAAGTGTGCATCCAGTTTCAGAAACAATTGGTGCTCTACAGGAATATAGGCTCCGTCACAAAGTTTTAGTAATAATTCTGCAGCTAATGCTCACGTAAAACTACTAGGAAGTAAACCTTAACTTTCTGAAACAACCACCATGTGGCGTGGTAGTAGCCAATAAATGCCGTATTCAATTTTCAGTAGTATAGATTATTATTTTGTGCTAAAACTCGTCAAGTAAAAATAGTAGGTAAGAAAGGAATCATAGTGAATAGATGTAGAAATTAAGGTCAATTAACAGCAGAACAAGATAGTATGACAACAGGGTTAACAAATAAAATACATAAATCTAATTCACAGGCGTATACTATACCCATTTTGAGTATTTCTCTAGACCAGACGTTCATAATGGCAGGTTTATCTTCGCGTGAAAGGATGCATAAGTTCATCGAGAACGATAAACGTAATCTAACATCTAGGCCAACACTGAAGGTAGGTATAATAGGTATAGCATGCGCGTGTGAATTAGGTTTTATGTATTGTCTTTTGTCGGTCTTGTTATGCCACCTCATTTTGCTGTTAATTGACCTTCATCTTCAAGATCTATTCACATTGGTTTTTTCGTCCTATCTTTGCTTGTTGGATTTATATAGCACCTTGTGATCAACTAAAATTAACATTTAATAAGAATAAAAATAATCAGTTATATACTATAGCTCAACTTTGTATGTTTCTTTTAAAAATTCTATTATTATGAAAATTGTATACAGCACTTATTGGCGAAAATATAATTTCTAGTGGTTTTACGTGACCATTAGCTGTAGAATGATCACTAAAACGTTATGACGGAGCCTAGATAGGCACCAATTGTTGTTTCTGCAACTCACAGTATACTTGTCGTGATAATTATTGTTTTATTGATATCTTCGGTTTAAAAAAGCTAGGAAGTTGAATTGTGCAACGACTTTTTAAGAATTTTGTCCTCTATACATCTGTGTTAATAGCATACCATTTAAAATGTTCGTAAAAATGAGTAATAATTGTTATGCTGCCAAATTCCGCCCTGTAGCTACTAAGTCAAGATCAGTTTGGTTAACTTTTATACAACAAATTATTAGGTAAGCACAGCTCTTTTCAACGAGACCTGCTTGTATGATTCTTTTAACTTGTACTAAATTTAACTATTTTTCATTCTAATTTCGAGCAACTGAAACAAATCGTATTGAAGAAATAGTGGTCTAAATAAAGCAATCTTAATGATACTTTAAATAATGGTGAATGCTCAAAGTGGTAAATAATAATAATATTTGGGAATATACTGAATTTTTGAATGTGTGTGTTACGCATCATTTGTTTAACTGAATAAGCAGCATATTTTGGCCATATTTTTAGAAATAGTAAGTACGAGTTGTTATAGTAGAGCCCAGAGATATACCATTTGTGTACGTTTTGCGCTATATAAAAACTGCATACCGTCTCTTAGTACAGTTCATCATTTGGAATAGATACAGTTTTGATAATATTCAATGGTTACCATTATTTTACTTTCGTACTCATAACCAATTCATGGAATTTGCTTTTAACCCATTTTCTAACAAAACGTCACCTTTTAGAATGGTGAAAATGAAACACTAAGTTGTATTTGAACGTAAATCTGTCGGGTGACGTTCACGATGTATATTTTGACTGAACTATGTTAAGACCGACACATTCCAGGATTATTAGCGACTCGATCGATGGAAAGGACCGGACTTTAGCCAAATTGTTTAGGCAGGTATTGCTACCGTTATTGATAGCAACGCCAATCTGCTTTTACTTTTGTGCGTTACTTTGCTGTCTGAATCGGACGTTTTTTTCGGAAGTGTGACAGCTAGAGTATGTTTCGGCCTCTCTTTGAAATTATCAAAAAAACTGAAAATCGCCGTGACACGTCGCTTTGTATTTCGAGAGGGAACACAAGTGTGGTAGTCTCATTTAAGATTCTGAAATAGGGGCTGCTGGATGTGAGGGGGTTGACAGCACAGCGTTTACGTACTCGATGGAAAAAAATCCCCCTTGAAATACAAATCGAAGTGTCACGGCGATTTTCAATTTTTATGATAATTTCAGAGATAAGATGGGTGGCAAATTTTAGTTGTGGCACACTGTATATTTATTATATCAATAAACTTGCTTTGCTTGAATTCAGCAACAGTGTTCATAAAATACATGACTATTCTTTGTGAATACAATTAATCACCTTATTGATACAATATGCAGAATACACTAGGACCATAAACATTGGTAATTGATTTAATAAATGCGTTTGTGTGCGTAGTAAACAATAATCACTGAAACCATAACATATATTTATTATATCAATAAACTTACTTTGTGTCATTCACAAACGGTGTTTATGATAATCAGAAACTATTATTTGTGAATACAATTACTGAGACACATCTCTCAACAATTCATAAACGCTCGTTTATTGGATATGTTACACTCAATACCGAATTCGGGCAACGCCCGAAAAAAATACGCAGAACTAGTTTTGAGCAAGGGATATTTTCCAAACCCGAAATATTAATTTTATACGGCTATTGAACATTACCAAATAGGCAGAACTAGTTTTGTGCATCTTGAAATGCACAGAACTAGTTTTGCGCAACTTGAAAAGTCCAAGCCTTCTGAGAACAAATTACGTTGTGTACTTCGATTTGTGCCTGCGGTAGTTCGAGAACTTTTCTTGCGATGAAAAGATGTACAATCAAAGCAAGCTATTTCTGTGATGCTAAAGGTGGCCATTTATACAGCACTACACCTGAGACGAACACATGATAAGTTTAAGACTGTGGTATGCATAAAACTGCATTATTTCAAAAGAATTTTTATTACAACAGCTGTAAATTCTATAACCATTTGAGTGAAGATGTAAAGTCTTCACGCAGCTTGTTAATTTTTAAGAAGAAAGTAAAAGATATTTTAACCAACAAGGTATGTTATAGCTTAGACAAGTTTTTCTTATAAAACTGGGTTAACTGATGACCTGATTAAGATTTATTTTACCTTTCATATATTTTTTTACTATTTAAATAAATATCGTATCGATCGTACAAAAAATGTGCGTAACAAGTGCAAAAAGCACATCCTACTCCGATACTAGATTCTAGATTCCCAGCCAATCTTGAAAATACTTGCTGGTAACTAGTGTATATTTGTTGCAACGTAGACGATGAATGAAGTTTGCAGCTCGAGACCAAGTCTAAGATCGAAATAAATATGTTTTTGAATGTTTGAAGTTGAAGTCAGATTACTCGATTCAAAAACCCATTTTTATTTTGATATAACTTTTGAATTATTGCAAAAAAAACAAAAACAGCTTTGTTAGAAAACTTATATACGATCTTTCCATTTATCACAAAAAAGATATTTTTTTTCTTAATTCAAAACCTCAATTGCGGGTATCGTATCGTTGTCGAATGCATAGATTGTAGATTTCGTCATCGAGAAAAATACATGAAATCCAGTATGTAGTTCAGCATGTTTTGAATAGTACGGTAGATTTAGGTGTGTGTCAGGTAGAACGGTGGCCAGAGGACTGAAACGGCAGATATACCGTAATGATACGGTCAGAGTGCATCCGTATTCGACCGATTTTTTACACTGGCGTATACGGCCGACAACGATGGAAAAAACAAATCCGGCAAATCTTATGCAGACGGTCACAGTCATATGCGTCAGTGCTGGACGGCGCAACAATGACCGTGTTCGTTAGATTTGCCAGATTTGTTTTTTCCACCGTTTTCGGCCGCATACGCCAGTGTAAAAAATCGGTCGAATACGGATGCACTCTGACCGTAGCCTAAAACGGTAAATCTGGGAACATTAACTGAGAGACAACAGTGGGCAGATGCACTCTGCTCGCTGGCAATCTGAAAAGAGCTCACTACACATCCTCGCAACGCTCAGCTACACACCGTTTCACGTCTCCGTCACACATCTTCGCACAACTCATCTTCCTAGCACATGTTTGGTGGTAACACCCACACCGTTTCACAGCTCCGCTACACGTCCTCGCTGCGCTCATTTTCCTACCACATCTCTGGTGGAAACGCAACCTAATACTCGAATCTATAAGGTATCTGTAATGATCCAGGCACTCGGAGCACTACTTCAGGTTAAAACGTTTCATGACCACAATAGTTCCCCCTTATTGTCATACAAACTACACGTAACCAGTGTAATGCCGATCTGGTGTTGAAATCAAAATATCAACGTGGGCGCTGCATGCAAAATGCACATTGTTTCCAAGCGCGCGATTTTTTTCTCTGCTCTTTTTTCCCCGAGATCAAATCAGAATGACAGCTGACTGTGTTGTGTGTGTGCATGTTTACAAACCTGATTATGCTTGCCATACGTTTGCTACTTCTGCGGATTTGTTTTGTTGGCCCTGCCACGTTAACCTGCACGATTTTTCTCTATTGCCGCAGGTTATAGTCCAATCGTTACGTCTTAAAAAAAGGCTTGTGACAGCAATAGGTCGGAAAGAAATGAAATTTGGTGGGATGGTGGACACTAGTCCCCTGAGCCTACACCTAAGTTTGCGACCTCGGGAGGTGTCGGCTCAAGGTGTGGGGGAATGAAGACTGTTAGCGTCGATTTGGTGATATCGAAAAAAGCTTCAAATGATTTATGGAGAAAACAAACATCTGCATAATTTGGGTCTCTAAATTTTTCGTGGGCGACCAATAGTTTCCATCCTACAGTGCGCCAAAGTTAGGGTTGGTTTGTGATTTTCACTAAAACCAGAATTCGTGTAAAATTTTTTCCTTAAAAGGATGATATCTTGTCATATTATGTTTATTTTCTGCAGCTACTTAAACTCAAGCATCTGGTTTCAAAAAAAATATGAGATTTAGGAACACACCGCTACCTACTACCGATATGAGCTGTTGCGATAAATATCTTATTTGTGCATGCTTTTAGTGGAAATGATACTGCCTCGGCCTTGTTAAATTAAGAAAAAATTCACTCTACTAACTCTGGGGGTTGCCGCTTGAGGGGAGGGGGGTGTGAAAACTGTTTCGTGACGCTTTTCTAGCGCCGTTGCGGTAAACGCTATCGAAAAAAAGTTCAAAGGATGTATGGAGACAACAAAATTCTTCACAATTTTGGTCATTACATTTTTCCTGTGCAACCAATAGTTTCCACTCTTCAGTACCCCAAAATTAGGGAGTGACTTGTGACTTTTACTAAAATCAGAATTGTATCGCGTATTAAGTCGAAGAACGCTATCAAAAGTTCTGTAACACTTTTCCTACTAAGGAGAATAATATTTCTTATAATCTCTATTATTTGCAGCAGCCTAAATAACATATTTGGGTTTAAAAAAATTACGGCATTTAGGAACATATTGCTACGTACTGTTAGCCAATCGTTAAGTCCTAAAAAAAGTCTTTTAAGTCTAGAAGATCGGAAAGGAATAAAATTTGGTGAGACATTAACATTTTCGAGAAGTCATACTCACTCGTACATCTATGCTCTGCTCCGTTGTAAACAGGTTTTTTTTATTTTTGCCTCTGTTTTGATGTAATCGCACAGGAATGGAATAAGAAATGAGGATTTCATTATCGGTCAATAATATCCCTCAATATTTCGGTTATATGTTACCGAGTATGTTACTACGAAAAATCGCTCCTTTTGGCCAGTATTTTGTGCCCTTTGAAGAAAAGTACCAATAAGTAAGGATTGGCGATATCCTTGTCATATGCAGTTTTAGTGTCTATCTTTATGTAGGGATATGACGTGAATGGCTGCCTTTACGCCATAGAGGTCAAGCTGAATTTATCTCAGGTAACATAAAAAGACGAGAAAATTGATTCCAAATGGCTGCTAGATTCTGTCTTGTGAAAGGCAAGACGCTAAAGGAAAGCAAGTCTAAATGATCGGCCCCTTTTTCCGTCCGTTTCATGTAATTTCAATGAAAGGTTACCTGAACGTCTATTGAACCTGCGCAGGCATTCGTCATACAAGCTATGAATTCCGTTTAATTCCACATCACCGTAAACTGAATTATTGAAAGAGGCAGCAACTAAAAAATGCTCAGGTTGATTTCAATCATACCAAAGTTGTAGAAGTATCATTTTCAGTCCAGAGCGCCAGCAGGAAGAAGGACGAAGTCATTTTCAAAACATGAAAGAGGCATGAAATTAATCGAATGGGATGCAAGCAATGGGTTAGATAAATTATAGTGTCTCTATCTACCTACTTATACGTCATACAAGGTGGTGATATTTGTAGCTCATTGATCTAAATAAATTGAAAAAACATGTAGTATGAGGATTTACACTCGTCTAAATGCAAAACCCGATGTGTCTCACATCTTTCAAAATAGAGTTTTATATACCATTTTGTTCATTATCTAAGGCTTAGTTCAGATGATGCGCATAAGACGCGCGTCGACGTGGCGCTCGTTTTGAAAATACACATAATTAATTCAAGCTGTTCACATGGACGCGCGCACGATAAATTATACGCGCGTACGACGCGACGCCACTAGACGCAGAGAATCTCAATACGCGCGTCGGTCAGCGGCGACGCGCGTATTGAAATACTAGACGCTCCCATTGCCTGTTCAGTTGGCACGCGTCTTTTCTAGCGTTCAGTCGACATACCTGGTGTCTCTCTGCAAAAATTTATTTCTGACGTATGCTATTCAAATGGAGACAGAAGAATTCAACACAGATGTTTTGATTGATGAAATTGAGAAGAGGTCTACGATTTGGGACATGCATTCCAAATTATATTCAGATAAGACGGCAAAATAGAGCGCCTGGGAGGAACTGGTCCTAGTCTTTTGCAAATCTGATGATACCGAAGAAAAAAAGAAAATATTAGGTAGGTTTTTGGTACTGCTTTTTTTATAATAGGTGTTTACAGTTAATACAGCAATTCAGATAATTCTATCCTGCCATTCCAGTTTTCCTTCATTCACAAAGTACTTTGTCAACTTCACTCCTGAAGTAGTTAAAAAATTTAGGTTCGTGATTTCGCAGACTGGGATACACTGTAACGAGTAAACTTGTAGAAAGTCTATTCCTTAAAATTTGGTGAATCCAGTGTGTCCTTTCCCTCCTACGTCGTTTCCTTCTTCTATATGCTAACCAAACAGAAACAGCTTCTCCTACATCCATTCTCGTTAATAACAATAAATACAGTGACACTCAATTGCCTAGTTTCACTCTATATAAAAGTTGTACGAAGTCCTACGCGCGTCATCTGAAAACAGACGCAACAAGCGTGCGCCACGTCGACGCGCATCGTACGCGCGTCATCTGAACAAAGCCTAAAACAGTAGCATTTTCACAGGAGGTTAGTCTGGCCGTTACGTTTTTTATCCTTTCGTTGAGAATTCGTTGCGGTGAAGTCACTTTTCTTCAATGACGATTGATTTGAGCTGTAATATCCATGGCTGACCAAAATATTGTACCACAAGGTAACAAAGCTCAAACGAAGATTAATATCCCGCCTAAGGGCCGGTTTCGCAATATACAGTTAAATATCTTATCTGGAAGTTAACAGTTAACTGTAGGATAAATTGTTTAAACAACCGATGGTTAAACTTCATCTCACAGTTAAATCCTCTTAACTATAAGATACTTTAGCTGACACCAATATCAACATTAGCAACCTACAGGTAAAATGATAATATAAAGATATGTAGATGCACAAAACATAATAAATACCGAATTATTTTTACTATCATGCTTACATCCGCATGTGAATTTCTCGATTTAAATCTGTACCAGAAAATGTCAGAAAATGCCGACCTTTTCCGACATTATTTGGTACGAATTTAAATAATAAAACCATTTAGGCCCACAAACGCATATAAAACATGGAACTCCAAACTCCTATCCATATCAAAAAACACATTTTTTTTTCATAGAACATATCACACCACAAAACACACTTATCTTTTCATAAAACATATACCATCACGGGATGGTCACTGAGGAGTACGAATTCACGTAAACCTTATGTGACAGTTAATATATGGTTCAGAAATGCTACAGACAAATTTTTAACTGACAGTTGTCGTTAACTGGCAGCTACCTAACTGACAGTTTTATCTTTACATTGCTAAGCTAATCGTAAAAACGCTGTTGCTAGTTCTGCATAATTTTATTTTTCCGAGAATTTGGATTTTGACATTTAAACCTTGTAAGCCTTAAAACGTATCCTGTTTATTATCTTTATATTAGTCTTTATAGTTTCTATCGTTGTGTTCAGTACAAAATCCGAACTAAGTTTTTCATTTATTTTGATCCAATTCAACAAAAAAAGCACTTAAAACACAACATGTCATAGCTTCTAACACGCGAAACCCAAAATTAAAATCTAGATTTCAGAAAAGCTATACATTCAAGATTTTGGAGCGTAAAGAGATAACATTCTAAAACATTGTAGATTATCATAATCTCGTTTAAGTATTATTTTCGCTCATAACAAGATTTTATTTGGTTTTTCTCGATTTCTGTTATTTTCCTTTGGACATATCGGATTTTGCGTTTAGACGATTGATAATTATGAGTATACAGAAAAAATGAGACAGGAAACGCTACAGCACCACAATGCTGTGACTCACAGATCAGCGATTTGTCAACGAACAGTTGAGGAATTAAGGATGAAAATTATGATTTACCCACCGACTATCCCGATTTTGCTCCATGTGACTTTCGTTTGTTTCCTGAACTCAAAAATAATTGAACGGTCAAAGATTTCAGTCTGATTTATGATCACCAACGCTGTGATGGGCATACAGATTATCAAAAAAAATGTATGTATTGAAGAGAATTTTATTGATTTAATAAAGTCAAGTCAGTCAGTAGGTATCGTTATTTTCTATTACATTCGCATGTATTAACATTACCATTATCCCTATTTCCCTATTATTTATATTGAATAACAGGTTGATACTTCCCTTTTAGCTCTATATAGAAGTCGTTAAAACAAACAAATTTTCCAAATAACTTCTTTTCGAAATCTGGAAAATAAGCGAGAAGTATCTAGTTTGTTCATGTTTGGTTTTTTGTTCGGATTTTTGTCTTACTGTCTAGGTTTTGTACCTGTTAGATAGTCCAGTAGTCACTTTCTGTTCATCGTTTTTAATTTTACATTGGTAAATCCTAATGTGGCACATTATTATTGAACTGCTTTTATGATTTACCTAGTTAAAATTAACTATGATAGTGACTAGTGTACTAATTGATAGGTACAATGCCCGATTGATAAGACAAACATCCGAGCAAAAAGCTAAACGAAGACAGACTAGTACGACTTGAAACACAAGCCCAGATTTACTTTTTTCATTTTGTATCTCGTTTATTTTTCAGAAAAAAAAAGTTATCTGAAAAACTTGTTTATTTTAACGACTTCTACAAACAGTTAAAAAAGAAGTATTAACTTAGGACTCACCCTGTAGCATAGTTATCCACAACGTCATGAGCATAGCTGAATGCAAGGTATTTAGTAGTTCCAACGTGTGTGACTGGAAAAAAGTTTACTCCTTTAATATTCAAAGTCCGTATATGAGGAACTCTGTTCTCTAAATATATTTATTTGCACTTTGCAACTCGATTGTTGCTAATAATTAATAGGTAACCTTTATAAATTTTTATATTTGAAATACAAAGTACAACAGTTGAAACGTACTGCATATAAGTTTAGTTCTATTTATGGGCTTTGTGTGAACCCTCCCCTTGAGGTTTCCTCAAATTATGATTAGTAGGGCAGTAGGCATTATGGTTTTTATGCTGTCTTATCTGGGAAATAAGGTTATTATTATTATTATTATTACATATCCTGTGCATTATACTACTATTTGCGCAGCTACTTCTTATCATCGTTGACGTTTCAGTAAATCAGCTTTATAGAATTGGATGACTGAAACATCTCTCTTCTTCATTTCAAAAACTGTTGTCCCTATCAGCAAAGCTGGATATTCAACGAAATATAATTCCACCAAGCACTATTCAACTCACCACGGTTAACTGGCAAATAAAGAAAAACTCCATTGTGGAGCAATGCTCATAATGAAGCTACCGTAAGTAACCCTCTTCCCGCTTTAGCTTCCGGGCAAAAAAACTCCAGAACCGCGGATGTAGATAAAAGTAGGTAGAACGGTATGGATATTTCACAGAGCGTAGCAAGAATGCATTTTATTGGGAGGTATATGAGATGCCTGCATTGTACGTACCGGGAAAGAACTCCAGCAAGAGAATAGTGTCAAAAATAAAAGCATCAGATACACCCACTAATTGGCCTACCACAGTAGGAATTACGTTTTAAAAGCTGATATCTCACAAACAGGATGCTTAGGACCAATATCTTTTATTTATTCTAAGAATACGTTTCTTAGTATTTTGACTGCAAACTAACATATTTTTTAACGAAATGTTTTAAATTATAGTTTATATAAATTCACTCCCGATAACCAATTATTGGCCCGAAGCATCCAGTATTGACCCTACTCTATTCAATGACTGGCCGTGTGAAATTTAGTGTTTAAAACGAGGTGGTACCTAGGTACCTATTTACCTAGGTTTCATGTTAGGATTTGGTCACTTTGTTACCAAATATTGAAAATTCAAAACGCAAAGTAAAAATGCAACTCTTTATTAAAAACAGAGGAGGAGGAGGAGAAAGTTTTGATAAAACACAGTTCTCTCTATCTTTTGTTTTTAATTGATTAACTAACGACCTTTTCAAAATAGCAGTGTCGGGAAGGTGTTCTTTACATTCTACTGATTTTGAGGATATGTCTAATTTATTAGTTGTGCGAGTATCATCCGAGTTTTCGTTTTTGTCCTCTGGAGGGGTTTCATCGGACAAAATACAAATATCTTCCATTATTTCAAGCGGATGGTTGGGAGTCTGTTGCTCTTCTAGAGCATCCTTTACCTGTTGATCTGCGATAATTATGGATATGTTGCTAATGTCGAACATATCACAGTCCACAGGTAGTTCACCAATGCAAGCGCTAGATTATTCGAATTATGCAAATTTATTGTTGCCTTTGACGACGCATGCTCAACTTCATAAACGTTTCTTGCTCCTTTTGGAGCAAGAAATTCATCATTTTTAGGACACAGGTTGAAACACCTTTCATCTGCATTCAGTATGCGGTTTGGATCATTGAGTATGTCCTTTTTAAGGGCCGTGTACCATGATTCACCGGGACGATTATCGACAAATTGACTCTCTCTAGGATTTTGGTTTAGGACGTTTAGGAGCTCCTTAATCGACCCTTGAACATCTTCCTTGCGGCACGGGAAACCTCGTTTATGATTTTCAAAAATCCAGCAGACTAAGGTGTTCTCCTTGTCAACTGTCAGGACAGGTTTTAGTTCCAAACTTACTTTTACAAATGTTTGCCCTCTTCGGAACTAAAGTGTCCCCCTTGGGATTCTAAAGCGTCTCGCAGCCTCTCTTAAAGGTAGTCCATTCTTAATTTCCAGCAGTGCCCCTTGTAAATCTTCTTTAGATTACCTTTTGTGGCCAGCTATTTGTTTCAGCATATTTTAAAAATACGAATCACCGGTAAATAATTCACCAACTATGAGCTATTGGCCAGTCTTAAAACCAGTCACTGGCCTCCGGCCAATGACTAGATATATGTTACTACTCGTATATTCTTATATATGGTGGATTAGGTAATGAAAATTAATAAAATTTGACTGTAAAATCTCTGCTCAGGCAGTTTGCCTAAGAGGGGTTCTAGGACTTTACAACTCAGTTCCGGCTGAGTCTGTTAGTGTCCTAGCTAAGCGCCCACCATTGAACTTGGTGATTCTGAAGTCCAGATCCCTCGTTCAGTTGAAGAAAGAGGGGAGGACATCTCTTTTTGGCTCGGAGATTGTCCCCCAAGACTTCAGGTATGCAATTGCTCTGAAGAAACACATTGAGTACCTTGTCATAAGGGAGTGGCAATCTGGTTGGTCTGCCTCGCCGAAAGGCCGATACTGCAGAGAGTTAATACCTAATGTTCGTTTGTGGTGTGAGCTTGGGGACTTCCCCATTCCTAGGCAGGCAGCTATTTTCATGTCTAGCCACGCAGAAATAGGAGTTCACCTTTTCCGCGTTGGCAAATCGGAATCGGACAGGTGTGACGTCTGTGATGTGACGGATTCTCCGTCCCATAGACTCACTACTTGTGCGAAGTATATTGAACAGCAGCATGCAGTTTTGTCTAAAATTGGGCTTGTTGGGAGGAACCCCACTGCTGACGAAATAGTCTTGGCTTTGGATCGCTGGGTTTGTGACCTGTCTAGCTTTGTAATTGATGCTTAGCGCTAGCTCGTGCAACACAAGACGTATGGTCAAACAACAGTAGAGTCTTACATTTAATTTTAATAACTTCCTCTTGTATCAGATTTCTCTGAACATCATTACTTACATTTCGAAATTACCTAATACGGGGACGTTACGTTAAACACAACATTTCACACTTAAATTTCTTTTTCTTGCTTCATAATCACAGTGAATTCACTGTGTCGGGTCGAAGGGACCTTTGTTGGGAACCAGAGCATTATAGGCGTAAGTAAATTTTTAACTTAGGATAATATACTAATACTTACATTTTAGGATCTAATACTTAATATAATTTTGCGATTAATAACACATTTATTTTAGCGAAAACTCCAATTGGACCTAATCAGTCACACTCGTGGCATATGCGTGGCGCATTACTTTCCTGCTTTTGATTTTTCTGCTACTTTTCCATGATTCGGCTTACATTGAGTACGATACAACTTTGTTGTTTCGTCTGTAAACAAATATGCTTCTTTTAGTCTAGGTGGTGGTAAGGCTTTGGCTTAGGTACACCACCTTTGGGCGCTGGCCCCTGTTGGCATCCCGCTGGCGTTCTTCCTATCTCTTTATTGCACTCATCTTTAATCTTTAAATTTCGCTTATTTCTTTTGATTAGTAGCCTACTCACTTCCAGGAGTAGGGGTGGAGGTGTTGACGTTGCACTGAGTTCGTTCCAGGGACCAGGCACGCCAACTGGGATTTTCTTTAAATAAACCCCCAATTTCTGTAAAATATGTAATTGAGCCCCTCTTGTGATTCTTTAGTTATTGGCCGCAAGGCCAATCACTCAATAATATTCGGAATTAAGAGGCCAATAATAATTGGCCGGCGGGTATTATTTTAATTCGAAAGTTATGACACTCCAGGTACTGGAAAATTATATGAAAGAACCTATGATCGGCCTTAAACATATCAAATACCCTGGTAATAAATATATTATCAACTCACCAAATTGATAGAGCCTTAGCAACTCACTTAAGAATTGCAAGTAAGCAACGACAGCGTGAGCACGAGTTTACAAGACCGGCTGCCAAATGCAAATGGTGCCTAGCCATTCCAACCGATAGGATGGAGATATGCGTCAATGTTGTCAAATTAATCCTAATATCAAAAACAAACGCTTTGACATCTGCACTTCTTAATATTATCATTCTGTTCTTTAATAGTGGCCAATCAGTAACAACGTATTAGGTAAAAGCCAATTACTGGGTGTTTTAATATAAAACTTTCATTACCTATACACTAGGCTGGTGTGAGAAGCTAAATTTTTTTGGCATCACAATAACGAGAATATAGTATTTTTTTATTTTAGAATAGCGCAAAGGGCCCAAAGTTTGTAAAAATTTGTAAAATTCTGTAGTTATTGAAGATATCTAAATTGCAACAAAAAAGTAATTTGAGTTCGCACGAAACCTGAAAATGTTTTCTAGCAAAAATGTGATATTTTTATCTCATTGCAGCATGTTATATCTCCATCATGAAGTGCCCACGAGGTGGTGGTTCAACCATTTGTTGTGTATTGATGTGCAAAAATTTTTGTTCAATTGCAGTATATGTATAATTGCATATACCAGTGTAGTGCGTATGCATCAGCAGGTACTGCACTGGAACTCTATTAAATTGTACATTAAATATGGAACGATGATGTCTATAAAATTTTAAACAACATGTTACCATAATATTTAGCCATCAACTTACAGTATCGCTATAATATACATGATCATAACACACGCCAAAAAGGGACATGTACACATACATCCTAGCAACCTCATGACGGGTAAAAACGCTATTGTATTTGATCATGGAATCAATGAATATAATAAACTGCCTTCAGACTATGTGAAAACAGCGCCAAGGTTAAGGGTGTTCAAAGATCGATTGTTTGAGTATTTAATCAAAAGTAATTAATATAGATCATGTTTCCTCTTGTGTTTCTATATCGTTTTTTTAATATCCAGATATAATTTATATTATATGTATAAGTAGCGGTATTGTTTACATACAAAAATTGTTTTTTTTTTGTTTTTAAACAGTGTCATGACGAGGCCTGATATTTGAGCAGTTAAGTGTATTCAATTAATTCTAAACGTATATTTCATCATTATCATAGTCACAATGTCTTAACTCTTGTGAACTCGTGAACTTGTGAACTCGTAAAATGCATTTACCCATTTTACGAGTTTCTCTTGGGATATCTCTAAGATCTTTAATGCAGTAGTTTCCCATTTGCTTTCTGCATCCTCATGCCGTTGACCAGATGGTATCTACTGGTTCATCCGCCTTTGGGAGCAATTTCTCACCCCAAGGACAAGAAGGTGTCCTGACTCTTCTCAACTCGTCCACCCTAAGCTGTTGGTTGAGAAGAGGTCACTGCTTATACCGACGGTAGTTCGGTTCCTTTTAGTCGCCTTTTACGACACGCAGGATATACGATGGGAGATATTCTAACCCGCCCCCACACGGGGAAAAACGTATATGTAGCATTATGCTAATAACAAAGATCTACTACTACTAGTTCGGGTGTATCATGTAGTGTCGAGGTTCCAGTAGCTCCCGGTATTATACTCTGTATTGCAAGAAAGGTGATCTGACAAGGTCACAGCACTTAAACCCAAATGAGTCGCTTGTACATCGTCTCAAGGATCCGCGGATTCTCTTCAATACTGCCATGGTATGCAGACTGGATTTTCACATTGATCATACCAGTGGGAAACCACACAGGGGGAGCACAATATTCTCATCTTGTCTACATTGCACTGAAACCCATATACATTTCTTTATGATCAGCTTCCCGCAAAGGCTGAGAGTCTATGGCGCTGTAGAAACGCCGCGAGAGGATAAGTGCCGGTGCACGTTAAATTTGAAACATTGCAGGTTGTAGCCGTCGGAAAACAAATTCCCCGGCACCTCATAAAACAGCATCCGATTTCTCCAAAAGAAGGAATACTGGAGGAGACTAGTACGAGGAGCAGTGACCTCAACCTGGCAAGGATGAGCCCGCAGAGATTCTCTAGTATTCCTCGTTCGGACGACCTTTGGTGTTATTATCTGAGAGAGCTTACTCGAACATCTTCCGTGATGGAATCTATATAAGCAGTGACAGATCAGCCACCCTTATTGGATGTTCCAAGCTGTGGAGGTCCTTTGTGTGGTTAGACGTATCGATTAGTCTAGTTGCTATCTTCCAGATAGTTTTCAGTAGTTGCTCTGGCGTATACAGCTTCCTACAGCAGAACGAAACTCCAAGCTTCTGGGATGGTGTTTTAGCAATACTGACGACGTGGTTGTGCCAGAACATTTTATTTTTGATGCTAATCCCCAAAAGCTTGACGGAAGGTGACTCGACTATTGGGCGACCCTACATTTCCACAGTAGGGAAGTCAAGGTGAGACGTCTGTCACTGTTTTTGCCTGAATTTTCTATACGACTAACTGTATTTTATTTACTAATCCCCACTCGACAATTGTTTTGATATCTACGTTGAACTGTGGGACATGTTGCTGTCGCCGACGTACCGTCTCCTGGGATGATAGTGGCTTGCCTGTTTCCATGCACGATATTAATGTACTGTCGTCTGTGACGCTGTAGATTGGATTGAGTGTTATTTCCAGCAGCTCGTTGATGTACAGCAAAAACAGCATAGATGATAGGACAGATCCCTGAGGAACACCGGCGTTTGTTGAAAATACGTCTGACGAACTGCTTTCGACTACAACAGAGATCGGTAGTTCAAAAAGCTATTCAACCACTGGCGCAGGCCAGGTGGTAATCCATAAGCAGCAAGCTTGGTCAGAAGTCCTTCTTGCCAGACTCTATCGAAGGCTTTCGATACGTCAAGTGCAACAACACAGAATTCGCCATGATTTCTAATTCCTCTGTTCCACAAGTGAGTGACGTAGGCAAGGAGGTCACCAGTAGACCTGTGCTTACGGCAGCCATACTGGCGATCATTTATGATGTTATTGTTGTCCAAGTATTTCAGGAGCTGTGTGTTAATGACAGTCTCCATAATCTTAGACATGATGCTGAGAAGAGCCACAGGTCTATAATTGGTGGGATCAGTTTTTTTTGCCTTTCTTAGGGGTGGGTTGTACGCAGCCAATCTTCCTCGAAGCGGGAAACACGCCTTGTTAATACGAAAGTTTTAAGAGCTTGCAAAGAATAGGTGCAAGCTCAGCGGCACAGCGTTTGAGGACAATGGCTGGAATTTGGTCAGGACCAGTAGCTTTATTCGTTTTTAGTTTTTGAAGGATGCTTTTTACATCTCGATGTTGAAATTTGACTTCTACCATTCTCGAGTTCACGCTTATGGTGGTGGTCGGAGTACTTCCTTGAAAGTCTACAGTAGGATTGGCTGCAAAGAGCTTCCCCAAGATGTCTGCTTTTTCTTTAGGAGCAGAAGCGATGGACTTATCCTCTCTGGTTAAGGGTGGTATTGACGAATAGGAAAAGTTCTGACTAACAGCCTTAGCTACAGACCAGAATGTTCTGGACAAACTAGGACATGAGAGGAGCTTGTTCTTAATTTTTTGGTTCTGTGGCTCCTTGCTGATGTCAGTCACGCGTCCTCAGTGATTTCTGGCGTCGATCAAACTGCGGTAGTTCTCGGCATTTGGATTTTTGCTCCATTCTTTGTAATGTTGACGACACGTGGAACATAGGCCTCCATGCCGGATATTATTATTTCTTACAACCAAAATGAGAAGACACAGTGTGGTTAAAGAAACTTCTAGAATTCGTCCGGTCTCAACCCTCTCTATAATCAATCGCGCTTCACTGGCACATTTTTAGTACCACATATATTGCAATTCCAAAGAGACTATTCTCCACTGTGTCGACGAGAATGCTTACATTCTTCGGATATATTCACAGAAGCGATAATAAGGATAAACTTGTAGTTCAGGGTCTTGCCCCGAGTGGGCGGCACCGTGGCCGTTCCCCTACACGCTGGGTGGATACGACAAAACAGTTGCTGGATATGAGTATCAAGGGCGCCACTGAACTGACAGTAAATCATGAACGATGGCGAGCTACAGTTCTCAAAACTATTGATAATATTCGTGTCGGCAGTACTCTAGCTCTGACTTAATGCATTTTACGAGTTCACAACATGTCTGTTAAGACATTGTGACTATCATGTTGATGATATATTGCAATATCAACACGTCACTAACGTTTTGGCTAGCTCTACAGCATTAACCAAAATACAAAAGCGCTGTCGGTGTGGGAAATAAAATGAAAAGCAAAATAAGTTCAGTGCTGCATCGTTTAGATGCTTGCTGGGGTGCTCGCAGTATTACTGGTCATTATTAATTCCATTTTCAAAGCTCTTGTATATATTTAAATTGCGGGACCGCCTATGGAATAGAAATACGTGTTCGGTGTCTTCTTGTGCTTTTTATTATTGTTTCTGCTTACTCGCCGGCACGGCGCCGCGCTGATTGTGTATTCCTGGAAGCGAGGAATACTTCTCGCTTGCTAAGCTTTCGTAGCACCGGAGAAGGAATCCCTCAGCTTGAATAACTCATATTTTAGCATCTTTTCAACAAATAGAAAGTACAGAACCTGGTACGTCTCAGGATACGGTAGTCCTGCCAGAAACTCCATGTGCTGTAATATTCATGTCAATCCATTTTACTTCCTATGCCGTATAAGACGGCTTTTTTCGGACTTTGTCTATACAATTTTGAGTGTAGTATTTCAATTGATCTTCAATCGTCTTCAGGTTAACTGCAGATCATGTTTCTTTGATCCGTTAAACTGTTGGGTCTTGGGCTGTTTGGCCGGCGTCGACACGCTCCGTCGTCTTCGCGTCGCCGTCGGCGCGCTTCGCTGCTTGACGTTTCGCCAACACGAATGATCGACATCTTCAGAAGCCGACCTTTTCGGCGTGTTCCGAAAAACTGACCAGACCAGACCAGAGAGGTTGTAACAATAAAAATGTTGCCTGGTCATGAACTACCAGCCAACACTTTCATTACTCATAGCAACCAGCAGCTCGATCGGTTTGCATGAGACTAGGGTATGTAGGTGCGTGCGTGTGTGCGTGAATGTGTGAGTCTCGTTAGCCGCCAAGAAATGAAAAATGGGACAACAATGGTTTAATAAAGATTTATTTTAGTATATATATGAATGCAGTACATTTCATTATTTTTTTTTAAAAGAACACTTAGCTTCAGAAGGAAGTCCTCATGGTAGTGCCCTTCCGAAGGGAAGGTGGTGCTCCAGAGGGCTGGCTTCCTTGGAAGGAGTTCAGGTGGTGGCATGGAAGAGATGTGGTGCCCTCAAAGAAAAGTTGTCTTCATTTTGGCACCCCGAGAAAAAGAAGGTGGCTTTGGTGGTGGCACCCCGAAAAAAAGATGTGGTCTTCATGGTGGCACCCCGACAAAAAGGTGTTCATGGTGGCACCCCGACAAAAAGTCTTCATAATGGTGGCACCCCGACAAAAAGGTGGCTTTGGTGGTGGCACCCCGACAAAAGGTGGTCTTCATTGTGGCACCCCGACAAAAAGGGTGGTTCTCCTTGATTAAGACATGATGGCACAGACACAAAAGATTGTCTCAGAGAGACATAATTACATTAGCTGTTAACTGTTTATTTTAAAAAGGATGAGTGATCTATCGCCACCCATTTTTATAGAGACTAATGTCGGTAGTGAGAGAGAGAGGGCATATTCCCCACTCATCAGATCTTTGCCAAAATTTGTGCGCACTTGCGCAGTGTGTATAATTAACAATATTTGCAGCTCAAGGAAGTAGAGATGGGAAAAAGGTAGAGGTGAGAAGCAAAATAGTTATAAAAATGTACTAGTATAATGAGGAAGCCGTTGCTAAAAATGGAAGTCGTAAACTATTTGTATATGGTAGCCAAGTAAATAATATAAAAATAATTTTGAAAACGGGTGAACCGTTACAAGGTTTTGGTGTTGGTTCTGTGGGGTCAGCGAAAAAAATAGGGTCAAAGATGGCCTACTTGCCTGGTTTCGCCTCCCCATTACTACTAAGTTTCTCAAGTTTCCTTCATGACTTTTTCAAACGGTCCTACAAATATGCCTGCCGTGCTTCTTGCGCGCAGCTTATAGAGCAATTCCATGATGACGCGGCATCCTGTTATGATCAGCTGATATTGGGCAAACATGGCTTGTTATCCGTAAACCGCCACGTAAAATTGAGGACCTTTATTTGTTTTTTTACAATTTCTTGGAGATTTTCACCATAATTGTTGTTGTCTTGTGTTTTTTAAGGAACCTTTTTTGTCAGGTAAGCACATCTGTCGATTAAAGTGATGTAATTCATGAGATAATGCATGATGAAAAATTGAATTCATATTGGAAACAGCAAAGCAAAAAAAAGTTTATTCGCAAATTACAGTTATCACGTTCACTAGGGCGACAGTTGTTATAGTCATACTGCATCTTTGTCACTTGATACTCGAAAGTAATGCATTTCTTTACTTTATTTTATTTGTGAAGTAGAAGTAGTGGAGTTGTAGTGGCCAACCTTCGGTGGATTATGTTAAAGTAGCAAAAACGTCCATTCCTAGGTAATAATTGCTAGTTTTATATGCACATATAGGCAAGTTCAGGGAATGGATCAATTAAAACATTAATCTCTTGACATAACCTAAAAGTTGAGTTTCTGGAAAAAATAGGTACATTATACTATGACTATTCATTTTTCTATTCAAATAATTTGTGCACTATTTAAAAATGCTTCCCTTTTGTCATTATAGATGTGGAAAAAATTCTTAAGCTTCTCAAGTATTCAAGACAGAAGAGGCAGACCGATACCAGGAGGCGAAGAGTATGATGACTTTCTAGAAAGTAGATCCTGGTATGTTCCACATACTGTATACTAACAGCACCAATAAATGCTCATGTTATCTATCTATATATTTCTTAATAAATGGTGGAGAAAAATGAATTATTTATTATTATAGGGTATGCTTCTCACATAATCAAATTGAAAATATTTCATAATATCATTAGCTTATACCCACATTCATACTTTTTTTCCAAATATGTAACATGAAATGGTGTCTAGCTACAGCAAGGTAAAAATATGTATTTTAAATGGCACAAATGCTTAACATAGTGTGATTAATTTGTATCTTATCAAACAGGGTGACTATCTAAAAAATGAAGTCAAGTTGATTGACTCAGTACTTCCCACACATTACGCTGATACCAGTTTATTATTTTCCCATAGCATGAAGCTTTAGTCTAAGATCCCTTGCAACCAAATAATTGCCAACCCCCCCCCCCCCCCCCCAAAATTGTCTTATGCCGCTAGGTCTTTTCTTCACAGGTCAATGGACAGCCTATTATCGATACTACAAACTCCTCAGTTTTACAACCCCCACCCCCCCCAATCACCTCACTTTCACCCCCACCCAAAAAACTGGTAGGAAATTATCAGGAACGCCTAAAACATCTAAAAACCGAATTTGAGTTGCTTTCATACTTGTCGCGCTCTTTGATTATTGCTACGCTGCCACTGACAAGATTTTTAACAAACATACGCGTTTTCCATTCTCACCACGGTAACAATATACTGTGTCAAAATTTCATTAGAATCAATCTAATAGTGTCCACGTTACAAAATACAAAACGATTTAGACCAATAAATTCTCGTAAGTCCCTTAGTTTCTGTAATAGACTAGGCAATGTTCGGATGCACCTAAAAAGGTGATTTGTGTCGCTAGATCTTCCCTCACAGGTTAGTGGACAGCCTATTATGAGTACAAGAATTTTTTTAATTTTTCAACCCCCAACCCCCCAACCACCCCAATTTCACCCCCACCAAAAAAAAAAACGCAGAAAATGATCAGGAACCTCTAAAACGCTTAAAAACGAAGTTTGAACTGTTTTTATATTTTTAGTTTTTTTATTATTTCTGCGCCGCCACTGGCATGATTTATCAAAACCATACGCGTTTTCCATCTTCGCTATGGTAGTAATGCCGTTTCAAAATTTCATTAAAATCAATTCAACAGTTTCATCGTTACAACGATCTGACGCAATACTCTAGTATGTTTATATCAAAAAAAATTCTAAGTCCTTTGCTTTCTGTAATAGGCAAAGGCGAGGGCAAAGGCAATGTTCGGATGGACCTAAAAAAGTTATTTATGTCGCCAGGTCTTCCTTCACAGGTCAGTGGACAGTCTATTATGAAAGCAACAAATTTTTCAATTTTACAACCCCCCACCCCCCAACCACCCCAATTTCACCCCCACCCAAAAAAAAGTAGAAAATGATCAGGGACCCCTAAAACGCCTAAGAACGAAGTTTCAGCAATATTTAATATTTTTTGTTTTTTCCTAATTACTCCGCCGCCTATGCACCGATTTTCAAAATTATAGGAACATTACCTACTACGACCCCACAGCATACTGCTGCCCAAATTTCATCACAATCCATGCAGCGGTTACTGAGATTACGAGGGTAAAAAAACGCGACAGACAGACAGACCGACAGACCGACAGACCGACAGACCGACAGACCGACAGACCGACAGACCGACAGACCGACAGACCGACAGACCGACAGACCGACAGACCGACAGACCGACAGACCGACAGACCGACAGACCGACAGACCGACAGACCGACAGACCGACAGACCGACAGACCGACAGACCGACAGACCGACAGACCGACAGACCGACAGACCGACAGACCGACAGACCGACAGACCGACAGACCGACAGACCGACAGACCGACAGACCGACAGACCGACAGACCGACAGACCGACAGACCGACAGACAGACCGACGGAAATGAGTGACGTGGATTTTCGTTATGTACACATCATAAAACGCCCAAAAAACGTATTATCTCAAAATCGTAAATTTTCGCGATCACAATACTGCCCTCACCTATCGGTGTGGGAAGTAAAAACACTCATTGGGTGATTGTAAAGTTGCACACACCAGAGGCTAAAGGTTTATTACTTGAATAAAAAACTATTAGTTATATTTTCATATGTATTTATTATATACATTTTCATTCGATGTATTAGGGCTTGTTCCGAACAGTATATAATTCAGTGTATCGAAGGGCGATGAGTGAAACACCATTCAGTGGTCTGCTGCTGCAGTCCTCAGTCACAAAGTATCGGCCAATTTTATTGATACTATTGAGTTTATGTCTATAAACATAAAGGTGCTTCAGGTTTTGCCCAGTTCCTTAAAGTAGTTATTCACTTCCATCTTACATCCTGAAATAAATCACATTTTTAACAAAAATGAAAAATAGAAGAAAGCTAACTGATGAGTGATGAAAATGCATTAAACATAGTGCAAGTAAGAACTTTAATTCTAATATTTTAAATAATGATTACTACTGTGACAGCTATTCGTATACCTATTATGCACCTTGTTAAATACACAATAAAACTGACACAGCTCGATCTTTTTGCTTGATTTGGTAAAGATTGAGTGACAAAGATGCAGTATGACTATAACACCTGTCGCCTAATGAATGAGATAACTGTAATTTGCGAATAAGCGTTTTTTTCTTTGCTGTTTTCAATATGCATTCAAGTCTTCATCATGCATTATCTCATAAATTACATAATTCTAATTGTCGTAGCTGCTTACCTGCCAAAAAATGTTCTTTGAAAAACACAACACAACAACAATTATGGTAAAATTGTCCAAAAAACAGTAAAAAAAAAACAAATAAAAGTCCCCAATTTTACATGGCGGTACACGGCAAGCAAGCCATGTTTGCCCAACCTTTGAGGTTATGGTCGTGGAATTGCTCTATTCGCTAGGTTTGTACGGGAATCTCAAGTGGCGCGCGCGCCGCTAGCACACCGCGCGTCGCGATCCACCACCTGTCAGTTTTTCAACGAATGCTTTGTATGTTCGCCGTACAGATTTGGACGGGAGCGTGATATGTTTGTGGTTTTTGGGCATCCACATTCAACGTGGATCGCATAAGGTTCGTCAAAGTGGAACATTTTTACGAACATCTGACGCGCAATCAACGCGCGGCGCACACACCGTGCGGGTTCGCGGCCCGTAGATTTGTACCCATTGGATTTTGAATGAGACGCGACTTTATATCGTTTTGAGGGTGCATGCATTGGTTTGTATAATAGTTGCTTATAAGATAGCATCGTAATTCTGAGAAACTAATGCCTTACGAACCAACATTTTGCATTTACTAACAATGCAGACACAGCATTCTGCATTCTTTATGATCTCATAACCAACAACTTAGGTCGAACAGAAAAAAAAGCTGCTACCTATAGTGTAAAAGCCAGTGATCGGCAGACTAACGGTATTTCAGCAAACTTTTTATAGATGCTAGGTATTCTATTACAATCCCGTAGGTTAACTAGGGATTCACTATCCCCAGCGGCGTTTCCTTTGGGCGTGGGCGGGAGTCCAAAAGCGCAAAAAAGTGGGTTCTGAAAGGTCATTTTAGCAAGTCTGCCATTTTAGCAAATCTGCTGTTTTAATGTATTGTAGTATGTACCTTTTCTTATACAAAAACCCAATGGCTGAGACCTATTGCGGTTCCTTATCATCATAGTCACAACGTCTTAACAGACATGTTGTGAACTCTTAACTCATTTTACGAGCTTCTCTTGGGATATCTTTAAGATATTTAATGCAGTAGTTTCCCATTTGCTTTTTGCATCCTCATGCCATTGACCAGATGTATCTACTGGTCCATCCGCCTTAAGGGACAATTTCTCACCCCATGGACAAGAAGGTGTCCTGACTCTTCTCACCCCGTCCACCCAAAGCTGTTGGTTGAGAAGGGGTTACTGCTTATACCGACAGTAGTTCGGTTCCTTTTAGTCGCCCTTCACGACGCGAAGGATATACGATGGGAGATATTCTAACCCGCCCCCGCACGGGGAGTTGCGGTCCCTAATATGTTTTATAAAATTTCAAAAGTTCAATATTTTATGAAAATCTCCGTTAATTTAGCAAAGATGATAACGACGTATGTTATTCATATCATTATTATAAATGTAGTGTTTGAATGGTCGACACCTAGGCGGGTTCCAGCACATTGGCAGACGATCTAGGCTAAATTTCGATCGAATTCCAGGTGACACGTTTCATATTCATAATTTCGGAGTCGGACACAGATGTGTGATGTACGGTGGTTATTAATTTCAGTTAATTCCCGAGCCATGCATTCTATAGGTTTTTTTGGCCGCTTCTTGATATGGTTTTCTTTACGCTATGTATACTCCCGAGACGATTTCACGACCTCTGCAAGTACCCTATTGTCACTCTCTCCAAAGTGGAATATGCATCTAGCAATTTTCACCCTTTCAAATATCCTGGCGGAGATGACATCTATCAGTGCTACAGCAAGAACCGGATGTCGTCTCAGTTCTCTTGTGTGAACCCTTTAGGGCAAGCCTGGCTTACGGATGCATTTCTCAAGCATGGCGCTTAAGCAAGGTAGTCTTCATTCCCAAAAAAGGAAAAGCGGACTACTACTACTATCAAATACCCGTCTACATTCAATCAACATTCTTATCCTGCAAGACAGCTCTCCACCAGCGGGTTAGTAGGACAGAAGACAGCCTGACCGCTAGGTAAATCGCCTTATGCACCCTCATGGACATTAAAGGAGTATTTTACAATATAACACAACTGGTCATGATTCCGGGAGTTAGAAGGCGTGGTATTGAGCCTGTCATTTCTAGGTGGATTGAGAACATGGTGGCTCTACGTACGCAGATCCCTCGTTGTCCCATTGTCCCTACTCTATCGGTTTTCCATGAATCAGTATCTGGGTGGTGGCAGTACCATCAATGGATATACCCAGCTTCGTGGGAACTAGTGACTTCATTGATTTTAATCCATTTTTAAAATATTAAAACTTCTTCAGCTCTGGCTGTAGACTAATGATAGTCCCATAGATCCCATACATGATGGGATAACTACTATTTGACTTACATACAGTGCTAATCAAGTCATACGTAGCATTACAAGCCACAAGTCAGGTAGATTAACTCAATATTTTCCACGCGCTCAATGCAAACCGACTTCCAAAATACATATGTTGTGTGAGACTTTCCAAATTACAACCAAAATGCGAAGGTGAAGTCTGGTTGAAGTCACGACCCTCTCTATCATCTATCACGCTTCATTGGCGCAATTTAATACCACGTCTGTTAAAATATAAATTCTTCACTAACGTTTTGCCCGCCTCTGCAGCCTTAACCAAAGTACACGGCGTATGGAAAAAATTAAATCAAAAATGTTTTCTATTGATTAGTCACTGTCCTTTTGGACCGAGAGCTACTGATCGGCAGACATACTGTATTTTAGATGGTAGGTATTCTATTACACATACCGTAAGTGAAATTGGCAGGCACTTACGTGTTTCTTAATGTTTTTGACGACACTTTTGATGCTGCTTCATTAGCACAACAGAAAGAGATTATAGAGTCTGTCAGTATGTTCCTAAGTGTCTGCCATTCAAAAAATACATTTATAATAATAACGTGGATAACATACAGAACTTTCGTCCATGCAAAAATAACCTAAATTTTCATAAAATTTTCAACTTAAATTTAAATTTACAAAATTTACAAAACACCTTAGGAACCGCAATCTGCCATTGGTTTTTTGTATAGGAATAGGTATATATACAACAATATTGTCACGACGGCCTCTTTTTCTTCACCCAGGGAATCAAACTGGACGTAACTTTCACCGTTTTACTTCACAACTCGATACAATATCTCCTAACCTTATCTCAAGTATGTACAACTCAACTCAACTTGAAGCAGTTTGGTATTTAGTGAAAGTGCGGCGATAAGTGGCAACTAGGTATGTAGGGTAGAAAATGTGGCAAGAACTCCTACGCAGTCAGTCGACAGTCAGTCGCCCTCGAGCAGTGATGCCAATTTAGCTATTTTATAGCTAGATCTAGCTATTTCGCAACAAGGTTTAGCTAGTAAAATATCGTCTAGCTATCTAGCCATTTTCTCTAGCTATTTCCCTTTTCTGCTTTATTTAATAATAATCGCTTTTATTGGCAAATCTATACAAAAAAAAAACATAATGACAACAAGAAAAAATAAATTATAAGTATATAGTTTGCCAAAAGGCAGAGTTCGGGACTTCCAGTTCTTCTATTACTGAATTAATTTTGAACGGTAGGTTTGAAACATATAGTATTCCAAGGTGAAAGGCATATAAATGTATAAAATGGACGATACTTTATTTTATTGTTTTTTTTTTCGTAAATCTGTTCCTGTTCTAATCTATCATTTATATTTAAAGTTATATCAAAGTTCAGTGCAATCATCTACTACGTTTACATGTGGAATTCAATTCGAACTGAATTCGATTTTGGTATTGAATACTGCATGTAAACACTGCAAAATTTGGATCGAAAGTGAATTGAATTTCAGGGTCGATACCGCTCTCTTCTGGGATCGAATGTGGATCGTATCGGACTGAAATCCATGTAAACAGGCAGCAGTATTGGAACCGAATCGGCGACTGCGCATACGGTCTCTCTGAATCAGTAATATCTTTTCTAAACACGAAAACCACAAAGAAAACAAAATCGTGAACACACAATGGTTCTAAAGTTTGGGTACGTCGGATTTGTTATTCTTGGTCGGGTACTCAACGAAAACTAGGCTAGGTTGTAGGTTATGTGAGATTTATAGGTTAGGATAGTTTTGACAGCTTGCTCGCCACTTCACGAAATGGATTCAAATCGATCTGAAAACTAAACATGTAAACACAGGAAACGCTGGATATGGCATCGTATTCAATTCGAATTTAATCCCCATGTAAACGTAGTAATCAATTACAAATTTGACAGATCACCTGTAACATGAAACATTATTAAATTGAACTGTCAAAAATGATGTGTACTTTGATATTGCAAATGGTCTGTTAGAAATAGCAACTTATTCATAGATAAAAGATTTTTGGGTTTATTATACAACTGAGACTACAAGCATCCCCTCCGGTCGAAAATAATGTAATTATTATAATATTCTATAACAGGAATAAATAAGACATTAAAAAAATCTAGCTATTTTCTAGCTATTTTTCTACAGTGTTTCAGCTATTTTAAAGTCCAATGAGTTGGCATCACTGCCCTCGAGCTGTCGAACAGCTACCGCGCGTGTCGAGGCGACGGCTTACGATTCATTGTCGGGATCAGCCTGTATTGTAGTTAAGGCATTTCTTGTATCTTTATCTGAATAAAACGTGTCTTGTCGAGCTCGTGTCGTATCTTCGCTTGAACCTACGAACCCGAGATTCCCGATAAGTATCCGAAGAAAAAAAGGGAATCATTACATTGGCACCCAACTAGTGGCAGCGAAGCGGCAGAAGCGAGAGGCAAGACGTACGAGTTACGAGGAGGAGAGAGACAAGCGATTGGCGGTTGGCGTTGGCGGCGTTGAAGCGCAGCGCTACAATTACGTGAACCACGCGTGGAGCGGAGGGGCAGGAGCGTCGTTCCGATACCCAGACAGACAGGCAGGCGATGTTGCCAGCTCAACACAGAATTTGGATTTGGTGAGAAATTTCCAATTAATAATTGCAGCTGCATTAATTGAATCTCAGACGAGGAGGTGTTCGAGAGCGGTACGAGATTGAGGCGTTGCATCCTGCGAGGTGCAAGAGTGCAGGATTGAACTTTTATTGCGATCGTTTGAACAGTAAACATTTTATATTGTACTTGTACATTATTTTATTGCTCCTATCGAGGCTCTTGTATTTAGGGTATTTAGACTAAGGTTTTTTGTGTGCTAGATAATGACAGGTCGCCGTAAGAGGAAAAGCAGAGAGGAGAGTGTGGGGGGTGTTTCTGCTGACGTTGAAGCACTGGTCCATACCGTTCATAGTTTGTCTATCTCTGTTGGGGAATTAAAAAATACAGTCGGGCAGTTAGCCGGCACTGTTGCCATGACGCAGTCAGTTGAAAAGGATGATACCAATATAAATTCAGGGAAGCCTATAGCTAGCCAGGCAAAGCATACGAGGGACACATCCTATATAGTAAATTGGAAGGAACTGGGGGGTAACTCTCTTTGTTTTCACCCTAAAGACAAGATGCATCCCAAGTCATTCATAAAAAGGCTCGAACAGTTGTTTGAGGAGGCTGGGGTGCCTGAATATAGTAAAGTAAATTTGGCATTATCGTGTTTGAGAGGTACGGCTGGTGACTGGGGGTCAATAAAAGAAGAAAGTTTTGTTGACTTCAGCGACTTTAAGTCGGCATTTTTAGATAGATTCTGGGGGGTAGAGCGGCAGCGCGATTTATACTTACAGCTGAATTATGGAAAATACGAGTCGGGAAGCAAATCAGAGTACTTCCTTAATTTAATAAATCAAGCGGGGTATTTGTCGGAAAAAATCCCCGAAGGTAGATTAATAAAAATGCTCAGCAAACATTTTCCGGCGGAAATCCGCCGCAGTATAGTGACACTAGGCTTAGTAGATTTCGATGGGGTAGAAAGTCACCTGCGGGAACTTGATGAAATCTACGCGGAGGAAGAAGTGGCAACGTCGCGACCATTCTACCGCCGAAATCTGCCCAGCAACGAACGGCCGACGCGATATCCACAGCGTGTGCGCGACAACGGTCCGAATTCAAATACAGCTGGTTGGCGGAATGAAAATGTTGACCAAGGGCAAGGTCACAGGGATAGAGATAGAGAGGATACAGGTACACATACCGGTCGCGAGTCGCGGAATATACGGTACATAACCAAATTTAACGAAGATACAGAAAATCTACTCAGTGATTCAGACGCGGGGGAAGAGGAGGATGTAATTGATCCTAAAACACCTCTGATCAAAGCAGAAATTGCCGGCGATAGTTATAATTTAACCATTGATAGCGGGAGCGAAATTACGGCGATTTCCGAAAACTGTTTTAAAATCATAAAGGAGAAATTAAAAATTCCGTTGTTACCCGTGACGAACGTTACCATTGCAGTAGCGGTAGGGGGAAAGAGACAGAGGATTAAACAACAGGTTTTACTACCTATTAAACTTGTCGGGGTAGAGATGACAGTAGATATTCCTTGCCTAGTCATCGCGGGTCTGAATTGTGACATCCTTGTCGGGTGTGAATGGCTAGCAAAATGTAAGGCAGAAATAAATTTTAGTGACAAATTATTAGGTTTTACCATAAATGGTAATCATTTCGAAGTCCCTTTTGCGTCGGCAGAAACTAGCGATTACCAGGTTAATACTGTACAGTTATGTAAAAAGTTATACACACAAACAGAAGGACAGGAAGTAAAATGGCATCAATATGATGATGATGAGATACGGGGGGTGGTCCAAAAGTCCGACATGGATGACAGTACCAAGGACAACTTGAAAAAATTGTTATTTGAATCTAGAGACATATTTTCTGAGTGCCCAGGACGCTTCAAATCATATGTTCACCGTGTAGAAATGATTGATGAGGAACCATTCTACTGTCCCAATTATCCTATTCCAATGAAATTTAAAGGGGATGTGGATAAACAAATTAAAGAAATGCACGACTGGGGCATTATTAGGGAAGAAATAACCAATTACATCTCTCCATTGGTAGTAGTAAAAAAACGAGATTCGACCGCCAGAATTTGTTTAGACGCGAGAAAATTAAATAGTAAAATGAAAAAAGATTTTGTAGGTCCACCTAATGTAGCAGAAATTATTTTGAATTTCAAACAAAACATGGTCTTGAGTACAATCGATCTGACAGCTTCATACTGGCAGATACCTATTCATAAGGATGATTCTAAATATGTAGGGTTCATATACGAGGGGCAATCATATGTATTTACAAGGCTGCCGTTTGGCATGTCAACATCTATGGCCAGCATGGTGCGAGCACTCACACAAGTATTGGGTAATTCTTGTAGGGAATTTGTTATTATTTATGTGGATGATTTGTTGGTATTTTCAAACAATATTTCCGACCATTTTCAACACCTAAGAAACATATTTCAAATATTTCATGATGAGGGCATTATAGTAAAACTACGTAAATGTCAGTTTCTTCGAAAACAAGTGTCTTTCCTAGGACATATAGTAACTAGGGATGGAATATTAATGGATCCTAGCAGGATAGAGGCAATAGAGCATTTTCCTACACCTAGAAATATACGGGAGCTTAGAGGCTTTCTGGGAATGATCAATTATGATCAACGTTTTTGCAGTCATTATTCTGATTTAACAGCACCTTTGCTACCCTTACTAAGAAAAAATCAGCGTTGGGTATGGGGAAAAGAAGAGCAAGAAGCTTTTAAAAAAATAAAAAATGCATTTATTAATGTAACCTTGTTGAAGCACCCTGATTTAAATAAGCCTTTGTATATACAGTGTGATAGTTCTGATTATGCGGTCGCAGGATGTCTCTTTCAACTATCAGAAGATAATGAGCAAATGACAATTGCTTATACTAGTACAACTTTCAAGGGGAGTCAAATGCGGTATACCACCACAGAAAAAGAAATGTGGGCAATCGTACATTGTTTAAAACAGTGGCGTACGTTAGTGTTGTCCAGAAATCTGACAATTTTGACAGATCATAAAGCGTTGAGTTTTTTCTTAACCTGCAAACTACGATCTGCTCGTTTGAGTAGATGGCTTCTACTGATACAGGAATATGATTTCAAGATAGTTCATTGCCCGGGTTCTCAAAATATAATTGCAGATACACTATCACGGCAATTACCCTCAGCTAAGCTTAATTTTGTGCCAGAGCAAAACACTGATATTAAAATCATGCTAACCAAATTGTCTAATGACTATGATGGCCTTAAACAACATTTCAAATCTATGAGGGAACATCAGTTAAATGATAAATGGATAAGGGAAAAGCTTATATTTTTGGAGAGTTTAGCTACTACTGTACCAGTACTAACGGCAAAAGAATTGTCAATTAGCAGATGGTTTGAAATACACGAGGGATTATTGTTTAAGAGGGGCGATGCTTTGAATCCTGGTTATAAACTATGTATACCTCGGTCACAGGTGCATGACCTAGTCATAGCACACCATAACGACTTGGGTCATTTTGGCAAATCTAAGGTTTATATGCAAATGCGAAGCCACTTTTTCTGGCCTAGGATGCAAAAACATATTGGACAATTAGTGTCATCGTGCGACATCTGTCAGCGATCGAAATGTGCGGAAAAAGGTCATGGAAATTTACATTCGGTGTTACCACAAAACCCAGGAGAATTGGTATGCACTGATCTAATAGGGCCATTACCAAGTTCCAGAGGGGGAGCTACACAAGTTTTGGTCTTTGTGGATGCTTTTTCAAAACATGTTAAGGTTTATGCGCTAAAGAAAGCTACTGCTAAAGCAATTTTAAATAGATTTCTCAATCATTATATTAAGGAAATTCAGAAACCAAATTGTGTCCTTAGCGACAATGGTACACAGTTCACTAGTAAACAGTGGCGTAACTCATTGAACAAGGAGGGTATTCGAAATAAATACACATCAGTATACTTCCCTGAAGGAAATATGACTGAGAGGTATAACCGGGAGATAGGTCGGATTCTGCGGACATATTGCCACGATCAACATACTCGTTGGGCATATATTTTGGATTTTTTAGAATTTTGTTTAAATAATGCTATTAATGAGAGCACGGGGTTTGCACCTGTACAGTTGCAGTTTGGAAGGGAGGTATGTCAACCCATAAATGAATATTTGAGCTTCCCAGTTTGTGACGAGAATGAGGTTGTCCGAGACAAAATACTCATGTTGGCACGACAGCGGTTGTGTTCGAAAGCAGAGCGTCGGGCTCAGAAAGCTAAGCTTCCTCGGACCTTAGAGCTAAAGGAAGGCGACAAAGTGTTGCTACGCAGTCACCACTTGTCCTCTGCTGAAGATAAGGTGATAAAGAAATTCTTTTTATTATTTGAAGGGCCATATTGGGTTGTGCGCAAGGCAGGGCCTAACTCCTATATCTTGAGGGATGGAAATGATAGAGAGTTGCCTCATCAGAATATTGTGAATTTGAAGCCTTATCGAGAGCCACCTGAGTCATTGGCTTAGGGGTGTACGTATATTTTATTGAAATTTCGTTTTATTTTGTTTCTCCCCTGGTTTTTTTCCTCTTACTAAAATCCTTCGTAGCAATGTACTCTAGATTTAAGTGGGGGGTGATGAAGCAGTTTGGTATTTAGTGAAAGTGCGGCGATAAGTGGCAACTATGTAGGGTAGAAAATGTGGCAAGAACTCCTACGCAGTCAGTCAGTCGCCCTCGAGCTGTCGAACAGCTACCGCGCGTGTCGAGGCGACGGCTTACGATTCATTGTCGGGATCAGCCTGTATTGTAGTTAAGGCATTTCTTGTATCTTTATCTGAATAAAACGTGTCTTGTCGAGCTCGTGTCGTATCTTCGCTTGAACCTACGAACCCGAGATTCCCGATAAGTATCCGAAGAAAAAAAGGGAATCATTACAAACTGAACTACCACGCTACCCGTGGCCTTATATATACTTCATCGAACCATCTAGAAGATTCGAGACACTCACTTCACAATTCAATAAAATATCTCTTAACCTTATCTCAGCTACAACTCAACTCAACTGAACTGAACTACTCCACTTATTCGATGACGTTTACACTTCAAAGATCTAACCTAACACTTTGACTTTACATCATGCATGACAACTAATACGCAATACACGAATACCACAATATACACACTGAGAAAATCAGCCCTGTTAAAGTGTTTAACTGGTACATCTTTAGTAGCCTATATTAAGTTGCATGGTGTTTCTGAAATGTAGCCTCATAGTCAGTCATAAAAACTGACTTCCAATACTTCCGTTTTGTCACAGAAAACGCATATTATTGTAACAATTAAACTAGTTTAAGTACTACTACATACTTTCAATTAAACATTTTATTAGTAATGATTCACGAGAGTTACAATGACACTTCAGGTTACAATGACAATTAAACTGGTTGAAGTACTGCAATTACAAATTAAACATTTTAGCTGTGAGAGTTAAAGGATATTACAGCTGCGATAAGTCACGAAATACGCATAACGGTGTTTTCCGGAGGTGGGAGATGTTTACCATGCTCCATCTCTTTTATTCGAGAGTGCAAGCGAGTGCGACGGAGATAGATGCTCTTCACTGTTGTTTTACACTTCAGTTAGTGGTTACTCGTTAGTGGTTTACAGCACGGTTACTATCGCATACTATTTTGTTTTCCTGTAAGTTTTATGCGTGTCTGTGTCCTTGTGTGTGGAACAGAATAGGTACATACATGGTAAAATATGGCTTTGGAGTACACGCGTCGTACATTTCCGTAAAGTTTGCTGTAAGATCAAAATATGTAACAATTTCCCAATGACATTTATGTATCCATAGGTGTGATAGACGTTTGATGTGCAATAAGAACTTTTTTGTTATCGTATACTCAAGATTTTAATGTTTGTTATAATTATTATCAATTATTTTACCAGGAATAAAGATTATTTTGATTCTATTTGCTTTTTTTAATCCCTCTGATTGAGTATAGAAATTACCCGTATTCAATTAAGAAAAAAATCAGTATTGGTATTAAAGTTTTTCGCTATAGCAGTTTAATTCATTATCTGTAGTAAAATGACAAAAAGAACGTCACAAATAAATAAGTTAACCGTAATAAATAATCCTGTTCGATTGAGGGTATTAAATAAGTTAATAATAAGCTTGGAGACGTGGTTTAATTGTAACTATTAAACCAAGCTACAGTCACAGTGACATTTTTCTGACAACCACTGATGTGATATTCCTCGCTACCAAAATTAATTTTAAACAGAATTCACTATTCAATTGCAGCAATTAAACAGTTTAATTGTCACGTATTTTGATGCAAAATTTAATTGCTGTGATTAAAATTTTAATCGCAGCGATTAAAGTTTTCTCTCAGTGCAGTATGTTACAATATATTCAAACGGCAGACTTGCTAGAATGACGTAATAGAACCCACTTTTTTGCGCTGTTGGACTCCCGCCCACGTCCAAAGGAACTATCGCTGGGGATAGCAAATCACAAATTCACTTACGGCACTTAAGTCGATCACTGGCTCTTAATTTAATAGGACAGTGACTAATCAATGGAAAACATTTCAAATTAAATTTTTCCAAAGGCCGTGTACTTTGGTTAAGGCTGCAGAGGTGAGAAAAACGTTAGTGAGGAGCTTATATTTCAACAGATGTGGTAATAAATATGCACCAATGAACCGTGATAGATGATAGAGAGAGTTGTGACTTTAACCAGACTGCACTTTCGCATTTTGGTTGTAATTTGGAAAGCATCGCACAACACATGCGTTTTGGGAATCTCTACTTGACTCCATTCTATCGTCATGTCTTGTGATGCTACGCATGATTTGACTAACACTGTGTGTAAGTCAAATTAGTCAAATAGTAACAATCTCATCGTGCATGGAGAAATATCATCAGTTTAGAGCCAGAGCTGAAGAAGTTTCGATATTTTAAAAATGGCCAATATTTAACGCTCTGCGTTTGTGAGATGTATTCTGCGCTAGGGGAGTTTATCAGGGCTAAAATTAATGATGTCATTAGTATTGCTCTTTCTGTTCCCACGAAGCTGGGTATATCCATTGAAGTTACTGCCATCACCCAGATTCTGATTCATGGAAAACCGATAGAGTAGGGACACGAGGGATCCGCGTACGTTGAGCTATAGAATGCATGGCTCGGGAGCTAACTGAAATTAATAACCACCGTACATCACTCATCTGTGCGCTGTTCCGAAATTATGAATATGAAACGTGTCACCTGGAATTTGCAAGCGATGTTGATAGGAATTTCTCGGTATTGTTGAATACAGTATAAGCTAGAAAACTGATTTAAAGCTGGCAACACCTCTGTATTTTGATTGGTGCTGTTACTAGACTCTCTCAGCTGAGGAAACAACTGTATAATATGGGGTTCGGTGCAATGTGGTTAGAATCACGAGATAATCAACAGACTATCTCTGAGGATTTCCTACAGTGTGTCCTAGCTAAAATTTGCCACCCACTTGTCTTTGAAATGATTAAAAAAATAAAAATCGCCGTGACACGTTGATTTGTATTTCGAATACGTCATCATTGTGCCATCAACCCCCTCACCCCCTTTTGATGGCAATAGACGTTCCTCTAATTCGCGCGAACTCGCACGAAGGAAACAAACACACAGAAACAACACTGTAGATGGCTTCAGTACAAGCGAGTTAGTCGCGCAAGTCGCTGCTTCTCGCTGGAAAATCAAACGGGTTTGTTCTTTTGAAGCGAATACGAGCGTCCGACAAGCACCCTGTGCATTTGCTTTCTTTTAAAATATTGAATATGGATTGTGAGAAACTGATTCTGTTGGTGTTTGATAGAAAACCTTTGTATGACCAAAAATGTGAGGGGTATCATAATCGTGATAAATCAAGCAAACTAGGGAAGAAGTCAAAATATAAGAGCACGTTCCATAAGTCGTACAGTAATACTCGAAAAATGTTTGCGACTGATTTTTCAATTCTTCATAAAGTTGAAAGTATTCACTTAAGCGGTGGTTTTTAAATATTACATTTACCCATATCTGGCCACTCTTTCTCGATCAAAGAAGGGAGAGCTTTAAAAACGGGCTTTCACTTAAATAACACCCTTCTTCCACATCCATATTGGTCTTTAACTGACAGCTGTACGTAGTACTTCATTAAACTAAACGATTTCAGCTTTAAATCGCGCGAACACAAGTGAAAGCGGAAACCACTAATAGTTCGCACGAATTCAAGAGACATCGCGCGAGCCACCACAACCTGAGGATGTGTGGACGGGATTTGTGTCTGTTCGTACTGCGTCAGTTTCGCAGTTTTAAGGACTTAGGCGTGTTATGGTTACGGATTGTCTTTGGGAAAATGTGGTATTACTTTTCTGAGTTTTGTATCGTCTTTTGACATTCGAGTCCTACTAATCAATAACACTTCCAGGTCCATTGTTGTCCTCCTAGTGAAATTTTGCATATGTATTTAATCCATTTCACGTAGGATGCCTTTAATAGCATGCAAATCATAAAGAAGGCGCCTGCAGCCACAGCTAAATCTTATCTGAGTCCGTTATTGAAGTATAAGTTTATGTAGGTACGATTCTAGAGTGCAATTCTATAAACCATAAGGCTGTAGCTGGAAACACAACGAATAGAACGAACGATCCGAACATACCGAACGTTTGTTCGCTGTGTTTGGTGCGGCGCGTACGGCTTGTTCTGCTCGCCCGAGGTAAATGCTCAAGTGTGGACGCACCATCATATTTTTGCGAATTAGAAAAAAATGTGAATGCCTTTTTACGTAATCTCATGAAACACAAGCTGAAATCCTCTAATTTTAACTTGGTACTAACTCCATTTTGGCCAACAACATGTCATAAAACGTTATGCAGTATTATTTCTTTCGAACCTAGCTATGCAGGGGTTTATCGTTAGTGGCCTAGATTGTTCTGTAACGGCGTCGCATTTAAAGCACCCAATTTCACCTGCAAATTAAATGTTCGCGCTCCAGTTGCCTGATCGATTTACGCCTAGCTGCTAGTGGATGGTGAGAGAAATGACAGCCAGCAACATCCGCTTCCGTCGTATTTGGAAATGCTCGGTTGACAAGTCTCACCCCGACAACATCTGATTACTACTGCTGAAAATGATAACAAAGCAGTGGATCAGATTGGTAACATTTGCAAGCAGTTTTGTTATCATGATATCTAGATAGATAGATAAATATACTTTATTGTCTAAGAATTACAAGATTCTCATTGACAAAGCTATATAACAAACAAAACTATTCATTAAAACCCGTCATAGAACTCGTCCAGTGTATAATACGGCTTTTCTAACAGAACATTTCTAAGTTTTTTACGAAAAACTTTCAAATCATTTAGAATTTGGAAAGAGTGAGGAAGTTTGTTGTAAATTTTCACTCCATTGTAAATAATAGAATCTTTAATGAGTGATGATTTGGGGGTGATTAATTTAAAATAATTTTTATGCCTTATATTAGAGAGTTTTTGGTCCGCACATATGTCACTGAAATCGTGGTTATCGTTATTTGGAGTCTGCGCAGTAACGATTTGACACACAGTTAACTTTAATAAACATAACGGACGTGGTTAATTACGTCAGATTATCGGTATCGTTATTTGTGCTTTTATGGTTATTTTTATGTGACATTTGCTACCTCATCGTATATAATGGACTAGTATTACGAGGTTAAGAACAATGATTTAATTATTATGGCCGCTTAGTGCATACACAAATAAACGTTCTGCTGCATTTCGTTACTTTCTACATCATTTTGTTTTTTAGTAATTCCATTCTAAAGTTTAAAGAAAGGAATTCAAATTCAGCCAATCAGTGCCAACCGCGCGAATTATCAGCAGTGCATTGTTGCCAAGAACAGCTCCGACTCGCAAAACATTTACATTTCACATAAACATGTTATTTGCTATCAAAATGTTATAAATAATTTGAAACTCACTTCTTAGCTTTCACATTTCTCATCTCCGTATTGAAGAACTGCATATTATCCACATAAAAGTCGTTCACCATAGCCATATCAACTTTAGGCAGGTTATCTGAATCGGCGTTTGTGAATCCACTATCGATTTTACCCATACTTGTTGGTTATGTTATGATAAAATAACTTGAAACCTAGTAAAATGGAATAAAAGGATATCCTGTACAAATAAACGCAAACAAATAATAATAACTTTAAGATTGTTGAAAATTACAGCCAAAGCCCAATGGAATTTGGAAATGACAATGACCGAATGACGATTGATTGACAGGATTGACGGATCAGGAACCTTAACTTAGCTTTCGGAAGGGCTGTTCCAAATTATGGTTCTATCACCGTCCTAGAACTGTTTTCATCATGCCCCGCCCATTTTACAGTTCTCAAACCGATGATTGGTTGGTCCACCAGCGTACCAACCAATCATCGATTCTAGAATCACAAAATGGGTGGGGCATGATGAAAACAGTTCTAGGACGGTGATAGAACCGTAATTTGGAACAGCCCTGGAATTTCGGATCACGGGACATTAAAACCACAAAACATATCAGACGGGAACAGAAGACAAGATAGATGAACCAGAACGCGTACAGCTCCGCGCGCCATCAGAATGCGGCAACACAGCACACATATCTGTCTTTTGATTGGCTGTTCGCCTATAGGGCAGTGACGTCACTGCCCTAGGAGAATTCAAATATTTTCCTCATTTTCACGGCTTTCCTGTGCCCAAAAAAATCGGAGAAAAAAATGAGATGCTTTTTATGACGTACTCTATCATATGCAACCAGAAATAAAATTCATGATACTAGTCCATTCATACACTTGTCAACGGTGACAGTACTGACGGTTCGATTCCTTAAAGTCTGACGCGTCCAAAAACTCTACATTTTGCGACGAAAAGTTATCGTTATTAACGACAAAGTTAACCATAGCCATAACGAAATTGTCGTTTGCTGTGACTGACCAAAAACTCTCTATTATATTCTAGGACATTTATAATTTGTTTGACAGCTTCGTAGCTAAAGATACTACTGTACAATCCTGGCACCCTGTCTCAAGTAATTTACACTTCACACACGTACTGTTTCGAACTCTGTGAAGTGCAAAAGTTCTGTATTTATGAGGATAAGTATGGCAATGTGCGTTGTCTTAGAGAAAAAGGATACGTGGACCGTTATTTTGATAAAGCAGCAGTAAAGTTTACAGGACATCGTCAACGCAATATGCAAATGTCATACAGCCTTGAATACATGCAAGTGGTAATCGTCGACTATAGGTAATGCCTTTTTAAGATCTTAGGCAGACAAAAATCTCAAAAATAGTGCAAAATTTCCAAAGACGCTAATCCACAAAAGCAAGAGATGACAATGTCAGTTACGACAATGGCTGTCAAAATGACGTTAGACGTCACAATTAGCCCTTTCTATTGACAGTGTTGGCTGATGACGTGACCAATAATTATCACGCAATGCCGCTAGGTGCGCTAGGTGTCTAGCGCGAACACAGGGTCCTCATTTGACATTCAAGACCCCTGGTCTGCATGACGTCACTTAATCTGATATTGAACTATTTTCTGGTGCATATTCGAACAAAAGTTATATTTGAAGATTAGATGAATGCATCACTGTTATAAAAATAAGTTGTACTGTACCAAGTAGGTTTTATAATAAGGAAAAGCCTAATTCAACGGCTAATAAACTATGAATGTATATCTGAAAGGATGTTAAGAATAGAAATGAAACTAGAAGACGATAAAACGACAACATTTATAGCAGCCTATGGCCCTAACGAGGACGAAAAAGCTCAGAAGAAAGAGGAATTCTGGAAGAAAGTTACAGAAACCGTTGAGGATAGCAAACATAGGGTAATCATACTAGGTGACTTAAATAGTAGGGTTGGAAAATCATATTGTACAAAGGACGTGATTGGTCACCATGGAGAAGATCACAGAAACAATAACGGTTCCCGACTGATAGATTTTTGTGTAGAGAATAATTTTATAGTAACTAGTACCTTCTATGATCATAAGAACATACATAAAATTACCAGAGAAGTCAGAAGTATAATCTATAATAGAAGCGACGACTTCTATTATAGATTATATACTAATAAATAGAAATTTTAGAAACGACGTTTTAGACGTAAGGGTGAAAAGAGGGCCCGAAATAGGCAGTGACCATTATATGTTGATAGGAAAGCTAAAAATACACAAGAGAGGAAAGATAAACACAAGTAGAGATCAAGACTCAAGGTATATGAAAAGGATAAAAACGTATAAACTTTTGAATGAGGATGTGACAGAAAAATATAGGAAGTCAGCATCAACGAAATTTATGCAGATGGAGGGAGAGTGGAGGGAGATGGATGTCCACAAGCTATGGGCACTATTCAAGGATATTATTGTATCATCTGCTGAAGACGTATGTGGAGTATCCCCGATGAATAAAAGCAAAAAACAAACTAGTTGGTGGAATAACGAAATCAAGAGGCAAGTAAAAATTAAAAAGAGGAAATGGAAAATCTACTTGGGTGAGAAAACAGTCGAAAATTATGAAGAATATAAAAAAGAGCGTATAAAAACGAAAGAGATAGTAGTTGCATGGAAAAAGCAGTCTTGGGAAGAATTTGGGAATAAGATGGAACATGACAGCAAAGGGAATCAAAAACTATTTTACCGGGTACTAAAAGGCCTAAACAATCCTAGAAAATCCCATTTGCGGCATATTAAAGATAAAAATAGTGAAATAATCACTGAAGCTCCTGAGATAATGGAAAGATGGAGGCAACACTATCAGGAATTGCTGAATACGGGTGCTACAAATGAGACTAACAACGAAGGATTCATATTAACGCAAGAAAGGGCGGCGCACATCAGAGAGCAAACTAGAATACCGATAAAGGAAGTTACCGAAATTGTCAATGAACTGAAACGAGGAAAATCAGCAGGCCACGACAGAGTGACTGCTGAAATGCTGAAGAATATGGGTGACACGGGTATAGAACTGTTCACCGAGTTATTGAACAAGGCATGGACAGAGAAGCAGGTCCCAGATGATTGGAAGATCGGAATAATAATCCCTATACATAAGAAAGGAGATAGTATGGACTGCAACAATTATAGAGGAATAACATTACTTAGCATTCCATCAATGTATACGAGCGGATATTGGATAAGAAGCTAAGAGAACATATTGAAAGTGACTTAGATGAGGCTCAAAGTGGTTTTCGAAAAGGACACAGCATCCAGGACCATATCTTCACGATAAAACAACTTATTGAGAAAAGCAGGCTGAAAAATACCGAGCTAAGTCTTGCATTCCTAGACTTAGAAAAAGCGTTTGACAGTGTTCCGAGGAATCTGATATGAAAAAGCCTGGAGAAAAGAGGTATTAATAGCCATCTAAGAGAATGCATGCAGAGCATGTTTGAGCAGAATACATATATGTTTTATTCGAAAGGATAATATGCAATCGAAACCATTTGGTATTAGCGACGGACTACGACAAGGAGGAGTATTGAGCCCAACTCTCTTTATTACTGTGATGGATGATGTGATAAAGGCTGTCAAAAACAAAACTAAGAAAGTTCATGTAGGCTTCTACAAAATGAGGCCAGTTGGCATATCAGAAAGCGCCTTCGCTGACGACCTGCTGCTCTGCGCCAAAAACACGAAAGACCTTCAAAACAACCTCGACATCTGGAATGAAGAACTGTCAAGTAGAAATTTGAAAATCGATATACTAAAGACAAAGGTAATGACCACTACAAAAGGGAAAGACATTCATAAAGTTTCAAAAGGAAGAGAGTTAGAACAAGTCGAAGCCTTTAAATATTTGGGAATTGTAATCCAGGAGGATGGGACAATGGAGGGTGAAACAAAGGAAAGGTTAATGAGAGCGTCAAAACTTTATCATACCCTGAGGCGATCATTCATAACAAAAAAATAGATAAGCAGGAAAACAAAAATGACAGTTTACAAGACCATCTTAAGGCCTATATTAACCTTCGGAAGTGAAAGTTGGCTACTAACAAATAGAGAGAAAAGTAAAATACAAGCTTTGGAAATGAAATACCTGAGAGGAGTCAAAGGGGCAACTAGACGGGATAAAATAAGGAATGAGATTATAAGGAGTGAGCTTGACGTGAAATCCGCCCTACAAAAAATTGAAGAAAACCAGCTAAAATGGTTCGGCCACCTAATACGTATGGATGAAACCAGACCAGTGAAAATGATATGGCAGGCAAAGGATCAGAAGAGAAGAGCTCGGGGAAGGCCAAGAAAGACTTGGAACGATCAAGCGGCTTCCATATTGATGAGCAGGGGATTAAGCTGGAACGAAGCAGTCCGACGAGCTAGGGACAAAGGACAATGGGCAACATTTGTACATAAAACTGTAAAGTAATGTATTATATAGGTTTATATTATACTATTAACACCTTACACCTACGGGTACATAAGGTTATAGATTGTATATTATGTGTTATATTGTGCTAGAGCAATAATTAGAAGTTGAAACTTTTAACATTAGCTTAAAGCACAAAATAATACCACGTATATTGTACATTTATGAATTCGGAATTCGACATAGTTGCAAATATAAAAATATATCAACAATTTTACATTCAGCACTGTTTGCATCTCCCTGATCACTTTCCCCAAAAGCCATTTTGTAGACCAGTTGGGCTGCGCCGAGGGCTGCGCGTTCTCCTTTTGTTCACATACCTCACACACGCATTGTTGTCATTGTAGTACGAATATTTTTAGCCTGGAAGCAGCTTCATAATAGGCAAACCAGCATCGCAATAAGTAACAATCCTCCGTAAGTATTTAATCACATTCATTGAGAAAACCAGCCCTATGAAAGTGTTTAACTGGTACATATTTTGTAACCTATATTAAAGTTGCATGTTGTTTCCGAAATGTAGCTTCATAGTCAGTCATAAAATCTGAATTCGAATACTTCGATTTTGTCACAGAAAACGCATATTATTGTAACAATTAAACTGGTTTAAGTACTAGTACCTCCAATTAAACATTTTAATAGTAATTATTAACGAGATTTTCTATAAAAATAAATATATATATAGTAATAGTAACTGTTATAATGAGTATTCCTATAGTAGACACTTCAGGTTACAATGACAGTTAGTCTGGTTGCAATTTCCAATTAAACATTTTTATTGCAAGAGTTAAAGGATATTACAGCTGTGATAAGTCACGAAATACGCAAAACGGTCGTTTCCCGAGGTGGGAGATGTTTACCGTGCTCCATCTCTTTTCTTCTAGAGGGCAAGCGAGTGCGATAGAGATAGATGCTCTTCACTGTTGTTTTACATTTTAGTTAGTCGTTAGTGGTTACAGCACGGTTACAGGTGTGAGATGCATGCGCTGCTCGGCTTTACTATCGCATACTATTTTGTGTTCATATAGGTTTTATGCGTGCTTGTGTCCTTTTGCGTGGAAATAGGTACCTATATGTACTTGGTGAAATGTGGCTTTGGAGTACACGAGTCGTACATTTCTGGTAACTTTGCTGTAAGATCAAAATATGTAACAATTTCTCAATGACGTTATGTGTTCGTAGGTGTGATAGAAGTTTTATGTGCAATAATATCTTTTTTATTATGATAAACTCAAGATGTTAATTTTTGTTATAATGGTTATAAATTATTTTACCGGCAATAAAGATTGTTTTGAATTTTTCTTTTTTTAATCCGTCTAGTTGACTATAGGAATTACCAGTATTCAAAAATTAAGAAAAAAATCGGTATTGACAGAATTCACTATTCAATTGCAGCAATTAAACAGTTTAATTGTCACGTATTTTGATGCAAAATTCAATTGCGGTGATTAAAATTTTCATCGTAGCGATTAAAGTTTACTCTCAGTGTTCAACACAAGTATACTGAAGGGCAATTATTAATATCTGGTTCAATTGTTAGATCAACGAGTTTCTTCATAAGAAATTAGGAAATAAGCTTTCGTTATTACAAAATCCTGCAAAGCAACGATATAACGTTGATACTTCAATCATAAATAGAATATCTCAGACGTAGTCACATACTGAACCAAAAGTGACCCTGAATACTATGAAAAAATTCATTAACTCAATGAACAGATTCATTATTTTTGATCAAGGAACGAGTTCATTAATATAATGGAAAGTAATTCATTATATCTAACACCATAAAGTTAATTAATACAATGACAAAGTTCATTAACTTAATGAACAGATTCTTAATTTTTGAGTCAAAGAACGGATTCATTAATATAATGAAAAACAGTTCATTAGATCTATGAGCTATATTCATTAATATAATGAACGAAAAGTTTTTTTATAATATGTAACTTCTTCTCATTGTTATAAAATGGACTATTACATTAATTTGAGGAATGCAGTTTCATAGCCACAGACTCAGCAGGATGACAGTGTCTAATTATTATGTATTTAACTGTATACAACATATATCTGCTGCAAAAATAGCGAGGTTAGGCTAATAAAAACAGTTTTCGATATTTAAGATTTGTTATAAAAACTAATTTGCTAAATACCAACATATATACTTTAACATTTGCATTTGCATTGTTTGGTGGCTTAAACTTAAAAAAATAATTTCAATGAACCAATAAAATATTTGAGACTCTGCCGGGAACTCGAGGTCAAATAAATACATTATCTTAAAACAAAAATCTAAAGCTTTCAAAATACTGCTAAATTTGTATCTTATGGAATATAGCACACACACATTCAATCGAAAGTATGTCCATATGCCTAATGCAATACAGTAAGGTTGGATTGACACATTCGTCGCTCTGAGGCGATTGATTCTTCCCTAGATTGCTTGTTGATTTTGACCGACGAAAAGTACTGGTTTCTGAGAATCTTTAATTGTAAACTTCGTTGTGGTCTACTTGCCGGTAACATCTCTTTGACTACTACAAGATAGCCATGTAATGCCCAAAGTACGGCGGCATTACGACCATCTGTAAAAAAAAGATAACATGTCAAACCATTGAAAGCCTCCTCTCAAGAAGTAAGTAGTACAACGAGAATCAGGTACTGCGTGTGTATACCAGGTGTCCCAGAATTTCCCTGGTACGCCATATACTCGTAACAGAAAAAGGACCAAAAGAAAACTGAGTGGTATTTTTGGAAGTATTATAGGGCCTATCATACCATGCCTTCAAAACATTACAAAACATTACCTCTGTACTTCAACCCTTAAAACCCACCCTCAACTTTTTTTTTAAATAGCACCACAAATTAAGTTCTTATTTTATTTAAAATCTTGTAGCACCTTTGACTTCATACACAAAGCTATTTTTTTCGTAAAGTCATAAGCAAAAGAAAAATACGGATTTGTTGGAGGCGTAATATTTTCGTAACAAAAATAGAAAAAGAAAACTAAGTGGGCCTTTCAAAGGTACTGAATGACATATCATACCATGCTTTCTAAATATCTTTTTATGTACTTCAATCCCTAAAATTCGCCCAAAACTTTTTTTAAATAGCACTCTACTGCTTTTCTGCATAAATGAAATCATTATTGTATTTGAAATCTTGTATAGTGCATTTGATTTCTTACGCAAATTTTTTTTCGTAGTCATAAGCATAAGATAAATGAAATAAGGATTTATTTGAGGCGTAATGAAAAAGGATAAAAAAGAGATTTTTTTTCGAAAGCATGATATGATAGGTCGTTCTTACCCCACCAGCGGCAATGAAATGGAAACCTTGTTGTATACTTGATAAATAATGATAAAACTCTTACCCTTATAATCAAAATAATCACTCACTCAGATAAGTTTTCTGCCTCAATTTTAACACAGAAATGTTCTAGCACACCAATTTGCTTCTGTTCACGCCCTTGTAATGGTGAGCCAAATGAAATATCCGATAGCATCAGTGTGGCGGTCATGTCGAATTATTTCGTTCCCTGTATTTATGAAAACATTCATAAATACAGGGTGTAACTTTTAAGGATGTCCACACCTATATTACCGTGTAGATCTTGCTCAGCTGATCATTTTTCAATAAGCAACATGGGTCCGGAAACGAACCGTTTCGGAGATAGCGCTACCGGAAGTAGTCCTTCCTGACGCCTGAAGTTAGGCAATTAATTCGATGCCTTGCGGCCAGTAGCGTGGCCGGCGCGGTCTCCGGATCCCAATCCCCTGGATTTTTTCCTGTGGGGTCACCTGGAAGCACTTGTCTACCAAGGGGGTGCAACGCACACAGCAGAAGAGCTGATTGCACGCATCATTGCAGCAGCTGGAGACGTCAGGGAGCAGCCACAGGTAATCAACGCTGCCACTGCATCGGTCATCCATCGAGCCAGATTGTGCGAGCAAGAAGGCGATGGTCACGTGGAACCTCTCCTGCACTGATTTTTGACTGATCTCGGTGTTTTTTGTTGTTGTTTTTTTGCAATGTTTTTTTTTGTTTTGTTTGTTTGGTTTACTTTTGACATTTTGGCCATGACGATTAAATGTTGACAAGCCGAATCTGTCTTAGCAGCTGATCCGTAACCCCCTTTCTCCTCTGCCAATTACGCGGCGTTGAATGAATTGCCTAACTTCTAGCGTCAGCAAGGATAACTTTCGGTAGCGTTATCTCCGTAACGGTTCGTTTTTGGACCCATGTTGCTTATCGAAAAATGATCAGCTCAGCGATATCTACATGGTGGTATAGGTGTGGACATTCTTAAAAGTTACACCCTGTATAATAATAATAATAATAATAATAATAAACGTCTTTATTCGTCAACCATATAAATTACATACAATAGCAGTAAATTTAAATAAAAAGAAGAAATGTAGATGACGAATGGGCGAAGTTCAGCCGTACACCATAGGTGATGCACTTCTGTTCTACCACTTGACCACTTGACGTATAGTGTACAATATCCATTGAACGTAAGGAACTGTTCTTTATTGCAATGCAAAATATATTAGTTGTCAAAACAGTTCATTAATATGATTTATAGTTCATTAATATAATGAATACTTATTCTTCACAAATTTAACATTAAAACGAAGAACGCGTTCACTGTATCAATGAATGGATTCTTTTTGTTAATGAAAATATGACACTGATGTAATGATCAGATCTTCATTATATTGATGGACGTAGATTCATATTGTTAATGAATTCAGATCATTAATATAATGAAAAAGTTCATTGTCCCAATGAATCGATAGTGAAGAACTACCGTTCTTTAATACAATGGACAATATTTTTTTCAGTGCAGCGTTGCCAAAGAATTAAGTTGAAGAAGTCATTCATTTAGAACAATTCAACATTTCTAATGCTACTGAGCATATAAATTGAACTGTGCTTCCTCCAAGTTATAAAAGAGAGATCAACAGAAAGGCCGGGATACGAGGATAAAAAGGTCTCTTGTTTACACTGCGATGCTCGCCCACGCTCTCAAGTAAAGCAGTGTTTAGTGATTTGTTCGTTTTGTTATCGGGTATAAAGGGGTATACAGGCCAATAAAATTAAGTGGCAAAAAACCGTTTACTGGAATTAATTCTCAGCAAGCTGGAAGTTGCCTTAGTACCTCTATTTGGTCCTAAATACGTGTGATCTGAGTTTGCACCATTGCAGGTGGTGAGTTTAAGTTTTGGTAGCCTAAAAGCCGCCAAATTGTTACGCCTTTTTTATTTTTACCCAGTAATAAAGTGGAATAAATCTTGCGTCGAATGATAGCTAAAACATCAAATTTCGATTAGTGGTAAAGCCTAAATCCAATGCTGGAAATGAAAGAAAAATCGTATTTCAGTGCAAACTTACATTTCGCGGCTTTCCAAGACCACATATCTTGAAAACAGATACACCTATTAAAAATGCATGTAATAAAAAGTTGAAGGGGATAAAATTTCACGTTACATAAATACCTTAGTTTTTAAATTTAGTCATTTATAATTCGAAATTTGGCATTAACTTATAATCGGTTTTTTCGACGTTGTGAGTCATTTGAAGTTTATGTACGGTAAAATTATATCAAAGTTTTGTACCAAAACAGCATAACCTGACTAGAGGTTGTTGAATTGTTACCATTAAACCTTTAATAAGGATCATGATTAATAATTTAGTATTAAATAAGTTAATCATCAAAACATTCAAAAATTATTGATGAAATATAAACGTAAATACAGTATAAATAAATAAACAAGAAATGAACGGGACTTTATTTTACCCTTATTCTTGATGGTCCTTCGTCTGAGAAGCCCGGCAGGCGCGATTGCATATTGAGGTCCTCTTCATCAGGATCCTCTATTTGCAACATTTGCTGCTTCTACTGTAAGTTCCATTCTCATTCTTCGCAGACCGGATAACCCGCGCACGGATAATCGGAGTTCTACTGTATTAAGAACTTCAGTTGGAGCTGGATCCTTGGTGTTTATGATGGAGAGCAGGCCATAATCCGTCCTCCTCCCACCCCAGCTCAGAGGAACCTTTGGTTTAACATACCAGCCCTGGATTTGAAGGTAAATCCGCAGAATATGTTGGGCGATAGCTGCATTTCTTGGAGGCAGGGAGGCCAGTTTGAAAGTTGGCTTTGTTAGAGACTGTAAAAATATCCTGTAGCGGATTTACGTCTTCATGGCGAATACCTTGCAAGTCTCTTGTAATGTCGATTATGTCGTGTTCTTTCCAAGAAGCTTGACAAACTTTAACTTGGCGACACAATGCAGAGGTTGCATCGCATCCGCTGATCGCATTTAAGATCAGGATATTCAGTTTGACAATAGACGAAAAGTTGAAGTACTTGGGAGAGCAGAATGTATTCTGAGAGGTTCCCTTTCCAAGTTTCATGACGGAAATGTTGTACGAATCTGGTGCTTTGGCGGTTAATAGGATCAATAAATCGGTATCTTCACCGATGACAATGATCGTCGCAACGTTGCCAGCCAATACAATAGCACATTAAGGGTATCGGCACCCCTCAACACTTTGTCTGACTACTACTGTACCAATTTGTCACATAGGTCGTCCTCTGTTCTTTTCGTTGGAGAGAAATTGAATTTCGGCATGGTTGCATTCATAGCCCCAGTGAACACCACATTTGCGGAAGAGTACTTGCTTGAACGGCTAAGACGCTCAGCTGACTCGGTACCTACTCTTTGCTGATGCCGCATCAGGGTAACCATCAGATTAAATTTATCCTAAACTATAACCTGACACTATCTGCATTTCCACAGTAGACTTAACTCAAGAAAATCAACGTATGATATGTTTATTAATTTTTTATTTCCAGGTGCTGCGACTGGTGTCGAGTACTCATCGAGTACTTTCGAATGATATAAAGATTGACCATATAATTATTTCATGTACCAAGTATACGCGAATGTTCCATATACATAAACGAGGGGTGCGGTAAATACTTACAAATTCAAAGTAGCCTAAGTTTTTTATCTTTCACATGTCATTATTCTATACTCGTTAAATGCTTTCGAATAATATATAGCTTGACCACATACCAGGGGTAAAATAAAGTCCAGCCAAAAGGGCAAAAGGACTTTAAGTTAGTGCACAATTTTGTTGTCCAGATTGAATGAATTTTAAAAACGAAAAATTCTATTTACTTTGTCGTTTATTACAATTGGGCTATCAGCTTCAAAGATAGATAACAGCAAAATGTTAGTTTGCACCGAAATGAAACTAATTCACCGTTTCAAACTATTCATTTAGGCTCTACCAATAAATCGATTAACCCAGTAAACACGATGTCGTTATACTAACGTCATTTTGACGACACACCATTCGTCATTATCTCGTCGATAAAGAGGAATATATGACGTGTCTGTGACGGCACAATGTCACAGCCCAAAGACGTCATTGAGTGCCGTGTTAGTAACGTCACCTAATCGCCGTCCCAATAACGTCACAAACGTGTCGTCTCAATATCGTCATGTACGTGTCGTTCCGTCGACACTATTTTATACAGCAACCAAGGCTGCACTAGGAGGTATCGTCAGATCAGCACTGATTATTGGCCATGGTTACTTGGTCTTACTTTATGTCTCTCCAATAGTCAATGCTTATCTGACGATATCTTCTGGTGCAGTCGTAGTTACCAGATAAAATAGTTTGGACGTTAGTTACCTTATAGGATAAATTTTTATGAGATAATGCTGTGAGAAATCTGTGTGAGTAAGGGTAATAAAATATACTAATTCAAAATAAATTAATCGTGTATTTCACAGTATAGACAGGATACAAAAATAATGATCATAGCTCTGCTAGCCTTCTATAGAAGCCTGCCTAAATCACAAAGTACTTTTTATTTTCAATCGGCTCAATCCATATAATAAGAGGCTACAATCTAATAAATCCACAGTACCTGAGAAAACACTGGACACTATACCTACACCTATTATTACTTATGGTGGAGTCCACTCATACAGACACTGCACACACACCACATAAGGTTAAAATCTCCGTCCTCATGTCACAGCTTCATCGTAGAAAACACAAGTAGAAAATGGCGAAAATGGCAATTGTACCTTGTGGTTTGTGGTGATGATCGGTATCGAGATCAGCGATTCGGCTGAAGTCGGATCGGGTCGGATTACATGCGATTCATCTATTGGTCTGTACCTTACGTAAGTTGTGCAGTGATTCATCAGTGAACTAAAGCATGGTTAATACAAAATTACCTCATGCAAACATAAAATCTATCAAAACCCAATCGACGGAATAATTAGCCACAATTTTGTCGATTCTGCTTTATTTGGGATATACCTACGTTACCTGAAGTCGACTGCACTTTTGGATAATAATTTTATATCTATCTAATTAATTAATATTTTTTAGTACTGATGCGAGCATAGATATTTTTTCATAAATATATGAGGAAGGAAGAAGAAAAGTGAAATCATTAAGTTTTCAGATACATTTTCTCCCACCTTTATCCATTAGATTTTGACGTGATAAAGACGTCAAGTGACAAACTTTTATGTGACGTCATTAAAAATGACGTTAGTGCGACGTCATTCATTCGGCATATGACGAACGTGACCAAAATTCACCACAATTCGATGTCATAATGACGTACGTCTCCTCGCTGGGAAAAATGATGTCATTAGACGCAAAATTTTGTCCTTTTCAGTACTGCATAGAATGACATTTTCCATCAGACGTATCATTTTTCAGCTGCAAAAAAACTAAGAAAAGTGCAAACATTTTGCGGTTTTGAGGTCAAGCTCACCACCTGGGATGCTACAAACGTGCAGATAGGACCAAACAATAAAGGTTCTGAAACGATTTCCAGCTAGTTGAGAATGAACTCCAGAAAATACCTTAATTTGGCTAGCATCATAGTAATCAATTATAAACTAATACAATTATTCTGAATCTGATTAGGTTTCCTTTTTTTTGAGTTTAAAGTATTAACAGATAAATATAGATAACAACAATTAACAGGTACTGTCGCCAAATTTTAAACGAGAAAGAATTAAACTTAGAAATGTCATCTTACAACCAATCTGCAAGCTTCAACTCTAGGACTGGTGTATCCTGCTGCTGAAGCCTGTGCTGCAGCCAGTGCGTACGCAAAAATTGTCCATGTTGCAAACAATAGGAAGGACGTGGGGATTGAACCCTAACATCTTGTAGCGGATATACACTGCCATCATAAGACCCCGAATACAATACGGCTCGGTGGTCTGGTGGCCTTGTGTGCAGGAATCACAGTGGTCAGAAGTCTAGGACAGATACAAAGGCTTGTCTGCATGGGCGTCACAGGTGCAATTATGATGCCCCAGCTGCAGCATTGGAGGTCGTGCTCGGACTGCCGACAGTGACATCCTGGATTAGGATGACACCGGGGGTAGCGCATATGAAAATGCGGGACTCCGGTATCTGGCAGATAAAGAGAGAGGCAGTTGATCACGCATAGATAGTCAAGCTGGCGGAGGAAGCATTGCATATCTCTGCGTACAGGATTGTCGAGGCAAACCGACTACCGAGTTGGATAAATCACTCTTACCATTCCCAGGATCAAGAAGTGGAAGATAGGGGATATTCAGTTTCCCGAAGAGGCGTGGATATGCTACATGGACGGCTTTTTGTATAGGTAGCAGATATGCCTCAGGAGCAGGGTTGTATGTGGAAAATTGAACAGTACGGGAGAATTACTCTTGAGGTAAGTACACCACGATTTTCGAAGCAGAAGTATATGCAATACTCTGTTGCAAACAATAGCGAGGTGAGAAAGGGCGCGTAGCAGAAGGTTTACAGCTGCTCTGCTAGTTAGGCAGCTCTGAAAGTAATCTGAGGGCCCAGAACAGGGGCACCTCTGGTTCAGAAGTGCGCGAATAAACTCGAAGGGCTGGCGAGACTGAAGGAAGGACCTTGATGTGGACCCCAGGTCATACAGGCGTTCTTGGTAATGAGGAAGCAGATAGTCTGGCCAGAATCGGCACCGGGAGACCGTTTGTTGGCGCGGAGCCCCCTAGAGGATCAAGTAGGCAGCAGGTAACGTTAGCTCTCAAAAAATGGGTAAACGATACCATAGATAAACAGTGCAGGCAAAGTGATGGATGCAAACAAGGCCAATGATTTTATAGCCAGGCTGAACACATCTATAGGTCAGTATGGCTACTGAACCAAGGCCGATGGAACATCACAAAGGTCGTGGGTGTTCGGGCAGGGCACTATAGGCTCAGGTGGCATCTATCCTTTTAGGAATTGGAGAGAACTTCCTGTGTATGGGCTGAGGAAAGGCCGATGAAACGGCCTACCACTTTCCTGTGGAATGCGTGTTGCTAGGCGGGCTGAGATATGAGATCTTCGGATCTGATAGACTCCAGCCAGAGGAATTACTCTCCTCAAGCTGGACCGACATACTGGTCTTTGTTAAGAGGTCGGGAAGGTTTGGCAGGGAGGGGGGGGGGCAGGTAGTGGTGACTGAGAGGTTATGTTCGGGTATGGCAAAAAGGGCCTACTGAGGCCTATCTGCCAGGCGGGTCCACCTCACAGCTACTAATACTACTACTACTACTACTACTACTACTACTACTACTACTGCTAGTAATTTTTATTGCATTTTGCCCTTTATAATAGCTAATTTTGTATTACTGACTAGACCGATAAACAATTTCTAATCCTGTACTTTCCATTTCATCTCCCAAGGCTTCATTGAAATGCTTTCGCCTAAAGTTTATCACTTTTAAATTGGAAATATCAGAGCAATTATACGCTAGTCAGATAATTATTATATTAATGGAATACGATTTAGAGATACGACCTTCCTACTGTCGCTAGATTTTCAATCATTTTCCACCACGTCTAATGGTCGTTGATTATCCTTATTTAAAATGCAACTCGTGATTTTCTGATCCATATTATGGTGTCAATTAATTGCGCGCTGCGCCGATCATAAATTATCATTTATTAGCAGATTTCGTAGTGTTCCAGCGTATAACTGCCGATTAGGCACGTAGTTACGCCGCCAAGCGTTGGCGTTAGTCAAATACTTATGAGCTTGAGCACAGTTCACCGAAAGTCAATTAACTCATATACCTCCATTATTTTAGATAACTCTGTGGTAAAAACTGCAATCGTATAATGCGGACGACACCCAAAATAGCATGAATCCACTGAATGTTTGAAGCTAACTACCAGAACGGATTTCGCTGCCTATTATAAGATATCCTAAATGTCAAAACTAGTAACTATCAGAACTTAAGCATTCGGCAAAGTACAGAAATCACTCAACAATTATAAGCTTCTGATCCTTGTATGACTCTCGTCATTGCGACATGATGAATTACTTATTGTGCGCTAAAATCTCTTCATACGCAATCCCACTTAAAAAAATCGGCGATCCCTTATTAAAGTTTCTTCAATGAAACTACCAGTATCTAAAAGAACAAAAAAAAAAACAAAAATTTTATCGTATCGTAGATCCATTATAAAATCATAGCCATGATATGTCACGCTTTTATTAGTATGAAAGTGAGAATTTTTAAAATATAGCGGAACTAAACCTACATACAGCTGCATAGTTATTTTTTGGAAAAGAGATATAGTTTGGATACAAGAATCCAAGGCGTCAAGCTTGACTCACTCTGTATGTATTTATTACCCTGAACCTGAACTATTTAATGACCTAAGTTAGCAAAGTGTGTAAAAAATGATTTTGTGGCACCCTGTATATCGAAAACCATGCTCTCTAGGACATTTATGTTATATAAACTTTTCTACTTGAATTTGGGTAAGAAATGCGCTCTTAGTATTAGAGTATATTATTAGGTAACAGCCTGTATAACTTGATAGATATAATTTGAAACGATTTACAATCAGTTGCTCAAAATAACTAAATCGTTAAGTTTAGAAGCAACTAGTCAACGTAAATTCATTATATCGAGCTTCCACATTCGGGTACCTGATTTCGCTGGAGTTATTGAATAAAGCGTGGCTTTGATCCTTATTGTTATTTAACGTACTATGACATCATTAAATGAATCTATTTGCAATCCAATCGCATGGCACGATTCTGAAATCACGTGTGGGCATTTTCATCTATAATGACTAATAGACTGTATAATATATAGAATTAGAACTTCATTACAATCACGTTGGTAGCTTGTTAATTAACAACTGACAAAGTTATTAATCCCATAACTGTTAGTTATGATTATATAAATGTTTATTTGGTGATTTTTTCATGACTGAGCAGCCGAAAAGGTAAACCCTAACTACCACAGTTCCCTTTTGGCTGCTATGAAGAGGACAGGTTAGGGGAAGTCGATTACGCAGACTTTAAATAGACCAACACTATCAGGCTTAATACATCTTCAGGCTGTTCGCTGTGTACACCCTGTATACAAATGTTCGAACTGCTCGGTTCTTGATGTATGAAGAACAACCATCATGGAACGAGGTCGCAGTCCCGCGGCTGCATACAATAGGTTGGGTGCGGGGCGAATTATGAGTGAAGGCTCAGAAGAGCAGGAATTTGGATACCGCTAGCAAAGTGAGAGGTCACCAACCGGTACGCTGGTGAGAAAACGGATGGAGGTGACACGTTAAGGCCGGGTCACCAATGACTCAAATTTCTCTCCTCTGAACTGCGCCAGGTATGGACATGGTAGTTAGGCAGCTCCTGAGGCATGCGAGTAATACTCTAGCCCAGACCTTATCTGAGATGTATAGTATACTGCGTAAGAAGGTTGGATAATGTGTGCTTATTTGGAAAAATTTAAGAAACAACTTGAGATGTATCCTTACCATATCCAGATAGTTTAAGCTCTTCTCCCACGTAACTTTCTACTACGGTTTAGTCTTTGAATGTGGTTCCTATGAACGCTTGCTAAAAAAGGTTCTGAAAAACAAAATTGGAGCCGATTCAAGAAAATGTAACAGCCTGTATACTACAGCCGACAGTTGTGGTACTTTGCTGTAGCGGTTCTAAGAAATGACTGATGTTCCGAATTTCAAATCTTTATCACAGAATATCAGACAGATAACACAAAATATGAGAAAAAAAATTGAAACTTTGTCACCTTGTATGACGAAAATGAAGCGTTTCGGACCAAGCATTCTCCCTCTAAAATTTTTGCATGGTATTGGTTATAACCCTGTATTCAAATCATCTGTACAGTACTCGACTAATCCAATGCCGTATGCTAGTAGTTTCTCGATCTAATAAATATTTTTTTATTTGTGCCCCATTTTACTGTATGCATGACAGCACGCAGGAGCGTGCACAAAGAACACCTTGTGCACGGATGTATCATGAGGTAACGATTATACACATATCTGTCAGTCATAAACTCCAACTTATAGACCAGAAGCCTTTGTATAGCCCTTAAGCTATAATGAATTGTTTAAATCCAAAGGTGTCTATTGTATCATACCATTTGGTACACATTTTTCGACGCTTAGTCATTAAGGGGCCTGAGTATACATAGCTATAGTTAAATTTCACATTGCATGATACCTCCGCTAGCGGTAAATCGGCGCAAACAATGTTGTCACGCGCTTATATAACAAAATCGTAAGATCCCTTAGATGCTCAGCTAACGAATAGATATTACTGTATGCTTGATTGTATGCATAATCTGTGAGCAAATATTCAACAGTGTTTCTCAATTTTCTATTATTTGGAGTCAAACATTAATTGCAATCCTTAATTTCTAATATGCCTAATCCACGTCCAATCATACCAACGGTAGCACGACTGCTGAAACATACGTACACTTGGCAACAGCGCTTGAAATGGCGGCATGCGAGCTCTCGGCGTTGCCCCTTTGTGCAGGTCCTTTAGCCATAGCTTAGAGATCGGTACAGGCATGCACACGCATACTGTGGGAAGCTATAGATGTGCGAGTGTACTCAATATATTCGCACTCAGAACGTTCATCGCAGACTTGTACTGTCGCATATCTGTGCGAACTCAAGTCGCTTGATCCATTCGGTATCGTGATAAAAATTTCTGAGGAGCAAAAAAACCGTAAATTAGAGCACCAACGCACATGTATGTTTCTTTCATGTTAATCAAAAAACCGACACCAGTTTTAGGCTCACACCATGTCGCTTATCTATTTTGCGCGATGTGACGCATTGTGAGAGGGGCCATGAAATCACAGCAGTTTCGCAGCAATTACGCACGGTTTGACAATGCCGCAAGATCCGCCGAGGGTCCGGCTTGCCGCTTCGCGGTGGCCGCCCGTTTAGATTTGACGCGCCAGTCTTAGTCAGGTGCGTAGCGATATAGCAGGTGTGGTAAGTTATTCTTGAAGTTTGCGCGGGAAATTAGACGATACAATTAATAACAATGCAGCAAGGCACATCGGTTAGCAATACAGCATCCAAACGACATGTTTTATCAACCGGTGAACGCAATATAGTGAAGAATGTTTACGATGGTGTACGTACACGATTTCCTGAAAGGCCGGTGAAGGAAATCGTTAAACTTTGCAGCGATCTGACTAAGGTCTCAGTTGCAACAATTTTCAGAATTTTGAAGGAAAAGAAGCGCGACGTAGTATTTGTGGTAAAATCACTTAAACAAAAAAGAGGAGTTAAAAAGATTGTTTTGGATGGTGACGTGAAAAATGCGATTCGTCGAAAAGTCCATTCATTTTATCTCCGTAATGAACTTCCAACGATAAAAAAACTACAACAGGAATTACAAAATGATGAAAGTCTGCCAAAGATATCTCGTCGGGTATTATTGAGAACATTACGCGAAATAAATATCAGATATTTGAAAAGAAAGCGGAACAGCGCATTGATTGAAAGAGACGATATAGTATTATGGCGTAGAGAATATTTAAGAAAAATACGTAGTATTCGTAACGCCGAGGGAATAAAAATCTATTACTTGGACGAAACTTGGTTGAATGAAGGGCACACGGTTACTAGGTGTTGGCAGGATTTGAATATAGCGAGTCGTAGACAAGCCCATCTTGAAGGCCTAAGTACGGGATTAAAATGCCCTTCAGGCAAAGGCCGTCGGCTAATAATAACGCATATTGGCAGCGAATCTGGGTTTGTGGATGGGGGATTGAACGTCTTTGAATCTCGGAAAACTGGTGATTATCATGAGGATATGGACGCTGTAGTTTTTGAATCTTGGTTTAAATCCATATTGACAAAATTAGAACCCGGTTCGGTTATTGTATTAGATAACGCGTCCTACCATAGTCGGCGTTTAGAAGCTCTTCCGACTTCTAATTGGAAAAAAGCGGATATCTATGACTGGCTCGTGTCAAAAAATATAGAATGCGATATGACTATGCTCAAAGCACAGCTGTCACAACTCGCGCGTCACCACAAAGAAAGGTATATAAAATTAGCAGTAGACGAAATGGCTAGGGAAAAGGGTTTTACAGTTTTAAGACTGCCTCCGTATCACTGCGAGTTAAACCCAATCGAGTTAGTATGGGCACAAGTAAAAAATGAAGTAGCGCGTAGGAATACAACTTTTAAGTTGGCCGATATACGTATCCTTTTAGAAGAAGCAATCGGTGCGGTAACTGCAGATAACTGGCAGAAATGCGTATCACACGTAAAAGCAGAGGAAGAAAAGTTTTGGAAATTAGATCCCCATATAGATTCCGTAATAGAGCCAGTCATAGTTAACCTTGGCAGTGATACAACCAGTGACAGTGACGAGTCCTTTGACTGTAGTTCTGCTAGTGATGACGAATTTCCACCGCACACGTCCGCAACTGACTGAGATTCAGAACAAGTATATTTATTTACTTTTTATTTGTTTTTGTTGTTTTTTTGTTGTTTATTTTTTTAATTTATTTTAATTTATATATTTACTTTTTTATTCGTTGTTTATTTTTAAGACGTTCATAGACAATTTAGTCAATCACTTTTGTTGCTGTTGCTCCAGTTTCTTAAGCAGAATATATTTTTTGTTCATTGTAACTTTTAAGACTTTACTTCTTACTCTGAATTTAATTTGTTGGATTCTAAGTTCTCCTTTGAAGTTTAGAGAGTTTATTTATTGTTTCATTTTCGTATTCATGCACCTTTTCAGTTTCCTATTCATTTTGTTAAACATAAAAGAAGGGTGGGAGGAGTGGTGGGACTCGATATGCAGCCACCTCCTCGTGGTGAGTCCTGGGTAGTCCGCATAAAGACTAGCTGAGAGCTGCATTACTGTTGTAGATTATTTCAATTCCACTTCCAGTATGACCGAATGTGAGAACTTTACTATTTGAAATCTTTGGCTGACGTCTAACGTAATATAATGTTTCCATTGAAACTGTACCTGTGGTTGCCTGCCCCTACCAAGCCGCTGTGCTGATGGCCAATAATTAAGCCCATAGCTATTTGACAATATCATACTTGCATTTTTGAGAAAGACTGCACATTTATGTAAACGAAACATTAGCAACTACTCAACTAGTTATAACTTCCAATATCTAGTAGCATATATCTAGCTTTGATTCGGATAAGTAATATTTTATCATTAAAATATATCTTTACATTTCAAAATAAAATCGGGTACACCTATTTGTAAAAAATGAATACAGAACGTATAGAATTTTATGATAGCTTTAAATTGTATATTGGCTCTGAATCCCTATCTAGACCTTCAAAGAAATCGAGCGCGCCACTGCTACCCGGCGTGACCAGGCGTGACGCAGGTATCATCGAATGTGGAACTTAACTATATACATATGTATTTGCCATGTTAAAACACGGATTCCCATTTCCAACAGAACTCTCTTGTTTTTCAAACTACATACACTTCAGAAGGTGACAATTAAGACCTTAACGAATTACAACTATTTGCGATTTTCTTAGAAAAGTTTTTGGTGTGAAACAAAAACTCGCAATGCAAAATCATACATCATTCAAATGTCTGTAATTCAGCAACCAAATACGGTATCAAAGAAAGACCAAATAGTTGACAAAGCGCAAGCTTTCTTCTTCAATTTGCTTTTTGAATAATTACTGTATGTTTAAAGGTAACATTAGGAGCTTGTAAATGCAAAATGCTTCTTTATAGTGACTTTTGGACCTTACCTTTGGACCTTTTGAATTTTTGGGCGTATCTCCTCTCATCTTAGACACACACACTGGAGAAAGGGAACAGGCGGCCACGCCTCCTCGCTAACACGGGAATACATCTTTTCTTTGATTCTCAATTTCGCGCACAATACCCTAGACCCTTAAGCTATTATGCCGCTGCCGAAACAGTATCTTAATTCGGTACTTTATTACTGGAATTTGTGATCTAATTCCAAACATTCAAAAACATATTTATTTCAATCGTAGACTTCATCTCGAGCTGCACACTTCATTTGTCATCTATCGTGCTATAAATATACCTAGTTTCAGTTAAGTAACTATTTTCACGATCAGCTGAAAATCTAGAAAAATACTTGTAATAGGTATCAGAGTAGGACGCCGCGTCGTTGGTGAAAATTTTGACGTCACACGCGCTTGGTTTTCTTGGGAGCTGTCGGTATTTTTTCGGTACTGGATTCAAAATACTGTTTTTTTGATATAGCTTTTGAATTGTTGCGAAAAAAAAATAGTTTTGTTATAAAACTTATAAGCGTTCATTTGAAAACTTCCCCACTACAGATTTATCCAAAACCGCTGCATAAAAGAGAAAACGCCGAAATACGTCAAAAGGCTTGTCAAAGGGGACTTTTTAACCAAAAACTACTTTCGCCCCTTAAACCCTCTGCCCCCAGGGTCATCCCTTTCAGATGTTTAAATGACAAGTGGTATCGAGTAATAGCTCATTTTAAAGGTACATCGAAGTTCTTTACTTCGACTTTTGAGTTTTTTAAATCGCTCGATTCGTTTTCGAGAAAATTAGACAAATATTTATGTATCTTAATTTGTTCAGATAGGAAACAAAAATTCATGAAAATACCACTTCTAGTGCAATAAGTGTTCATAATGTTGCCCGTTGTTGGCCGAACAATTATATAGGCGATGTTCAAAATCCTGACGTGCAGCTGCGAAAACATTGGAAATGATTCCAATTTATGGTGCCCAAAATCAATGTGCTCGGCAAACTGCTGTTCCGTTTAACGTCAGACATTCGTGGACGATAACTTCGCATAGGTATGTTTTGAATCTTGTTACGAAATTCACTCAAACTGGATCTGTTGTAAAGAAAAACGGAAATTTCTGGACGAAAACACTGAAGTCGAAATTTTGGGTGATTTCAGCAATTCTAAAAAAATTGCTAAATTAAAGAACTTCGACATAGCTTTGAAATGAGATATTACTCGATACCCTTATCATTTAATTTGTAAGGGGACGACTCTAGGGGTGAAGGTTACGAGGGAGGGATGTAGTTTTTGGTTAAGAAGTTGTGCTCTTGACAGGTCTTTTGACGTGACTCGATGTTTTTTCTTTTTAATCGGCGGCTTTCGATAAATCCGTGATGGGAAGTTTTTAAATGTACTCCCGGTATATGGTCTTTTAGTTTATCACAAAATAAATCAATTAATTATTTTTTTATTCAATACCGCAACTAAGCTGTTGGTTCTTGCTTTTTCTGCATGTTCTTCAACTTTATTCATTTTGTAGCTTGTCAAAACCACACAATAACTAGAGCATAAAACTTGACTCTTAAGCCAAATGGCTGCCGCTGTTTTTCCGTTTGCGTTTCCCGCCATAGTTACTCAGATCTTTTAACTAAGACACAACGATGCTAGATGATGTATTTACCTATAAAAAATGAAAAGAAAATCATCTGTGCATAACATAGTTATGAAGGGCGGGCAAAATTTGCTTTTATGGCCCTAGAGCCTTTCCTAAATGAGGCTTTGGAACATAAAAGCCTCTTTACGCCCTTAATACATAAAAATTGGTTATTATCAACGTCGAATCGCGAAGGTGACCGCTTTACGTTAATATTACCTGCTTATTTCCACCATTTATAACGTTATTAATGATTTCAACGTGTACCAATAAAAAATAGCGTTAAGTACTCATGGGTAACTGCTTTCTAAAGTAACTGCTTCATTTCGATCACTCGGGCTCATTAAAGAGCCTATTATCCTCTTGCATTTTAGTATACATGCGTATATGTGGATGTGCATTTTAGCTGAGCATACACACCAGTTCCGCCAGTTTCAAATTTCATACGACACAATCCCATAAATACGATTTACCTGTTTAACGCGTACTTTTGCTGTAGTTCCGGTGACATGTATACACCGAGATATAGGAGTAATTCCATAGAAACTCAGGAAGTTGCTACGTGTAACTGTCAAAGAAAGAACATGCTTCACATACGTTCTCTGACGATGTCAGAACACCAGCTACTACGCTAAAGGGATAAATTGAATTTATAATATTGCGGTACTGAGATCAGTGCAGCCGTAAACACAGTATGGTCATATTACATGCCGAATCAATGTTAAGCTACTTTATTTGTAACAGGTAATAGTATATTTTTCAACGAGTGATTTGTAGCTTATCTACGTGTAGCAATAAATAGGATACGATAGAATATGATTTAAATACATAAAAATTACAAGCTGGTTCAAAAACGGAAACACATATAGGAGCCGCATTTGTAACGCCAAATGAATCTTTTTAGTTTTAACTTGGTCCAAAATGCTCAGTATATACAGAGTAGCTATTTTCTATTCTTAAAGCAATACTTCCCCATTGGCGCTGAACCTGATACCTATATTATCTGTAGTGGTTTTCAAAGTGCAATTACCGCCATCAGAAACATTTTTAGTCCACATCTAATTATAAAGAAGATACTTAATTTTCATTCTATCCTTGATAGGTAGTCCAGATTTATTGTTTTCATATGGTAGGCAGGTCACATAAGAATATCTGGAAATGAAAATACTGATACTGCAGCTCGTGCGGGCGCCGCTCAGCAAAGTACCTCACTTGTCTCTTGAAAACGTCAGACTTCAAAGCCTATCTCAACACTTGTGGCATCTACAATGGTCAGTTTTGCCTTTGACAGTTCACAATAGCCAAGTTCCCATATTTCAACACACTAACACGCAGAAAGCGGGTGTGAATGACACGACTTCGAACAGGACACACCCGTTTTAACATTATCATTTGTATTATTCGATTGAACCTCCAAGTTGTAAGACATGTCAGGTACGCCTAACTTTGGAGTACACTTAAATGTCCGTACACGTTTCAGCAATGAGGAAACATGTAACAAACTATATTACAGGTCTCAAAGTCGACAGGGCTCTTTATATCATTATAGATCTGTGCCACGTAGCTAGTAGCCCTAGAAGTTGATGCCGCAAACCTAAATAAAAAATACACTACAAAATATTGACAACATAACTACCCTTGAGTTACTGAAACACATACTAATAATACAAATAAATAAATAAAAAGATTAATAATTGTTTTTATTTTATATTGTGTACTGTGCTATTCTGATCTTAGTACAGGTAATTATTGAACTAGTGTATGCATAAGTTAAATTATTGGGTATCTCCAATTTATTGTTTTGCACAGCGATGTACCTGTACCTTCTATTTAATAACAAACTACTACTAATACCGTACACCGTTCGGATTAGCGTTTGACGTTTCACAGCCTCCTTTGCAGCTATTATAGCCAGCGAATTTCTAATCAGTATTGTTATTTAGTAGTCGTTCTTTATAACTCACGGCTGGAGCCCAAAGTACGAAGAGTAATATAACTATATGCTGCGCTAAAGGGTCAGGTATCACTCGTTGATTGTGGCTACCAATAAACAGGCAGAGAGAAGCAAAGTCTCCAAATACTCTGAATCCTTCCAGGTCATGTTTTTTTGATATAAGTATAAAGTGTTTGTCATGAGAGACAAATTATTATAAACAGTAAACTAGTCAAAGGTACTGGCATTCAAGATACCTTTCAGGCTCATCAAAATCTGGTCAATAGACCATATACAATTTTTCAGCCAAACACAACACAGACCTTGCCATAGAAACGAAAGGACTCTAGAATCAAAAAAGGTATTCCCGAGGGTATTACTGTTCCTATCACTACATCGCCGTCGGTCCCAAGCGTTACACCAAATACATTTACACCACACCTGCAACAGTTGAGCCTGGACGAAATGTTACACAAAATATTCCACAGACCTGTAATCTTTCAAACCTATAGTATTTTACGATCCTAAATTGAGAAAAATAGTAGCGTACACAGAAAAAAAATGCTGCTGCGTTTCCAATTAATTGTTAGTATTTGGATGTTTTCCATCACTTTAAATGTATTTACAGTTGTTTCAAATCCATATCATCGAAAGAATTCAACCCTTATATTCGAAGTAATCACAGGTACGCCAATCAATTCAAAATAATTTTATATCAGTTCTAACGATATGTATCATCCTTCTAATATCAGTATTGACATATAGTGCAACCAGAACATCCCTTTGTTTTCTAAATTTACCCTATGTTTAATTTAAGCAAAGCATACAATCTATTCAATATACAAAAATTATTACTGCAACAGCAGTTCGTCATAATTCATCTGATAAAAATTAGTTTTGTTTCAATGGCCCTTGTCGTTCGCTGGACTATAATCAGTATTCGGCGGGACTGATGTCCCAATTTAATGAACTGAAAATAAAGTACAGGGGGAACATCTCAGTGTTACTATCCCCGCGAACCTGCCAACATAGACGAGGTTGTTCCGTTGTGTTGTTTCGGTGTCAGCCGTGTTGTGTCATCTCGTGGTTTTACGTATTGCATCAGAAATTGTGTGATTTAAATGTGTCCAGTTATATATTAAAAGGAGGTTCTACTGAGAAATTGGGATTTAGAAGAACACCCACATTTGAATATAGGTATTTAGATTAGTCAGACAGTTATATTTCAGGTAATAATGCAACAACTGGTGCAGGCTTATGTCTAATTCTTATATCGTTCTCCTTATAACTTCATACAAAATCACACAATTAAACATCCAAACGAGTCAATCAGCTGTCCTCGCAATAAAATCTGTTAGTCCAAGGAAAAGAAGGTGGTTTAGAATCAATTACCAAACACAGTTTCGATTCAACGACAGGCTGCGATTGAATTATTCATTGGAATCCAATGACATCTTGTAGTTGAATCGACAATACGATATAATTCGTTACCAACTATGCACTTCCCATTGGATAAAACATCGCTGTATTTGAGGAATGCTGAGTGTAACGTCCCATTGGATCCAAGCGTAAGTCTTTGACAGAACGACAGATTTTTCTGTGTGTAGTTGTTGACTTGGCATAGCCCAGCAATACTTTGTGCTACCATAACCATGCGAGAGAAATTCGTAGTAACAATAATAATAAAAATAACAATTTATTCCAGCTAATAATCATAGTAGTTGATGCAGCTTAACAATTTATTCACCAACGATACAAATGCGGCAAATCTATCGCAGGACCCACATTTGCAACCGAATTTTCAAAAATTAATGCAAACAGCAAGTTGTTTTCAATTGAGACATTAGCTCCGTTACTTGACTCATTTCCTGTTTTTAAGCTTTCATATGCGCCATGACCATTAAAGCTTACGACTGGTTTACTATACTATGAAATGACTATATTATATTATATTCCCGGTCGAACATGTCTTCAACTAAATTAGACTTGCCAATTCGTTTATATCTTCAATGTTCCATGATTACGTTCTTTAGGCCTATTCCTGACAGATCTTCTATTTTATCTCAGCTATATTAGAAGCACTATATAGCTAATTTCAGATATTCTGCACCTTGTGTCATTGTCAAGCTTGACCTTGGGCTTGCCTAGTAACGTTATGAGCTTAGAACCAGTAACGCTTGTACTGATGTCAAAAATGTGCTTGAAAATGGTTGGAATGTTTATTGGAGCTGTGCCAAATACCTAGTATCCCATTATTGTCTGAGTTATCTATCTGAACGCCTGGTCAGCTTTTAACCACTCCTGTTTAAGCAACTCGTGAAACCCTATAGAAAATAATTTCAATGACGCATGCAGTATTTCATGGATTCTGCTCAACAACCTACAGTACACTAAACTTTTAGTTCCCGAACTTCTAAAGGCTTTTTAAAGTTTAAAGTTCCACCTTTGTTTGCTTCTGCCTAACAGAGGTTCGATATAGTGACCTTTGCGCTTTTCCTTTAGCTGTCAAGAAACTATTGCTATTGCCCGTCCAGCAACGGAATAGCATATCAGTTTAGTTCACTAGACCACCTATATCTAATTAATGTCTCACGTTTTATATGAATTTAGTTTTTAAAGTGGCAGTAAAGTCCTGACAGCAATGCTTTGCCTATTAACCTTTAACTACCTACGTGGAATTTCTGTTACATTACAGAACAAAATCCTTGTTTTCGCATTTTCTTAAGAAAAACTCCATTATAAAAACGTTCTTATGAAATACGTACATAAAACAAAATCAGTTTTAAATTTAAGAGGTAAGGTTTAAGGTACACATTTGTTTCGAGTTTGACATGTCATACAAGTTAATGTTAATTAATATAATTAGAAGAAAAATTGCATTTGCGATTAACGGAACAAACACTAAAAACAAAATCTAACCACAATTTTCACAATTTTTTTTTTATCCATTCTAAATCAATTGGTTTTAGGCACTTATAACACAATAATCCAGTTTTTCTTTTCTTAATTGGGGAACATTTGTAGCAATTCTTGTGTGTTTCTGAACGTTAGGATTTTATCTGAGGAGTTTCTTCTGAGATACCTAGACACTTTTTTATATTTTCTCGTAGTCTTCGAGATAGACGGGTATTTTCCGCTGTTCATTGTGTCACTTTCTACCGAAAAATTCATATATTACCTTTTTGTCACCCTGCCATATTATGCGTACCATTTTGAAAGCTTCTCTCCAAAATTACTATCCACATCCATCATTCTTTCGTCTCTGAAGTACTGGGACCGAATATCCATATTTATATTTTTTTGAGACGTTACATCAACACTAACGAGCCATTTTTAGGACGCTATCGTCAAATAACTCCGCTCACATCTCTGACTTACTTCTAAATCGACTGAAGGCAGATAGACTGGAGTCAATTTCTGAACGTCTCACGGACGCCACGTTAGTAGTTAAGGGCTACATCGAGAAAACCAGGTTGCAGCAAAGTTCAAGTTCAATCTCTCTCTGTAATTTTTGCAAAAAACTAGTAGGGAGTAACAGAGGGGCCTTGTATCGAATATACATATTTGCTAAACTGCAAATTTTCGTAACTGCTTTTAGTCATATGTTTGATCAAGGACCACCCCGGGATAGGTGATGAAAAGTGGCAGATCTCCCTCTGGAGTATTACCTCACTTGCGACAGGGTTGTATTCGGTAACGTTGAATTTCTGACTGATTAGTGCACTTTTTGAAAATATATTTCACTCGGACTACCTTGTATATACCTATACAAAATTACAACAAATTTCAAAAGGCGCAGAAAGAACAATAATGGGCTAAAGTTCAATGAATTTATTATAAAGAAAATGAAGGACATGAAGCAAGCTGATTACGGCCCTGCCACGTCGACGACCCAGCAAGCGAAACGACTGGAATGGCCACGTAATTGTTGGTGACCCATAACAGTTAGAAATTCGTAGTATAGTAGATAATTTTGCCACCATATGACGGATTTTCTAAAGCTTTTCCTATTAAATGCTGAAAATAACCTTAGTTTTTTCGATTACAATGACCATAACTCACTAAATGTTTGACTGATTATTCTCGAGAAGAGTAGTACACATTTTATATTAGACAAAAACTTTTTTAACTATGTATGGTGCCTGCATCTACGAAAATATGTGTCACTAATTTTCTTCGGTCAGTGTTCATGATAATACCGTCCCATCACGTGCTCCGGCAGCGTTGACAGAGGCAACACCGCGAGCGAGAGAGAGACGACCATTGAAGACCGACGAAACACTCACGTCTATTTCCAACAAATTGTTAATCTTCTTTGTGAAGACATTGATATGTACACCAAAATAGCAATAAAAGCAGTGTAAGAAGATATAAAGTCCGCTTATTTATCAACAGTCTGTCTGTCGGATGGTCTGCCGATCGGTTGCCATATTTCTGCTCGCATAACCTCAATAACTATTTCACCGATTTTCATGGGGTCAAAGGAGATAATTTTTATTTGAAAATCGGTTTGGCGAGGAAGTAATTAGCAAATAATGAAAGGGAATCTAGGGGTTCCTGAACAGTACCTATTTTTTGGTATGGGAAGTATGAAGCCTCGTCTGAAGCATTATCGGAGAGCTCCTGAGCTTTAAAGACCTATTTAAAAAATTTCCTCTAGGAGCAAATGTGATCTGTGGACATAATGTTTGTACCCACGTAGTAGAGGAGCAGAGTATTGTAATCACGGAAATGTTCAATTTTGAAGTAACACGTGCGTTATAGGCATTTTGCGTTGATTATAATATTTATACTATGTATACAAAGCATACAGATATATAGCTATGTCTGTTCGACACACATAATATACAGGGTGTCCCACGACGATTAGAACAAGCAATATATCGGAGCTGGGCAGTAGTAGCGAATTATAATTTTGGGTGTTTGAATTAGAGCAAATATAGTATCTTTTCTTACTACTGCGTCACCCAATGAGGTATTCGTTTTTGATCACGTGACGTCGGATTCATAAATTTTAATGGAACACCCTTTATGTTTGTGACTTTTTGTGTTCCCCTCGATAAAACAATTCCAACAAACTAGCACACTTGGGGTCTGAAGTGATTAGTTCAAGAGCTACAGGTACTTAAAGGATTGTACCACTACCATTGATTATAACATGTACCCCTACAGTTAAATTGCTTTGGTAGTGTTTCATAATGGTAGTGGTACAGTCTTTTAAGTACCTGTAGCTCTTGAATTAGTCACTTTAGGCCACAAGTATGCTAGTTTGTTGCAATTGTTTTATCGAGAGGAACACAAAAAAGTCACAAATGTACAGGGTGTCCCATTGAAAATTTTGAACGGACGTCACGTGGGCAAAAACAAATACCTCATTGGGTGACTCAATAATAAGGAAAGATACTATATTTGCTCTTATTTACACCCCCAAAATTATAATCCTCTACTACTATCCAGTTCCGATATATTGCTTGTCTTAGTTGTCGTGGGACACCCTGTATGTGTGTATTAGGGTCATTGATTTATATAAATTTGGATAAATTTATAGCTTACGTAAAATTGAAAAAACGTTTTCCAAGCGATACTCCGCCTTTCCATAGATTTATTTCTCATTAACTTCTGTCCAAGCAATCTATGAATAACCGTCACCGCTGGTAGTTACATACCTCAAAGTTTCCGCTACATTATGACCGTCCATTACCTAGTTACTTAATAAACTGAAGCAGCTCGATGTAGCATGCCGTTCGATATTTTCCTATCCAGTGATTGAATTTTTCTAGGGTTTATTTTCATCTCCTCGATGTGCCTCGGCGAAGCGGAAGTAATATGATAGAGGTTTTAAGCTGCGAGAGCTGGAATAGCTGACCGTATTCTTGGAGTAGTTTGTTATTTGGTTCAAGATCTAAACATATCACACACTGATGGCAAGTTTCTGATATGTGGATTACAGATTCAGTCTGGTATTAGTTCAGTCCCCGACTGTCATTAAAATAACGAGATGAGTTAATAATTATACCATTTAGGAATATCCTATTATCGCCGTCTAATCCTGCGATCGTTACTCCCTCTCCATTGCAGAAAGTATATGGATAATATCAGCAGTACCACAGTCTCTGGGGTTAGCTTACCCTCCAGTTTTTGACTTTCCTCCTGTTTTTATGGCCCCCATCTGTCGTACAGAAGCAGGGCATGCTCGACCGTGCCTTCCACCGTGCAGTACAAGCATCTCTGGTCCATCACCCGTCATATCCTGTTCATATACGCTCGAAAAGGCCCATTTTCAGGCAGTGCCTGCCTTAGGAAATGGGACGTTCGTCGATGACTGCATTCCGCCACCCATTATTTTATCGACGGTATTAGTCGTTTCGTCAGTGCGACATCAGTGGTCTCGTTCCATAGACTTTGCCACTTAGGCCCAGTTTCACAATCAGTGGTCACTCTGACGGTTTACTAACCTCGACCTGCGAGTTAACTCGAACAACGGAACGCCTCTTGTTTCACAATTATAAAATGACGTAGGGATAACTGACCGCGAGTTGTATTTTATTTTTAGCGGTTTGTGGTACTGTGTCCCCAATATTTAAAATTATTCTTCTTCCTATTTCCTTCGTTAGGTGTTTCGTGCTGGTGTTTTTTGTTTTTCTGACAAGACTGTCAAAGAGCGGGTTCATTGAGTTGTCAGTTCCATATGATTTCCAAGCTCATTTTGGTTTTTTCCACTTACGTTTTTCCATTTCATTCGCAGTTATTTGGTGTTTGGCATAGATAAAAGATTTTTAGGCTGGGTTGGTGTTTGGAGTGCTTGGCGTTGTAGTTGTTTCTGGGGCCTCTTTCAAATAATAGCCGTACACGTACCCGTATGTCAGCATGGAAGAACGAACAATAGCGAACACCTTTTCAAAAGATGAAGAATATCTGTTCATCTCCTGTTCATTTCGTTAGTAGAAAAGTACAGACATGTAATAGAATGCAAAACAAAAGGTTCAACAACATGGCGCGAAAAAGACAACGTTTGGGAGAAGATAGGAGAAGAATTTAATTGCAAATGTGCAAATATAGCCGCAGATCTGTAAAGGTACTGAAAGAAAAATCCAAAAACTTAAAAAAGACCAAGGAGTCATGGTCATAGTACTCCTCAAAATAATTGACTAGTGCGAGCAGACAGAAGGAATTCTGCCGGTGCGCCATCTAGCACCCGAAGGCAACGGCAACCAAAGAGAAACGCTACTAGCAGCAGTAAACTCTTTGATGGAACGACAAGGCTCGTTCGCTTTTGCCACTAGAGGCACGGATTTTGACGCAAGCAGCGTAAAGCCGATATACGAGGGTTGCTCTATACCTCCGTCAATCCACCAGTATGCAGACAGCTGTTTCACGCTTATTAGCGATCATCAGTGCGCCATAGGTCGATTGACGGAAATAGAGAGCTCTCTCTGATGATCGCTAATAAGCGTGAAACAGCTGTCTGCATACTGGTGGATTGACGGAGGTATAGAGCAACCCTCGTATATCGGCTTTACGCTGCTTGCGTCAAAATCCGTGCCTCTAGTGGCAAAAGCGAACGAGCCTTGTCGTTCCACCAAAGAGTTTGCTGCTGCTAGTAGCATTTCTCTTTGGTTGCCGTTGCCTTCGGGTGCTAGATGGCGCACCGGCAGAACTCCTTCTGTCTGCTCGCACATCTTTCACATGTTTATTAAACATGGAAAAATTGATGCTCTCTATTTCCGTCAATCGACCTATGGCGCACTGATGATCGCTAATAAGCGTGAAACAGCTGTCTGCGTACTGGTGGATTGACGGAGGTATAGAGCAACCCTCGTATAATTGACTAGGTTGAAATATTCTTGACCTCATTGCTTCTTTATCACTGCTATACGCATTTACATTATAACCATCCATTTCAAATAAAAAGAACGATGTAAATCGTTAAGGTAAACGATAAAATATGAAACTTCAAAAGCCTAGCAAGGAGCAAAACCAAAGTGACATAACCTAATGCGCATGCGTCATCGCAAGCCTGGGGTTAACTCAAGATAACTCAAGAATTTCTTGGGGTCAAGTTAACTCAGAGTTAACCTCAAGTATAATCGAAAACCACCATTTGTGGAACATGACATCTAGGGTTAACCTCCGGTCAGCACACAACCTTGAGTTGACCCATCATTGTGAAACCGGCCCTTACTTGCTGTCTGTCTTTTAACTTCAGGGCGGCATATCGCATTGCCTGCTTGACCCTGGCGGATCAGTGTCCTCTCCTCAGCCAGTAAGTATAATGGTTGTATCGCCGTTATAACTTGCAAGGCTCTTGATACAGTGCGATAAGCACTGGCTACCCTTAGCAGAGACTTTCTCTGCAAGCTGTCTAAGACATCTAATGCCTTTTCCTTTCGTGGCTTTACACCACACAGGAGCTCCATAAAGGACGACCGACTGTACAATCTGGCTCAGTAGTGCCCTTTTGTTGCTACTGGGCTTTCGTGCATCTGGCATGAGTCGTGACAATATTGCTGCCCTGTTCACCTGGTGGTATTAGGTCAAAAGATCTAGTGCACTGATGTAGACACACTGTGAAGGTCAGTGCCAGTTTGACTGCTAATGCAATCCTCGGCTTGAGCTCGTCAGCCAATCCGCAAAAAAGGTTTAGAACTGATTTACAATATACAACTCTCTCTTAGATGAAATGATGTGACATTGATCGTACAATAGCTGTATTCGTTTTGCAAGTGAAGTGAGACGTTATTTCAAACTAACGTGATATTGTCAAGTCAGTTCTATACATTCGAAAAGAACAGCTAAGTACAGAATCTAACGCGAAATTACTGCGAATATTTTGCGAATAAAAGGCTTTTTTAGGACAAAACAGCTGGTTAATAAAACAAATCCGTTCATTTCCTAAGTTTCTTAATGTAAAAAGGCAACTTTAACCTGTAATCACATTATTCTTCAGTTCATTACCTGCTATCATTTATTTATTTAACTTTGGACAACAAAGCTTAACAATTAAATCTTATATATACTAAATTCAATATAAACAAACAAAAATAACTCTTCTATGAATTTTTGCCGGAGTGTTTATGTTATAATTATCTTCTTGAATAAAACTCAAAATAACAATCAATAGCTACTTCGAGAATAAATAAACTATAAACTATAAACGCAATTATTTTACATAAGAATTAAAAATTTAAGGAAACTAAAATAAAACTAAATCTTTTATTTTAATAAATATAAAACTGAATATTTGCATTCGTGAATTTAGGCAGCAGATATTCGCATTGGTATCCGCGAATGTCCAAAATTCGACATTTGTTACATCACCATCACATCACTATTACATCACAGTAGATTAGATTGTAACATAAATTGACAGTTTACGTTAACGTCATTTGAATTAATTTTGGATAAAAAGAACACGTATTGAACTGAGTGACGTTAAGCGAGCAGAGACTATTTATATATCTTATCTTGTGTAAAAACTAACTTTGGTATAACTAATGCGGCTAATATGATGAAGATTTAAAGACAAAAAACGGATCATCTGTATTACGTCTCCTTCATCGGCAAGATATTCTACAGTTTAATGGATTTTTTTCCTTCCCACATTGCGGCTGAGGGGAGTATTGTAATCGGGTTACCTTTGGATTTTGAAATAATATTTTTTGGGACTTTCTATGAAGTCTATATCACCATAACCTACGTTATCGTGCATTGGCAGCGAAGTAAGTAGCAAAAAAACTTTAGGGATTTTAAGGATTTCTAAAAATGTTTCACTATTTCAGGGTGAGAGTGGTACTGAAATACTGGGGCAGGGCAGGGAAGTCCAACATGTAACCTCCTCTTAGACAAGCTCTACACGTTCAGTCTATTATAACTTCAGTCCACGGCTGACGTTTACGTCATGCACTTACAATAACCAGAACTTTCCATCTCAGCCATTTCTGTCGTTCTGTGTCTATTTGTTACCATTTTTCTGACAGCGTAATATCAGCAACCGCTTCACCAGTTTCGATGAAATTTGGATTGTGATGTGCGGTGGGGTCATAGTAAGCATAATTGCTATACTTCATTTGAGGAGTGGGTATTGGTATACCTAGCAGAGCTTCCGATCCAAGCCGCCTTGATCGGTACCGATTATTTCCGAATCCCAAAGCAGCGCGGTGTGTGGTGCTCTGAGCATCCTGTACCGGTACCGGTACCTGTACCTCTGCCGGTGGTTTTTACCGTCGTCCTTGGTATCGGTATACCCTACAACGCTGACTACTGATCTGCCCCGTAATACCGGTAACGGGTACTGCGTACCGGATACTTCCAGTAATATTACTCGGAATAGGTAATACAAAAATGTACCTATGTTTGACATCACTAGTGTTGGGGGAAGGTTGGTTGATGGGGAAAATTTAAAACTTTGAGTACCCATAAAGAACCATCCATTAATAATAGCGTTCATTGTAAATATAAAATAAATAATAGAATAAACAACAAGCACCCCAAAAAAGTTAAAAACTTGTGCTTGGGTATAAGGTTATTATTATAAAATAGAAGCAACAAGTAAGAGCTAATTCAGGAATATTTATATTTGTATGTATTTATTCACTATCCATTTTTTAAACTATGCATGAATGAACTTAAAGGCACTAGAGATCTTATGCTATCTGGTATCTCATTGTATAGTCTTGGAGCAAGAAATGTATGACATCGTAATAAAGTATTTTTTCTTGCTTTTGGTACAACATTAGATATATATCTCTTTTGTACATATCTGTGAGGATGGCAGTTGGAGAAACTCATACATGTTTGAATGTGTGGGAAATGCTGATTCAAGCCACTTGACGCATTATAAACGTATTCATCAGACATTGAACCAGAACCCTTTGTACATATCTTGTGAGGATGAGAGATGAGGAAACTCATAATTGTTAGATAGAACCTTTTGCACATATTTGTGTGGGAAACTCATAAATGTATGAAAGTGGGAAGTACGGTGACAACCCACGTGTCGCAATTTTTTTAACAAAGAAGGGGGATTTTCTCTGGTTTTTTTTTAAATGGTGAATGCGGCACCCATTATAGACACATTCACCAAACGTTGAACTAGGACCTTTTGTACATATTTGTGAGGGTGGAAGATGAGGAAACTCATAAAAGTTTGAAAGTGTGGGAAATACGGTGTTAATCCACTTAACGATATTTTTTTAACAAAGATTGGGGATTTCCACTGTTTTTTGAAAAATGGCGAAAGCGGCACACATTTTAAACACATTCACCAAACGTTGAACCACAGCCTAGTAAACCAACACAATATCTCTTAGGTTGGCGGCAATTACACGCGCGTCCACACTTTTGGATGATTTTTTTTTGTAAGGATGCTACCGATACTTCGATACTTGTACTACTGCACTAATATCGAGGATTTTTAGCTTAGATACTTTTTGAGCGATTCCAAGCTGGTATCGATACTTTTGTAGGGGTATCGGTATCGAAAATAATAATTATATAATTATTGAGGGGTGTAATTAATTGCACCAAATTCTCTGTACGAACCAAACGCGCCTATTTATCTAAAAAATATCGAGCTGATACCGGTATCGTTATTTTTATTTTCGCATCTCTACCCAAACTTCACAGCCGTAAAATCATCCCAAGGACAAATTTTGTGGGAACCATTTTTATGTAGGAAATCCTCAGAGATATTGTGCTGATTGTTTACTATGCTGTGGTTGAACTACAACCTTTCGTACATATTCGTGAGGGTGGGGAATGGGGAAACTCATAAATGTTTGGAAGTGTGGGAAGTGCTTATTCAAGCGACTTGAGGCAATATTTTTAATAAATAGCGGGGTGTTTGTTCACTTATTGGGAGAAATGTTGAATATAGGAACATTATAAACACATCCACCAAACGTCGTTGAACTATTATCACTTATTGTACACATTTGTGGGGGTGGAGCAACTAAAAAATAGTTTGTTAACAAGGAACGGGAGCATTCACGTATTTGACAAAACCGCAAATATGGCATGAATCATAGATAAATTCATCAAAGGTTGAATAAAATATTTTGTACACATTTGATAAACACAGACAGACCTGCTGCTTGGCAGACATCTGTTACAAATAGCACATAATTTTTCATTGTGATTACATAAAAGCACATATAAATCATGCACATTTGGGACTTCTGCAGGAGTCTTGTTACTGTGGTGTGGCACGGTCTCGAGCTACACCCCGACATTTTACGTGACAGAACACAAAATGCATGAACAGGTGGAAGTCGTAGCGATGGGAAGCTCTCTGAGTCCAGTAGTGGTTAACTTTGTGATGGAGAAGGTAGAGCAGACGGCCTTGAACAGTGCTCAGTACAAGCCCAAGATATGGGTTAGATACGTGGATGACACATTTGTTGTATGGAGCTTCGGACAAGTGAGGCTAGTAGAATTCCTACAACATCTAAACTGTGTGCATGTGAACATCCGGTTCACGATGGAAGTGCAGGAAAACAAAAAACTGGCTTTTCTCGATGTGATATTAACCAGAAATGGGTAAACCTTGGGACACACAGTGTACAGGAAACCGACGCACACCAATCGTATTTCCACAACAACTCGAACCACCATCCATGTCAGAAGTTTGGAATCATCAAAACCCTGACAGAACGAGCGAGAAGAGTGTATGGACCAGCCGAAATTGATGCCGACCTCGAGCATCTGAAGAGTGCGTTGAAGTCAAGTAGAAAAGCAACCACAACCACCATCAGTAGCGAAAGCTTTTCTATCTTATGTCCCCCGGGTCACAGACAAAATTGGGAGGTTACTGCAGAAGGCAAACATTAGGACGATGTACATACCAAACGGGAAGATACAACTTTATTTAAGATCGGCAAAGGTCAAAAAGAATCCGTGGACAGCATCAAGGATTTATCGAATACCATATACTTGTGGAAGTATATCCATCAGAACAACAAAGAGATTAATACAAACTAGAATTTCGGAACACAAATCAAATTGCCCATTAGCTAAGCATGCGCTCCAAGAAAGTGGTAATCACAGGATAAAGTCTGATGAGACGCAGGTTCTGGCTACGACCTCCTCTTATTACGCCAGGTTATACTGTCCATTGATATTTATAAACATAAGAACAACTTCAACAACAAAGAAGAAGCATACAAGCTCAACAGAATATGGATACCTGCCTTTAGAGATACAAAGATTCTGGGATGAGCAAGAGTTCCACAGGCATCGGCGGTGCACGGCGCAGTCGCCTCCACTCCTAATCCAGGATATATGTATAAGTTGTAACGATAAAATTGTTCATGTAGCAACTAGCAGCTCAATCAGATTCCATGAAACAAGGGCTGTTGGTGCGTGCGTGTGTGCGTGAGTCTAGCTAGCCGCCAAGAAATGAAAACAGGACAACAATGGTTTAATAAAGATTTATTTTAGTATATATGAATGCAGTACATTTTTTTTTTTTTGTAAAACAAGAACTTAACTTCGGAGGGAAGTCCTCGTGGTGCCCTTCCGAAGAGAAGGTGGTGCTCCAAAGGGCTGGCTTCTTCAGAAGGAGTTCAGGTGGTGTCACCCCGAAAAAGTGTTCATAATGGTGGCATGAAAGAGATGTGGTGCCCTCCCAAAGAGAAGGAGGTGCTCCAAAGGTGTCTTGATGTTGGCACCCCGAAAAAAAGATGTTGATGGTGGCACCCCGAAAAAAAAAGGTGTCTTGATGTTGGCACCCCGAAAAAAAAGGTGGTTTTGATGGTGGCACCCCGAGAAAAGGGTGGTTTTCCTGTGAAAGAGTTATGACTGGTATTAGCACCTTGTGGAGAACTTCACAGGACTTCACGATCTGTTTCTGAAGCATGGATCTTCATGCGTTCTTACATTTTGATAAATTGCATTCATATACTTCAGAAACAAATCTATGAAGTAGCATGGGCACATTAAAAAGCCAAAGATAACCTTCAAATGTTCACATGGTAAAGATTAAAAAAAACATATAGATATATACAAGAGCGAATAGATAGAACAATAGTTAAAAAAAAATCATAAATGTCAAAGTCCTACCGGATCTTTTCAGATATATAGTGATAAATAAAAAAAAAATGTATAAAAATGTAAGTTTACAACCTTTTCCTCAGGCCTCGTAAAATAAAATTACATAAATGTCCAACAGATCTTTTCATTGCATTCTCAATTAGCAAATCTGAGTGCTAGTTATTTTTACGTAAGGAATGTCATAAAAAAAATGTGAAACATTAAATACACACAAGATAAGGCATCGTAACACAAAAATACATGGCTAGAAACAAAGAATAATGTTGAGCGACTCTTTTGTTAGATAATTAATAAATATACAGATGATTGACTTGATATTTAAAGATTAAAATGTTCGCCATCACATGTTCACGAAAAAAAGAAGTATAAATCGGAAAAATCACATTATTACACATAGCTGTAAAATAAATATGCCAAACCATAGCAATCAAATTACCTTGATTAACACATGTTGGACACACACAAAAGATTGTCTTAGAGAGACATAATTATATTATATAACTGTTTGTTTTAAAAAAGGGTGAGTGATCTATCGCCACCCATTTTTATAGAGGTTAATGTCGGTAGTGATAGAGAGAGGGCATACTCCCCACTCATCAGATCTTTGCCAAAATTTGTGCGCACTTGCGCAGATTGTTATTTCCAGCTAAAAAGAATAGAGATGGGAAAAGGGTAGAGCTGAGAAGTAAAATAGTTATAAAAATGTACTAGTATAATGAGGAAGTAGTTGCTAAAAATGGAAGTTGTAAACTATTTGTATATGGTAGCCAAGTAAATAATATAGAAATAATTTTGAAAACGGGTGAACCGTTACAAAGTGCCAATCCTGTGACGGGGTCTCAGTTTCTCAGAGCACGCCAAACAGGTGACATCAGCTTCTGAGGATGCCGATCACTCGTGTTGGCGAAACGTCAAGCCGAACAGCCCAAGAACCAACAGGTAATCGAACCATAGTCGCGAAACTCTTACACAATTCATTAAATAATTATAGAATTTATTTTCCCACCAAAGCGTGTTTTATTATAAAGGGTGACTCCTAAGTTGATACTTTTTTTAGCTGTGTATGTTGGCCAATAAAGTAAATAACTTTTTTTCACAAAACTGAATAATAAGCAAGGTTTTGTTAATAAGTACCCGACATCATGTACGTACAGTTATGGCTATGCTTTTTCTGAGCTTCTTATGCCAACATTGGCTTTAAACATTTTGGGACGGTTTAGAATGATCCAGACTTAGGATAACAAAATTATATTTACTTACACACATTTTTTACGAGTTTTCTTGTTTTGTATCAACATAATAAAGTCCAGTGAAAAGTACACATCAAAAATAACATTTTTGAACAAAGAATGTAAGGCGTGTCTCCAAGAAGTGAAATCATGGTGGTCATGACCTTGGGATGATCCAAACTGATCTAAGTCCTAGAAAAGCAGGAGGCTATGATCTGATTACAGGAAAGAAGCATTTGTCTTTGAAAGCCATTGTATATTTGACACAATTATACAATGCTGTTTTGAGAACAGGATATTTTCCTGTCCTCTGGAAGACAGCTAAGATCATTCTTATTCCTAAACCAGGAAAACCATTGACAGAAGTAGAGTCCTACAGACCTATCAGCCTACTACCAGTAATGTCAAAAATCCTGGAACAGCTATTATCTTCCAGACTCCAACCACTACTAATAGAACAACAACTAATACCAGCTCATCAATTTGGATTTAGACCACAACATGCAACCACCGAACAGGTGCACCGTGTTTGCAAAACCATATATCGAGCTCTAGAAGACAAAATGTAATGCTCGGCCGCTTTCTTAGACATATCTCAGGCATTTGACAAAGTTTGGCATACTGGTCTACCCTACAAAATTAGAATGAATCTTCCCTACCACTACTTCCTTATCCTTAAGTCATATCTACATGACCGACACTACTTTGTGCAACATCGAGAAGCGCAAACCTCACTTTTTCCAATCAGTTCCGGGGTTCCACAGGGTAGCGTATTAGGACCCTTACTGTATATTCTCTTCACGGCTGACCTACACACAAAGGATAACGTCACTATAGCTACTTATGCTGATGATACTGCAGTACTATCAGTGCATTCTAACCACATGGAGGCATCAAATCAGCTACACAAAACTTGGCTCAGGAGGTGCCGTATCAAAGTGAACGAATCAAAATCCCTCTATGTAACGTTTACTAACAGAAGAAACAACTGTTCGACTGTATCTCTAAATGGCCAGAATCTACAACAACAATAATATGTAAAATATATAGGCATGCACCTTGATCGAAGACTGACATGGAAAAAACACATCTTTACTAAACGGAAACAGCTAGGGCTGAAACTTCAAAACCTATATTGGTTGATACGTCACAGATCCTCTCTATCGCTGAGCAACAAAGTCTTGATATATAAGGCCATAATAAAACCAATTTGGTGTTATGGTATACAACTATGGGGATCAGCCTCTCTTCATCAGCCTCAATTCTAATATCGAAATACTGGAGAGGTTCCAAGCCAAAACATTACGACTCCTAACCAAAGCTCCATGGTATGTTCCAAATGAATTTATCAGGCGCGACTTGCAGATCCCATCAGTGAAAGAAGAAGTGTCAAACATCGCAGAGAGGTACAGAACTCGTCTTCAACTATTTGCTCATCGTGACTAGTTTTACAGATAGCAAATCAATTGGGAGTTAAATAAAAAAAATGATGGTGATGATGATGATGATGATGACGATTATCATGTGTCTGTCAATTTTTGAGGTTATTGTAATTTATAAAGCGTATCCCGTGATTGTGTTACTATTTTATTCGTGTTCTGTTAAGTATTATCTAGAGTGCGGTAAGGTAAGAGGTAACGTAAGACGTAAGAAAATAAACCTATCGAATCAGATGAGAGTGTTTATAGTCGTAACGTGAGAAGAAACGTTACGACTATAAACACTCTCATCTGAGTCCACAGGTTTATTTTCTTACGTCTTACGTTACCTCTTACCTTACAGCACTCTAAATAATCCCTAAGTCCTGTAATGGCTGTCACATTCTACAGCATTGTGAGTTCTAGTAACTTCTATATCTAGAAAATGCAGTTTATCGCACTAATTATTAGCTGCTTAAAACCAATCCCTGGGCATTTACAATCTGTAAGCATTATTTAAGTAACTGCCACTGATTTGCAATATGACCATCATCCGTACTGAGCTGTCATAGCACTGTACCTCTTAAATACCTTCTTACAACTCGGGCGTCCTTAGCATGCAGCCCAGTTTTATAGAACCTATTCACAGACTGCATCAAAATGACTCCGCGTTCCGCGAGAGCATTGTGGGATATTAAGTTTAATTATTAACGCTGTTTTATTGGTATCGCTGTAATTATTTCATTGCTCCTCATCATTGCCATAGGGGGAGAAAGCGTATGAATGCCATTCAAACAAATGAGAGCTCTAAATCCGCAAACCTCACTTTCTACCAGTGGCGGCTTGTCTTTAAGGGCTGTAGGGCAACAGACCCCTATATAAGAAATCAATTTTCAACCAGTACAAAATCGTAAAATTAAAATTAACCTATTATGTTTGTATGTAGAATTCAGTGGACTGTATTTTTTTGTTTGATAAATAGAGAACCCATGCAAAGTCAAGGACACCTACCTTAGAATTGGTCTCGCTGATGCCTGCCTCTGCTGGGGGCCCCCTGGTCTCGTTTAGCACCTATCTTCAAAACCGTTTTTCCGAACGGAAAATGGTCTAACGCATTTTCTTGTATCACCGTATGAAGATCGAAGAAGTAGTCGAAGGAGTGTGTCGTCTTCCACGTTTCTAAGGAATCGACTCGAACTCGTTTTTTTTGTAACTTTTCGTCGGTCGGATAAAAACGTATCCGTTGGCTTGGCGGGTAAATGTGTACCTTTGAATTTGCATGGTATATTAGGCAACACAAATAGCAAGCGAAGGATTAATAATGAAAATTGCACGTACATTTTCCGCCCACTATAAAACAACGTTTTATACAGATATAACAAGCTAATGATAAATTTACCAAAAAAAGAAAAATAACTCACACTTTACCATCCAAATGGCAAAAGTGCGAATGCAAAAGAAACTATGAAATGAAACTAAATCTATGCGTAAGGACGTTACAAACAAATATTCTAATGATTTAAGAAACTGGCTAATTGATAGGTAGAGGGCAAAGCTTTACTATTGCTCTCTTAAAAAATCCACTTTGAGTTTTCACTGTAACTACTCTTACATGTCCATCAGGACCGGGATGTAGCTCAACTACGCGACCCAGAGACCAATGCAAAGGCGGTTTGGTTTCATCCTTTAACAAAACTAATGTATTTAATTGGATTTTGTTAGACGGGCTTGTCCACTTGGATCGCTGTTGCAATGTGTTTAAATATTCATTTTTCCATCGTTCCAGAAATCTGCATTGAGTCTTTGAACTAATTGCCAACGAGATAATGTATTCAGTTTCAATGTAGAAAGGTCGGGATCAGGACATGAGTTCAGAGGCTCAAGCGTTAAGAAATGTCCTGGTGTAAGTGGTAGCAAATCATTAGGGTCCGAACTTTGTGCGCATAGAGGTCTCGAGTTTAACAAAGCCTCGATTTGGGTGAGAACTGTGAGAAGCTCTTCGTATGTTAAAATTTGATCACCGATAACTCGGAATAAGTCAGTTTTGATCGACTTAACTCCGGCTTCACTTAAACCATTGAAATGAGGAGAGCCCGGAGGATTAAAATGCCAAACGATTTGGAGATTCTCTGCGGCAAGTTTTGAAAATTGTAGAATTTGATTCTTTGCACCAATAAAATTAGTCCCACAATCGCTATATAAGTTGGTGCATCTACCCCGACGTGAAATGAAACGACGAAAGGCGGCTATGAATGCTTCTGAAGTTAAATCCGACACCAGCTCAATGTGTATCGCTTTTGTCGCGCAACAAACGAAAATGCAGATATAGGATTTTAGTATTTTCGCACCCCTATACCTTCCCATCTTAATTCTCAAAGGTCCAGCATAGTCCAGCGTAACGTGAGAGAAACACTTCAATTGGGATGTGCGAAACGAAGGTAAGTCTCCCATATATGGGATGTAAGATTTTGGTTTTAAGCGAAAGCATCTTATACAATTAGACAAAATGTTTTTGATTGCTCGCCTAGCGGATAGTATCCAAAACTGTTGACGTAATAAATATTGCACGGTAGTTAAGCCAGGATGTAAGTTTCTCTGATGAATATCTAACATTAGCAACTCGGTTAGTCTACTGTTTCTAGGCAAAAGAAGAGGATGTCTAGCATCGAAGGATAGTTCTGAGTGACGAAGTCTTCCGCCCACTCTGAGAAACCCTTCTGAATCGAGAAATGGGGCCAACTTGCGAAAAGGTTTTGGAAGTAGTTCATTATTTTGAATTTTTGAAATTATATCATTAAAGTGAATTTCCTGGACTCTTTTAACCAGCAACCACAAAGCCTTTTGAAGTTCCACGACCGAAAAGGCGCCTGCGAGGCTTGTAGTCCCCTTTCGGGAATTGTGTATAAACCGTAGACATATGGCAATAATTCGTTGAATTTTTGTAATCGAAGAAATTTTCTCTAGGAAATTATCTAAGAAATTTGGTTCAATAACTGTTGATAAGACTAGGGTTTTTTCTTCTCCCGAAATTTGAGAGATGTCTAATGGATGAGAAGATAATGAAGTGAGTTTCCATTCGGAACGAGGAGAAGTGATCCAAGGTGGACCCTTGAACCAAAGAGGATGGTTTATAAACGCTTTTGGCGTTAATCCACGACTGGCACAGTCTGCAGGATTTTCCGAAGATACTATATGATACCAGGAAACATGTGGAATAGCTTCCTGGATATGGTTCACTCTATTAGCAACAAATGTTTTCCACTTATGTGGAGAACTGGATATCCACGAAAGAGCCACTTGGGAATCGGAAAATGCATAGATTTCGTCGATTGTTACTAACGAAGAATATGTACTAATGACAAACTTTAGTAAATCTGCTAGCAATGTTGCTCCAAGCAACTCTAACCTAGGAATACTAATGGTTCGAAGTGGAGATACCTTACTTTTCCCTATGACTAAAGAAGATTGATAGATATCATTTGGTAATTCAATGCGCAAATATACTGAGGCAGCGTACCCATGTTCAGATGCATCGCAGAAGCCAAGGAGCTGACATCTTTGAATATGTTCAGAGAAAATATGTCTACGAAGAAAAACTTGAGAAAGACATGGAAGTTCTGATTTAAATTGGGACCAAACATCGACAATAGGTTGTGGAGGAATCTCATCCCAGTCTACTTGTGAAATCCAAAGTCTTTGCATGAGATGCTTAGCTAAAAATGACACTGGAGATAAAAAACCTAACGGATCAAATATGCGTGCTAATTCTGATAATATATTTCGCTTGGTGCATGGGCTTTCCCTAGGATTGCAAGTATATGAGAATGTATCGGCCTTGGGGTCCCACTTTAGACCTAAAACTTTTATGCTAGTTGGGTCTTCTTTATGAAAGGATATAGGCATTTGGCAATCGGATGGAGCTAAAGATGCAAGAAGTTCCGGATAATTGCTTGCCCATTTACGTAGTTCAAACCCTCCTAACTTAAGCAATGAGATTAAATCGTTTTGTAATACTAACGCGCGTTCTAAAGTGGAAGTTCCCACACATATGTCATCCATAAATATATCATTTTGAAGAACCTTTGATGCTTCGGGAAAATTTGAGCTTTCTGAATTTGCTAACTCCTTTAAAGTTCTAATGGCTAGGAACGGACTCGAACTTATACCAAAGGTAACGCAGTTAAGGCGATATTCTTGTAGATGTTCACTAGGATCGGCACGCCAAAGAAGTCTTTGAAAATCTCGATGGGTGTCGGTTACACGGATTTGTAAATACATTTGTTTAACGTCGGCTATGAAAACAACAGGATATATTCGAAATTTCAAAAGAATGACAGTGATATCTGACTGTAATTTTGGGCCAGGCAATAAGGTATCATTTAAACTTAAGCCCTTAGATCCCTTTGCCGAAGCATTAAAAACGACTCGGATTTTTGGTTTATCAGTATCATACTTAAGCACTCCGTGATGAGGAAGATAGCAAAGAAGTTTTGGTTTTTGTGTCGGATTTTCAATGAGGCTCATGTGCCTATTTTTTAAGTATTCGTTCATAAAACTGCAGTACAAGGTTCTTAACTCAGGATTTTTTTGAAGTCTAGCTTCCAGTGACATAAAGCAACGATAAGCTGTTGAATAAGTATCTCCCAAATCTGGTTCCCCATGTCGAAACGATAGAGATACTACAAAGCGACCAGAGCTCTCCCTGGTGAGGGTGGATTGGAAGATGGCTTCACACTTTCTATCCTCTGGAGATGTGTGAATATTGGATGGAATTGATTCGAGTTCCCAAAACTTCCTAATTGTTGACTCTATTGCTGAATCGAACGAAGCTAGATAGGATTGAATGGGAGGATTCGACAGAAATTCAGTTCTCCCTAAAAGAACCCAACCGAAAATAGTTTCGATAGCCGTCGGCTGTCCAGGCTTGCCATGGACACGACCTGCCTTTAGAATATGTGCGTAGATCTCAGCACCTAATAGCATATCCACTGGCGAGGGAGTGTGGAATTGATCATCACCTAATTTTAGGTTCGATATGTGTGTCCAATCTGCTGGATTGATTTTTACTGAAGGCATATCAGAGCAGAGTTTCGGCAAAACAAAAACTTCAAAGGAAAATGTGGGTTCGATTTGTTTGAAAGGTCGAATTGTACAGTAGCTTGTGCCATTTGTAACTGAAGATGATTGGTTCGGTTCAAACCAAGAACCGGTACCGAATGTGTTTTTCTTGGTAATCCAGGTCGATTTAGACAACTTTGACTAATGAAGTTAGCTTGACTGGCGGAATCTAGAATTACTCGAACAGTCTGATAATTTCCCCTAGCGTCTAAAACTTCTACCTTGGTAGTAGACAAGAGTACCGTTGTAGTAGGGGTATAAGAAGAAAGAGCAGTGCAGTTGCAGTTTACGGACGACTCATTGTTCGGTTGAACAGACGTGTGATTTAATAATGTCGTAAGCGAAGAATTTTGAGAGGTTGAATTTTGCAAAGTCGAAGGCATACAGGTACTATTATTGTACGATGAATTTGGGGGTATACGGTTTTGAAGAAAGTTTGATGCGTTATGTTGGTTCTGCGACATATTCTGAGAAGCATTGGCGTTTTGAGCTAGCGAATTATTATTGGATCGGTTAGTATCATTGCTAGATGCAAAATGAATCATAGTATGATGTCTATAACGACAGATGCGACAATTGTAGCGAGAAGTGCAATTCTTTAATTGATGAGAAAATCTTAGGCAATTTAAACAAGCATTTTGTTGTTTTGCATAGGAGTATCGCTCTGAAGGAGTTTTTGAAATAAATACAGGGCATTGCGGCAAAATATGTGGCTGATTATTGCACACACGACATTTATCTGGATCATTTTGTATAGACGACGTACTGGCTGAAGTAGGATGAGAATGGGGAGGTGTTGTGTTAGTGGGTCGCCCACTATGAGAATTTTGACTAATGAAGGTCGAAGTATGAGCATGTTTTCGTGACTGGTAAGAAGAGCAATTTTGGTTTTGATTATGCCCATATCCTAATGGTTTGGAATATTTGTGATTGGGTACTATAGTATTTGGCATATAGTGTACAGACTCCAAAGCTTTGCATTGTCGCTCTAGAAAATGTTTCAAATGTTGATACGTTGGAATTTCTGTGTCACTATATTTTAGTTCAAAGGCAGTTCTGGTTCCAATGTCGAGTTTTTGAAGTAAAAGGTTGAATAACACAAAGCACCAGTGATCGACTGGAAACTGAAGAATTTGAAGTGCTGCTAAATTTTCGGAAAAAACGTCTAAAATATTACGAAGGTCCTTGGAAGAATTCGATTTCATTTGCGAAACATTTGTAATAGCATTCCAGTATGTTGTAGCTAAGATTCTTTTGTTCTGATACCTATTAGTCAAAGTTTGGAATGCAATTGGATAGTTAGCATCAGTGATTTGTATAGATTTTATCAAATTTAAGGGTTCACCTTCTAAAAACGAAAGTAAGTATTGAAACTTTGATATATTTGGCAAAGCCGTATTCTCATGAACCAAAGAACAGTAAATATCATAAAAGGTTGGCCATTTCTGCAAATTTCCATCAAAGGATGGTACCTTTAACTTTGGTAATTTAGCCTGTTCTTGGTGTGTAGAAGCGGAAACAAAATTTTGATTACTGACTGGATCCGGAAATAAAGAGAGATATATTTCTTTGGACTGAAAATAGAAAGAATCTGTGTTTTGTCTAATGGTATCTTCAGCTGTAAAGTCCTCATCATTCTCAGTGAGGCCAATAATTTCATTATGAAGACTTTTGAACTCATTGTAGAATTCTTCCAAGTTCTCATATTTGACTCGAAATAGTGCATGTTGGCTAGTGTCTGTTTTAGCCTTCACCGCCAAAGTATAAGTCTCAGTGATCCGAGTGACTGCCACTCTCCTCTGTTGCGTAAGCCTATTTTTCGACATAATGAAGCAAAAGATCAAACTAAAGTCTTATAGTGATTCCAAAATCTGAGTATAATCCCCTTAAGGATGAATATTATAATAAATCTAGCGTCCCCTTAAGTAATTTAGCTGTAACGCAAAAAATAGTTCCTCAAGAACGACACCAAAACTATGTACGTAATTTATTTAAAAATGTACAAAATATAATATTCACGCCTCTCTACCAATCAACCATCTAAGAATACGAGTAGTTGCTAATTGGAGAATTCAATTTGATACGATTCTAAAGATTTTATATGACTAATGAATTTTCGAGAATATGGTTGTAAAAAGAAACTAATGAAATGATAAACTAATGAACGGAATTGAAAAATGCCGATTCAATCATCGGGTGAGAAGGGCCAAAAAATGTATGTAGAATTCAGTGGACTGTATTTTTTTGTTTGATAAATAGAGAACCCATGCAAAGTCAAGGACACCTACCTTAGAATTGGTCTCGCTGATGCCTGCCTCTGCTGGGGGCCCCCTGGTCTCGTTTAGCACTTATCTTCAAAACCGTTTTTCCGAACGGAAAATAATCTAACGCATTTTCTTGTATCACCGTATGAAGATCGAAGAAGTAGTCGAAGGAGTGTGTCGTCTTCCACGTTTCTAAGGAATCGACTCGAACTCGTTTTTTTTGTAACTTTTCGTCGGTCGGATAAAAACGTATCCGTTGGCTTGGCGGGTAAATGTGTACCTTTGAATTTGCATGGTATATTAGGCAACACAAATAGCAAGCGAAGGATTAATAATGAAAATTGCACGTACAATGTTATTTACCTACCCATTAGACTTTTAATAAAACATATTACATTCCACGGTTATTTATATAATTTATTAATGTATAACTTTCATGTTACTCCTTCAGTTTTTTTTATTTCAATAGTGATCTCGCAGTCCATCCTGCATGGGCATGGGCGATCAATCCAAGAGCCACAAATTCCCGCATTACGACATGTCGCGTGACTCTCCAGTTCGCCCGGTTAGATACGGAGTTGTAACTGAGAATAGCCATCACAGAGAAGCGACACAGCAGGGACCGATTTTCATAACGCATGCGCGGGATTATTGTGGACAAATGTCAAACCGTCAAACTCCACATGCGGCCGCCCGATATCCTGATCAAGACGTTTGAGGTTATGGTCGTGAAATTGCTCTATATTGTGGATGCGTGTCAATTCAAGCCGATTCAAGGTCACCAAACAGTGACCCGCCGAACATCAAAGGTGCCGACAGGTTGTGTCGCTTCTCTATGGTGGATATTCTCGGGTTGTAACGTGCAGACAGTCAATGAACATTATCGCACTCTCCACATCAGTATAGTGGCAGCAGTAGCGATTTTCGAGAACCAATTGACTTTACATCTGATGTCGATTCTATGTTGTAAGATCATTTAAAAGATACTACTATGTTTAAAGGTACCTCGAAAACAATACTTAATGAAATATTAGGCAGTATGCTAGAAGTATGCCACAAAAAATTCACAATGCAGATTTTTTAGTAGTGCAGTGTGACGAAACCAGTGACAGTTTAAGATTAGACTGCTACAGACCTATAAAAATGCCCATTTTCTGCACTGCTAAGCCCACAAATTAAATTTAATTATGCACGAACTGTGACTCCGATTTCTGAAAATCGTGTAAAATTGATACAGTGTTTGAGCGAATTAGAAGATAAATTTGACAAAACTGTTACTTGCAAAGAGGCTAACGGCATTAAAACAGCCCTCAAAAATCCCAGCTTTGCCTGTTGTTCAACATTATTCCACAAGATTCTTCCGCGTGTAGATACTTTGTTTAATCAGTTTCCAGAACAGAAACAGGGATAGCGTGCAACTTGTAAAAGTTATAAGTTTTTGGAAAAGCCATTTGATTAATTAGGGCGGCTACAGATGAAACACAAAAAAAATTTTGAAGATGAGTATGGTGCAATTGACAATAAAAAATGAAAGAAGACTAACCCGGAGTGTAGTAATGCTGTCTTTTCAAAAGAAGTTAGTGGCATTATAATTTTCCAATCGGAAGAACGATTTTCTTATATCGGTCACATAGAAGCTACATCTTCATTAAACCCTGGAAACTTTTCAACGTATGCGAAAAACTTTCCTAGAGTCTTGTTCCATTCAGTTGTTGGCTTTTACGCAATGCTATGTAAAAAAACTGAGAACCGAACTTGAACCAATGTACATGAAAGAGGATTTTAGAAGCGTAGTAGGCGCCTCAAATTCAATTTCATTTATGCTTGCATCAACTTCGATGAAACCTTCAGCGAAGTAATAAACACATTGAAAATAATTTCTTTCTTGGGTCTTTCCCTTTCAACTTGGAAGACAGAACAGTCATGAGTTGCTTTCTTGAAGCTGTTTTCTAATTAAACTGTGTGGTATTTGTTAGTGCTGCGCCAGAAAACCTAATGTAACTTTACTGTTGTCTGGATATGCACTTTCAACATGTAATACTATCTATAAACAAACAGCGTGAGTTATTTTTCATATAACCCACGCTACAGCCGTGGGTTATGAACAACGCCTACTCGATACCAGTACCGACCTCTTGGAAACAGATATGATTAAATACACGCTATAATAACTGCAAAGGTGTCCATTAATGATACGTCAAACGCTAATTCGGCGGTGTATAGTATTTATTTTACAGATGTGAGGTTAAGTTGTCAATAATTCATAATTATTGTATATTTAGGTTGTAATACTACTTGCTCCCGTCGTAGATAAAGTATAATATTCAGCTCGCGCTAGTGGCAATGACTCACTGGTTGATTTACATCACTTGCCTACGGCTTATACTGCAAACTTCAACTGTTTGAGTTATTACCGTCATTACCCGTTATCGTTGAACAGCATACTATTAATTTTCTCAAAAGTTTCAGCTTCTGTTTCGTCTAATCGAATTCCAAATTTTATCGCATATCTTTGCTCCATGTATTCGAGGAAAAGTTGGGCTGAATTTTAACTTCCAGAAGTCACATTCGCCTTTCACAAGTCAGTATGGCTTTCAGTAATTTCTGCGATTTCGGACACAGCAGTGTTTACAAGTTTTAGCTAAGACATACTGTATATAACGCGCAGGGCCAGTACACTACATAGTATGAACCAGAATTGAGGTAAACTGCAGGGTAATAGGGTACTCGATCATCATTTCACATGGAAAGCCAATACATAGACCGTTTCATAACGGAAAACAGGAATTCTCCTATTTTACACCGTAGCGAATCAAAAAAATTTATGATCGCCAGAGCGTAATTACATTGATGTTATTTCACCATTGAGCAATGCCTCATAGGCAATTTTATGCCGGCGAAACAAATTATAGGAAATACGGGTATTTGGAATTTCAATTTTGTATGTTTTCAGATACAGCTGAATACTCTAGCATACCGTATAGTACAGTAATGGGTTTAATTCACTAGTGTGGTAATGTGATAACGTGACACTGGATTTTTCACACGGCAGAAATCAACACTTTACAGACGAATCATGCCAGCGAATTCCATACACATGATAGGTTCGGGATATAGGATATATTCTGTATCAAAGATTGCTTCATAGTGTAGTAAGCCAAAAGCTAGACTGCTTTTACAGCAATTTAATACACAGGGTGAGTTTTTAGTACCGGCTCGGTCGATAACACCACTACTATAGGAGATAGCGAAAAAAGTTGTACATAAAAGTTGTAGCCACGGATATGCCCCTTGCTCAGAAAATATTTTGATTTATACAGAGTGATCCATAACTACGTGGTGATGCAAAAATGCAATTTTTTAAATGAGACACCCTATATATTGTTCTATATTCAAATTCTACTAACTATTTCCGTTCTTCCAATATAGGGTACTGTTACATTATACAGGGTATTTCAAAAGTTATGACCATTTCTCTATCCAAATCGCAGTAAAATGAACTTACTGTATATCAAAAAGTGATGAATCTAAAACCATTTTTTCACACGGATGGATAAAAAATATCATCTAGTTTTAAAGTCTGCCATAAAAAAAGCCCGCGACGCATATTCGTATACAGGGTGATGTAGAATGCAAAATCTAGATTTTCTCTCTTTTTTTTAGATATAACTCCCAATATTTTGTTATACCAAATAATTGCTTTTAATATGCTGTTTTATCTTTGTATAACCCCTGTTATGGCTGCGTTCATTAGTTTCTGAGATATTTCGTATTCTACAAATTTTAAATATACCTACCTCCTATTTGTTTACTAAAATTTATTTATTTTGAGAAAATACTATCAAATTTTATTTGTGCTTAACAAACAACTAAAATATAAGGCCATAATAGTACTTGATCAAGTCAAAACACTGGATTAACAAGATAATATAGGTCAAGTGTGCTGAGGAAACAATTTTATAGATGTCATGCATAATTAATTATCAAGCAGATCTATCAGGTAGCCTATGAAATATTAAACGACACGGTCCAAATAAAATGATTCTTCGATCTTTCAAACGTATTAGTTTTAAAGTGCCTCCGTTCTGGATATTGCTGTTCATAGTTGATATATTCTAGAGGCAAGTAGGCAATTTCTCAAAGATTCTCCTAGGTACCCTCAATAGAAAAATTAATTTTTAAAGCTCGCTTTTCACACAGTGCGGAATTATTGAGCAGGTTATCAAAACCGTCAAGTTCTCAAAGCATACCTGATAAATCTGCCTGATAATTATGCATCACGCTTACAAAACTGTTTCCTCAGCATACTTGACTTTATTATCTCGATGATTCAGGGTTTTGACTTAATCAAATACTATCCTGACTTTATAATTCAGTTGTTTGTTAAATAGAAAACAATTTCGATAGTACTTTCTCAAAATAAATAAATTTCAGTACACAAATAGAAGCTATATTTTAGATTTACCAAAAAATTGAAATATCTCAGAAACTGATGGACGTAGCTGTACAACAAGTGATACACAAAGATGAAAGAGCATATTAAAAGCAATCCTTTGGTATAATAAAATATTGGGGGTTACATTTGAAAAAAAATAGAAAATCTGGATTTCGCTTTCTACATCACCCTGTACACGAATATGTGTTGCGGGCTTTTTTTATATCCGATTTTAAAACTAGATGATATTTTTTATCTATCCATGTAAAAAAAAATATGTTTGGTTCATCACTTTTTGATATACAGTACGTTCATTTGACAGCGATTTGAAGATAAAAATGGTCATGACTTTTGAAGTACCCTGTATAATGTAACAATACCTTATATTGGAAGAACGGAAATCATTATTAAAATTTAAATATGGAATAACATATAGGGTGTCTCATTCAAAAAAATGTATGTTTGCATCACCACGTAGTTATGGATCACTCTGTATAAATTTAAATATTATCTTAACAAGGGGCATATCCGTGGCTACAACTTTTATATACAACTTTTTTTGCTATCTTCTACAGTAGTGGAGTTATAGACCGGGCCGGTACTAGAAACTGACCCTGTGTATGCCAAAACTGCTAAGAGTTCAGTGCTAAAGTGACGTTTTCTGATAATTTTGGAAGTATTTTCCGATACAATCTACCTGAAGGGCATAGTTACAAGAACTGAGCAGTACTATTGTAATGTATTTAGAGCCGCCTTAAGAGAAAGATTGCACTGCTTACGATTGGACGCAGGCAGCGAAGAGTTGAAGAATTCGGGGTGAAAGTTATGGTTCACCCACCTACTCTCTCGATCTTTCTCCATGCGACTTCCATTTATTTCTCGAGGTCGATAAACAGCGAAGCGATTTATAGCTCAACAGCACTGTGAATGATATACTAAATACATTATCATAAAATTGTTTCTCAGAAGTTTGTTACAAGTAGATAAAGGGCGGGATAAGTGAATTGAACAAAATGCAGAATATTTTGAAGGATAGTTATTAATAATACACTATTGGCCAAAAGTGAAGAAACTTTTGTGATAAAAAAATTAAAAATTTAGAATAAAACTATTATCTGTGGAAATTCGAATTCATTTTGTTTGAGAGGTCATAGCAACCTGCTGTCATAGGTGAAATAGAATTATTATGAAATGTCCTACAGTTTAGTATACAGCAATTTATTCCGACAACACACTTTGTTAGCACGACAAAAGTAAAGCAACTTTCAATATGATTTTTTATTTATTGCAGCCTCAAAATAACAAATACTGATAAAGATTTATAACAACATGAATTAATGGATTATCCATTGTTGACTATAACTTTTTTATAACGCACTTTTACTACTAATGCTACGTTCAACCTCTTTCCAAAAGTTTCAATACGGTTGAGTTCTGGTGAATAAGCTGGCCACTGAATAACGTAAATTTTGTTCCCTAAACAAGGGTAAGACAAATGTTTTGGGTGCCTGTCCTGTTGGAATACAAGTCCCAGAGGCATTTTTTGTCCAGTATACAGTATAATTTTCCATTTTGAAGAATCTTCCTGTAGACAAAATTACCCGTAGTATCGTCTATGAAATGTAGTGGGCCTACTCTGCCCCACTAAAGGTATACCCCATAAAAAAGCACCACTTCCATGCTCTATGGTTAATGTAACGAAATTTCGGTAAAGTCTTGTATTAGTCGGACGTCTCATTCCATCAGAGTGAAAAATGTTGTAGAAAAATTCTTTGCTAATCAATACTTCCCCCCTTCTTGCACGGTCCATTCAAATAACGTTGGGTAAATTTGATCCTGGGTTTCTTTCGGATACCAACTGTTTCTTAGCTGGATGTCTGCTACAAAGCTCCGCCTTAGCTAATCGACCCTAAATAGTTCATACACAGCTTCCAACTCTGGAATTTCAGTAATTATTATTCTGGGTTTTGATAACCATGGATCTCTTTGAGAAGTTCTTTTCATTCTCATATCAACCCAAACCGTAGTTTATCTTGGTCCTCCTAAATTTGGCATTTTTTCTACATCTCCTCTTCCATTAGAACGTGAAATAGTTTTGGATATATTATATTTGGTCAAGTTAATCTAATGGGAAATCGCATTAGGACAGAGGTTCCTTCCAGAAAGTCATTTACGACCATTTCTTGTACCTCCGTACAGATTAATTTTCCTTTTGGCATATTTATTTCTGCAGACAGGATGTATTAAGCTTAGTACATCCATAAAAAGTTACTTTTAAACTTATCTTATCTCTTTTTTTTTGTTACTTTTTTGCATCTTTATTCTTATTTTTATTATATACAGATCATTTTCTATTTATTTATTCACAGCTGGATATGGTTTAGATTAAAATAAACCGAAACGTAGTGAAGGAAAGTTATAGTTTCAATCTTTGGCCGAAACCCATGAAAAACAGCCATAATCTATAGTCGCGGTAACTAGAAAATAAGCGTATAAAATAGCCGCAACAGATTTAAAAATGTACCTACTTATCGTAACAAACCAAAACCCAATTTTGTCATAAATCAGGGGAATAAACCCGACTAATCCGACGTCGGTGAGATTATCTGAAAGAAGAAGTGGCAAAAATGTATTTACAGTGAACATACATCAGGAAAATAGCAATTTTTATTTAACAGTGAACGTAAATTATCAAGCATTTGTATAATCGGGCGTTAATCACAACCCAACATATTAGGTAGTTTTCGTTGTTCTTAATTAATCTTACCGCTTCGGCTAACAACTACGTTGTCAGAACTGCTATTTGACAGATAAATAAATAGTTTTCGGAGCAAGACACGACTGTAAGATGCCCCCTAACCTTATTTTGAGCTACAACTTTGACACCATAACGTCAAAATAGCAGATGAGTATTGTAAAGGTTGTTGTTTGAAAGAAAATCATAATTCAATAGTACTCAAAAGTCAAAACCAGTGTCACTGTCAAAACCAAAACAGGTTATGATCTAATGTTTATTCGTGCTGCGCATGCGTGTCGCTTAGTTAATCGCTGGTGATTCCAATTACCGATGAGGGCGCTGGCGTTTGTAAACAAATATGGAGGATAGCAGGTATCCTGCACGCTGTGACACGCTTTTGGAGGAAATGCGTGGCAATGAATGCTTTTATCATAGTCTTTTTTGGAGTGGCAACCACAAACACTACAGTTTGTATTAAACTTGCTAGCCTTTCTTGACTTGAAGCCCGATGTAGATGCCATATTCTTGACAATAGCGTATGAAGAAGGACCGAAGAAATATTCTAACACACTATATACCAATTAACAAAGCACAAACTCGAAAACACGACTGAACGAAGAAACATAAACGGCATATAAACGGTTAATGGCATGTTAATTGTGTGCCGTTCGAAATTTGAGTACCTGCTTTGTCAGTGTAGATTTTTGCCGCTAGAGGTCTCATCGACTTTTGGAATTGCCAGCATTTAGCGGTTACGATATACGTAAAACGAAATGCAAATGTCAAAGTTGTCAAATAGCGTTAAACGGAACATCACTTTGTATGTAACGAAAACTGCCTATATCAACAGCCAACGACGTAATGCATCTGGAAGACGTCGAGGGTATCGAAGTGAAATAGGGTGATCAATCAAGCATTCGATCAATAAGCCCTAATACGTGCTCTCACACACCTCTGGCTACCGAATGCACCATTAATGTCTATCATGTATGATCAAGAACGTAGTCAGGGGCGTCACACGGGAGAGCTGGAAATTTTGGAGACTTATTATTTTCCTGTTACAAGACATTTTACTTCCCACACCGATAAGTATTGTGTCAAAAGGTCTATTTGGGACTTCCATTGTCTATATAATTTTAGGATTACAACGTTTCGATTGATGTGGTATCTTCAACCGTCTTCAGGTAAACTGTCGAACATGTTCCTTTCATTGCTATTTATTCTCGTCTAGATGACGTGTCGTTTTTCGTGGCTTGTCCTGATTGGTTGCTGCGCGTTCAGCTGAGTACGTCAGTGACGTCGCTTCTTGCTGATGATGACGTGGTCGTTGATAGTCACTGAGTCCTACGTTTATGTCCAAGTTTATTCTGTCCAATTTTAGTTTTTTATATTTCTTATGAGGGGCTGCCATATTGGTCTAATTTCCACACTAGGCTTGCTGTACACGTTTTTGTTGCTGGCGATATAAGCTGCTTCCTTGAATTTCCGGCGATACCATTGGGGTTCTTTGTCAATAACCTTTGTATCTTCCCAAATAATTTTATGACGCTCGGTCCAAGCGTGATCTGGTATTCCGGACTTTCCTGTCTCTGCTCTCTGGGTGTTGAGTCTGTGCTCCTTAATTCTCGCTTCCAGGGGTCTTTTTGTTTCACAAATGTATACTTTGCCACATTCACATGGTACTTCGTAGATGCAGTTTTTTGTTTCTTGAAGTTCATTCCTGGATTTTGTTTTAATTAGTAGACTTCGAAGAGTGGTGCTTCTTGAGAATCGTGTTTGAATTTTATAGTGTTGTCCTATTCTTCTGACTGTATCTGATAGTCCTTTCACGTATGGTATACTTAGTGAATGCCTGTGTTCTTCAGGACCTTTATTTCTGCTAATATAATCACTATAGTCACTGACGCACTCAGCAGAATGCGCAGCAACCAATCAGGACAAGCCACGAAAAACGACACGTCAGCTAGGCGAGAATAAATAGCAGTGAAAGGAACATGGAAGTCCGAAACAGACCTTTTGAAACATCAACCTTGTCTACAAATTTCAAGCAACAGTGGGAGTATTGTGATGGCGAACATTTTCGATTTTGAGATAATACGCTTTTTGAGCATTTTATGATGTCTACATAACGAAAATCCACCTCACTGATTTCCGTCGGTCTGCCTGTCGGCCGGTCCACACGCGTCCTTGTAGCCACGTAATCTCAGTAACCGTTGCATGAATTGTGATGAAATTTGGGCAGCTATATGCTGTGATGTCGTAGTAGGTAATGTTTCTATAATTTTGAAAAATTGGAGAATCGGTGCATGAGCGGCGGAGTGTAAACTTGTTGTATTCTAATAGGCTGTCCACTAATCTGGAAAAAGACCTAGCGTCATAATACATTTTTTTAATTCATCCGAGCATTACCTTGCCTATTACAGAAACCAACAGATTTAGAATTTTCTGATGTATACATACGGGTATTGCTTCTGATCGTTCTGTATTGTGTAACTAGGAAACTATCGGATTGATTTTAATGACATTTTTACACAGTACTATTACAACGGCGAGGGTGGAAAACATTTATGATCTTCAGAAATCGTGTCAGTGGCTGCGCAGCAAAAAATTAAAAAAAACTAAAACTACAGAAACAGCTCAAACTTCGTCTTTAGGCATTTTATGGTTTCCTGGTCATGATCATGGTTGGGGGGTGGGGGTCGTAAAACTAAAAAAATTTGTTGTATTCATAATAGGATATCCAGTGCCTGTAAAAGAACGACCTAAACTTTTTTACGTCCATCCGAACATTGCCTTGCCTATTACAGAAACCAAGTGACTTAAAATTTTCCGACGTATACATAAGAATATTGCTTTAGCTCGTTCTATATTGTGTAGCGGGGAAACTATTGGATTGATTTCAATGAAATGAAATAACTCTGTGGTATTACTACCGTGGCGAGGATGGAAAACATTTATGGATTTTATAAATCGTGTCAGTGGCGGCGCAACAATAATAAAAAACTAAAAATATGGAAACAGCTCAACTTCGGTTTTAGGCGTTTAAGGGGTTTCGTGATCATTTTCTATATTTTTTGTGGGATTGAAATTGGGGTAGTTGAGGGGTGGAGGGTCATATAACTCAATTTTTTTTGTATTAATCATAGGCTATCCATTGATCTGTAAAAGGAAGACCTAGCGGCATAACACACCTTTTTGGTCGGGCGGGCGATGATTTGGTTACAAAACGATCTCAGATTATAGTTTCAAGCTATAGGACAATACCTAACTGGTATTACCGCTTTGTGTGGGTACTGTACTGATCAACTTGACTCCATTTATTTTTAATATAAAGGGGGTTTGTTAGGACTAATGTTAAGTTTCTAATTACCGGCAGTGATTTTATTTTCCAGCTTATACACATAATTATTTTCCCCAGACTTTGCTTATCTTTAAGTAACGGGATGACAGACTAATCGACCGACACAGCTGTAATCAAGAAAAAGGTCCTCCGGAACGCTCTGGCAAGCACTGATAGCTTGAATGATTCTTTGAGTGAAAAGGATTATGTTTTTTGAAGCACTGAGAAGTCGTGTTATGGAACAGTCTTCATTAACTTAGCATTTACTCTATCCTGGTAGATTATTAAGCTCTTTTTAATGGAAAATAATGAATCTATAAAAACCTGCTTTGTGTGATGGTTTATTGCCTTTTTTTCTCCGATATACCCACTGGCGTATATAAGGGAAACCAGCCACGCATCCAGTTTTGACGTCTGGGAAGAGGCTGAAGTAGTTGTAAAAAATAAAGTACTGAATAAAATTAGCAGTGATATCAAAATGTAATCTAATAATAAAGAAAGTAGGACAATTTTAACGATCATAGATGTCTGATTAGGAAGTACACCTTGATTTCTATAAAAGTATAAAAATGGAGATTTACATTTCCAACACCCATATGTGGTATATATAATTATTTTCGTTGATATTTGTACATTGTTATTTTATACAGGGTGTCCCACGACGATTAAGACAAGCAATATATTAGAACTGGGCACTGTTAGCGAATTATAATTTTGGGGGTGTAAATTAGAGCAAACATAGTATCTTTTCTTATTATTGTGTCGCCCAGTGAGGTATTTGGTTTTGGTCACGTAACGTCCGATTCAAAATTTTTAATGGGACACCCTGTATATTTGTGATTTTTTGTGTTCCCCTCGATAAGACTATTCCAACAGACTTCACACTTGGGGTCTAAAGTGATTCATTCAAGAGCTACAGGTACTTAAAGGACTGTACCAATATACCAATATGAAACACTACTAAAGTAATTTAACTGTAGGGGTACAATGGTACCACCCTTTAAGTACCTGTAGCTCTTGAATAAATAACTTTAGACCCCAAGTGTGCTAATTTGTTGGAATTGCTTTATCGGGAGGAACACAAAAAGTCATAAATATACAGGGTGTTCCATTAAACTTTTTGAATCGGACGTCACGTGATCAAAAACATTTGCTCTAATTTACACGCCCAAAATTATAATTCGCTACTACTGTCCAGTTCCGATATATTGCTTGTCTATATTTATGTTAGGATTATAATACGCCAATATTATAACGTATGAAATAAACTTTAATTTTTCCGATGAGCCCTCCCCCCCCCCGAAATCGATTTCTATATACGCCACTGGATATACCTATAGAGATTCAGTGTCAATGATTAATACGTTTGACAGTAAATATTACTTCATTTTAAAGCCTCGTTTCCACGGCGATAATTGATGCTATATTTACTGTCATGATAGCAACTATCACAAAAAATATCACCGGTTAGAGAACGTGATAGTCGCTATCGCACTTTCGTGACAGTGCTATCCCACTATTTCGTTTGGCGAGCTAGTTGAGAGTACTCTCACGAAATTTTTTGAGGTATCACATGAACTGTCACCGTGCATACAACAACATCATGGCACCAATTTTTGTTGTCTTGCATAAAATATGTTTGAAGGATTTGACGTTTTAAAGTTTATGGAGGGATATCAATGGTTTGTTTATAGAAAAAAAAATAGACAGGCCTCATGAGTATAATGAAGAAAGATCAGACAGAAGAAATTTTCTTGATCTGTGAGCTCTGAGCCTGTACTGACTACTATCACAATACCCTCCAACGTGTAGACATGGTACAAACACATGACGTATGACTACCTGTAAGACCTTCCCTTAATGATTACTATTTGCTATTATTTGCTGAGAGATATTATCAAATTATTATCCATCCCATGTTATTTGCTAGCCAAAAATTTTTACAATTTTTTTGACACTTCTAAAAACCATTTAAATTTTCTCATTTTGTATATCATCTATTTTTATCCAGTCCAATCCAAATTGCACCGATAATTGCACTCCGTGCACTCAGTGCACTCAGTGCACTCAGTGCAATTATCGGTAGCTATCACTACACAATTTGGTTTGACAACTTCAAAAAAAATTTTCGCCGAATATCCTTCAGACACCCCTCAAATGTATCTTAATTTTCTTAAAAACTTCTCAAGCTTGTTACTTTGTAACAGTCTGAAGCCGCAGGCAGCTTTCTACTGTCATAGAATTATCTCATCTATTTTCAAGGTCCAAGGGATATTACTTTTAATAAGCCTCATTATATTTATGTACGTTGCTATTTTAGAATGTTAAGCCACAGTGACGTCCTTAGTTCACTATGTACAGTTGTACACCACTTTGTACACGTCGTTTTCCATTTTTTATGATAGACACAGAATTTTTTTTGCTTGCCACACAGTAGCTGCAAACTCCCAATTTTTTGTGTTCTTAAATGAATGTCCTTTGCCTTGAAAAACTTGCTTTGGTGATAACCTATACTCTATTGATCTATTTAAACATTTCTTTTGAACTATGGAATCTGTGCACTTTACTTACCATGCCAAAGATGACGGACATAGTGAATCGCAATTGCGTAATCACAGTCAGTAACTGCTGCACTGATTTTGATGAAATTTGAAAGGCATAGTAGAATATGGGCTCACAGTAAGGATGTGATGTATTCGAAAATCGCAGTATCACTGATGTAGCTAGAAGCAGGAACCTTCAGAACCCGCAAGCTTCGTTTATAGGCTTGCTTGCTTCAAAGCATTTTATTATGAAGTCATTTAAAAAGACTAGTAGGATATTTCAAACCCCCTGCGTCAGATATCTTTTGAGCATTCATATTGGCTATAAAGAGTATTCCTGTCATCCAAAACCATACCTTTTGCAGTGCAAAGTAGATTTTGGCAAGTTGCTCATTTAGTTTGATTTTCAAATGAATTTTGTGTTGTATATCATCCATATAATTATATTATAATTTGGATCTAATTCTCAGTTATATGAACTTCATCAGTATATAAATCACTAATTAGGAGCACATAGATGGGACGTAAAAGGGTTTCCTCCTTCCATGCATAAAGTCGAAAAATCCTCAATCTGCAATTCACCATATTTTGATGATTCTAGTTTGAAAATACCTAATAGTTTCAATTTATGCTCCATCCGATTCTTAAACTTGTGTGATAGTAACGTGATAATTTCTACCGGAGGTGGTATATGGTGGTATATTTTCGAATAAAACATAATCAAAGTGTAATGTATTCAAGAGATAGTCATCAAGTTCTATTAAACATTTAGTCATGCGGGTGACTGATATAGGATATCTGTCGGTAGGTTTACAATGAGAGTCAATTTAGCCTTGAGTATCAGTATCCGAAACTGGGGAAGTCCCACCCGTACGTTTTTTTGAACAATTAGTACCCTTGATAGTTCCATCTGTAAATCCAGCTAACTGTTTGAAACTACAATCGATGCTTTGGCAATTACAACTTCCTATTTAAAACTACATTTTTCACTTTAGAATTTTAATTTAATCCTCTAAAAACCATTAGTGGAAGAAGAGTAGTGGTCTTGAAGTGTATGCGGCCAAAAAGTAATAACGACAACCGATAACATCACTAAAACCATCTTTGTAACAGTGGCTTTAAAATGTACCTTTCGAGTTAAATTGAAAAAACTTTCTGATTGTTTTCCGAGCTGCCAAGTAAGAGTGCAACTTCAATTTACTCCCGAGTAGATAGGTTCTTTTTCTAGAAAACTCTGTATTTGGCCGTAAATTACGCTGAGTGGCTGAAGTGGATCTAGACGTATATAACTCACATTTGTCTTGTCGCCGAATGCAAAGCTAACTTCTATTCTCTTCGTATGGGTCAGTATAGTCCATTTTTGCGGTATACAATGGTAGCTTCAGCTCATCTGGTCTATGTCAAGGTTTTCTGGCTGCTCAGAAACTGGTACATTTACGATTACAAATTACACTAGTCGCTTCAATCTCGTGCATCAGTAAGCAAGTCTAGCAGCATTGCCTGAGTTTATACAGGTGTTTCAGCTCTGCACCCCAGGTAATTTGGAAAACAGGGGATGGTCTAATATGTACTTTTCAAAAATAAAATTTACGGTCCATCCACTTTTTTTAGTTGTTAAAATTCCCCACATTTTTGTAATACACTCGCACAGAACAAGCAATTTTAGAATCGAGAGACCGCTTGACAGCGCTACATGTGTGATAGAGATGCAGTATTGCCAGAAAACTGGAGAAATTCATTAAGTATATAAATTCTGATTATTGTAAGTTAAATAAGGTTTGTGCCAGGTGGCTCTGTTACCATCTGGGACTGAGCGTCCAAGCCTCTGCCAGGCTTTACTGATTTCAAATATTTCTAAACCTGTAAGAAACAGGTAAGGTTGTCACCTGTTCGGTTCATAGTATGTCCTGTGAAGACCTCAGACGATATTTTTTTGACTTAATTACATATTGAGAATCAAAATAAACGTCTACGATTTAGACAATAATTCGACTCGACATCAAGACGAGACGATTGAAACTTGCTTTTATCTCAACCGATTTGGTCAGGTATGTTGGACAGTGTCTTAGAATCCCCATATTTCTAAGGGCATATATTTTCACTGGAATTATTTCCTCAGTCGACTCTGACCGCGTTTGACTCCAGACGCCACCAGGTCGAGCCTGCACAGACAACACTTAGGGAATGAATGTTATACCGTGCTTCATGCTATTGCCCACATGTCGAGCTCTCAATTCAAGGTGCTACTCAGAGCTGTCTGTGCTGGTGGCGTCTGGAGTCAAACGCGGTCAGAGATCAATACTGACCCAACAGATTGCCTTCGATGCACAGATACGAGCCGCTCCGTACTACCAGAAGATGGTGGAGGTACACTGAACGAAAAAGATACGTGTCATCAATAAAAAAGTATATCAAATCAATGGACGTTAGCATTAATTTTGAGCCAACGACAGCTGTCTTTAAGACAATAAACGACTGTACATAAATTTTATTGAACATCAAGTTACGATTGTCGTACGGGAAATCAATGAAGTATGAACATTATTTTATAATCGGCAGCATTATTATAATGAACCATAGACATCAATCGATGTTATAGCCCTACTTTGGAACAATTAACCGCAAACATTGATATTAATATGTTCCTAAGTTACTGATACTGTAAACGATAGACATTAATCTATCATAGCCATACATCAAAACAATAAATAGTAAACATAGAGCCATGATCGCACGTCGTTAATGCTATGATCTATATACATAAAATTATGTAATCCGTACATTAAAACAATAAACAGTGATCATAGACCAATGTTTGCAGGGATTAGTTATGAATGTTATACGTGAATGTCGTTCATTGAAATAATCAACAGTAAACATAGACCAATGGTTGCAAGCGTTAATGTTATATGAACGATACACATAAATCCGCGCCAACTGTACATTAAAACAATAAACACCCTGCATATATCTATGTTTACCGATAACGAATGTGATAAACAGAGTACTTGCTATTGTATAGTTATTATTAATAAATTATACGATTGAGAAATATCTGTCATTGACCCAAAATAGCTTCGCCCACTGATTTAATGTGAGAATTTTTTCTTAATATAATAGTAAGGTTTATTTTTTCAAAACAGAGACAGTGTGGGAGTGGTTATTAATGCAATAAGTGTATGTAGTCGGACTTTTTTTGACGAGTCAAAAAAAGGCTTTTATACATGAATTGCATACAATATTTTGTCTACTACCGTACGTTTTATCCACTAAAATTAATACTCGATTTATTTACGCGCTGTTTAGAGTGCGTATGTACGTTCTTTACACACGGTGGTAGACAGTAGTATTTTTTCTAACAAGTGTTAAACAGCGAAGTCTGGCCTGTTAGGAAAGCGCAAAAAGGCATTTTTCACAAGTGTTAGGAACATTAAGTTTTTTGGGAAAAATTTTATTTTTAACACATTTGTAGAAAAAGTGTTTTATTTTAAAACAGATTCACAAATTATCTGAACCTTAGGGTTCTCAAGGGCAACAACGTGGCTATATAAACACCTTTCCACGAAGCTCCAAAACATTCTGCTCTCTTGTGGAAAGTCCAGGTTAAATACATGAACAATTTCGAAGCATATATCAACAGCCTAAATAATATGGAAAAATTTAAAACGAATATCACCGAAATATACACATGTTTGAAATGTTCTTATAACTGCTTTCTGCAACATATGTAATAAAGGGTTGAATTGCCAACTTCCTTGATTTCAGCGTACTGATGTGTTCTTCAATTCCTTGCTGTGTCTTAGCACAAAATAAAAATGATTCCTGTGTGTCTTTTATTGTGTATTTAGCGTGCGTGGTTTTGCCACATGTGTTAGCTTTTGAACAAAAATTGGATGATGGCACCAAGTAACAATCAATCGTCATCAAAATTGGAGCGTATTTTTCATCTGGAAAAGAAATAGTAAACTGACACGATTTCCAGCTGGTGCTTATGAAATAGTTTGTCATCTCGATTATTTCAAAACTAGGATTTTTGGTGTGGGTAAAACATTTAGATGAGCCCAAAATATAAAAAACACGATAGCACTTATTTTCCCAGTCTACGTAATAGCATTGATTACCGTATTTACGTTAACGTTAATCAATGGTAATAGATGTTCCGTTGTTCGGTCAAATCAGCAGAAAAAAGTAACACGTGCTAATTAACGATGTCCATTGCTTAGCTAGAATGAATACCCACGTTCACACATCTTTAGCTATCAGAAAACAAAAGTTACTTACTTACTTTTCGGTTCTCGAACCAGAACTATGTAACTTTTCTATAAAGTTTTAGTTTAATCGACCGCCGTTTCTGATCTTTCTTATTGTCTCACAATTCGGAATTCGCAAGCACAGAACATACACAGGGTTGTGTTCGCAAGAATGCTATGAGCATATGAGCAATGAAGCACAAGATACAAGCTATTCCACACGGAACAAAAGGGTTATTCCAACCACAGATTTCAACTTACAGAGAGATAATGAGTGCCACTCGTAATCACAGCCACACTATCAGCAATACATTCCGAATAATCCTAATCGGTTAGGCGCGACGACTTGGGATTCGGCAACGTCGAACACGTGACCAATAGTGATGGTTGGGCAATAGATGTGAGAAGTAGAGGTACCAAAACTAATAACGCTGTTCGTGATAATAATGTTTGGTGTGATTGATGTATGTCGCGTTGTTAAAAGTTAATACTTACTATACCTTGAATTTACGTTTAGTGTTCATTAACCAATGAAAACCTCTTCATTAATTTTTTACGTTTGTTGTTCATGGATTTATGAAGGATTTTTCATTATTTCAATGATAAAGGACATAAGTTCATAACTGCATAACTTTATTTCCATGATTGTTTATGGTTACTTTTTAATGTTTTGCATTCATTGTTCAATGTTAACTAAATCATTGTCTTAATGTACGAATACATTAAACTATGACGTGAAATCACTGTTTCAATGTCCGATCCATAATATTAATGTTCAAAAAATTGATGACGATAGATTATTAATTTTACGAACAGATTTTCTTTCTGTGTAGAGCTCCAGGTGGGCGTGAAGAGAATTCGATGCTTCTTGAGATCGCTTTGCCGGCCGGATTGCTATGACCGCCACAGCTCAGCTGCAAGAGCACCGAACTATAATTTCGGAGGCGCGGGTTCAAATCCCGCTGGCAGTCGGTTCCGTTTCCGGAACTTTCTGGTAGCACCTATTAGGGTGCTGAATGCCCGATATGCGCGCAATATGGTATAATACTCCCATTAGGTTGTGCAGCGATTACCAAATTACTTTTGAACAGAGGTAATACCACCTATAAACAGACAGCGTGAATTATTCTCCACAACTCACGGTCCAGTCGTGGGTTATGAAGAACGCCTACTGAATACCAGTACCGATCCTTAGAAATGCATATTGTGATTAAATACACGCTATAATAACTGCAAAAGTAACCATGTCATGAGACGTAAAAGGCTAATTAGGCGGTTTACAGTATTCATTTTACAGAACTGAGGTTAGGTTGTCAATACTTCGTAATTACTATGTCGTACCATTAATTGCTTCGGTTGTAGGCAAGGTATAGTGCTTAAAGTACTATTAGCCAATGAAGTACCTCAGAAGAGTGGAAGGATGCGCAAGGAAGGGCAGGATCAGTTCAGAAGATACTAGGACTGAAAGTCTGAATTGCAAGTACCTTCTTTGGTGATATTTGAGAAAAAACGAATAACCTGTATTTTGATAATTAAGCATTTCAGGGCTTCATGTTCCTATCTCAATGTAGGGTCTATCACCTGTCCAGCGTTGTCGGTCGAATATCCGGACACCCTGTATATACGTTTACCCCATATATGATGGAATTTATGCATACGAATAAAGTTTGTATGTGAATTGTAGCGCGTCTTCGATTTTAAACTTTTTCAGTAAGTTACTTCATCTGTTAAGTAAAAAAGATTGTGGTTCTTTACTTAACACGTCCTATTTCTTTTTTTCTTAATCTCAAGAAAATTATTGTTCTTACTAACATTAACAATGGTGCGGCAACTCGAATACGTCTTGGAGCCTTGATATTTGCGTTTACCTCACTGCATCCACTCACGAATGAGTACTTCCGACAGTTGTCTGACAGTTACTCGTGAAAGTTATTGCATTTAGTGTAAAGTAATTTGTGATGCTCCACGAAAAGGTCGTCACGTGTAACTTGCTAGCGTATCAGCCCAAATAGCAATTATGTCATCTGGAAGCAAACATCCTTTACTAAGAGCCTGTGTATGACGCTCTAAAAAAAATATTTCTATTCCAGAGCGACAGCGCTAACAGTTGAGTAACACTTGAAGAATTCTGGAATAAACTGAATCCTGAAATTCCAAGATGCCTGTGGGCGGAAGAGTGGCAGGGAAAGTTAGCGGCATTATCTCCAACAACTACAACGGTAAGTTTGGCTAGCGGAAACGTCTCCTGAAACTTAGTGCCATAGACCAAGCGGCAATCCAATAAGTAAGTTAGATGTGATAGCCAATATCATCATAACAGTAATAACCTAATAACGTATTTACTACATTGTACAGCCTTCGGCTACTCTTACACGTAACTGCGTTTGTCGGTACAATAAGTGAACATTGTACAGTATAACAGAACAAACATGTACATTTGGTTTTTTCTAGTGGTATTGCGGTCAATTAAATGAAACAATTTTCCTTTCCACGACGTTTCGGTTTATTATATCTAACCATCGTCAGGTGTCTATAAAGAATTATAAAAGCAGGTAAATATGTTGTCTAGTAGATGAACTGTATATGTATATAAGAAAACATCTAGTAAAAATGAAAAATAAACATTACTTAGCAATATAACAGAACAATATACAACGAAAACATTTTTGGACTAAAAGAAAATAAAATAAAAACACTACTTACATTTTGCTTTGGTTTGTTACGTATTTTTTAAGCACTATATAGAGCAAAACCGTCCCCGAGGGTTCAGGGAACAGAATGACCTTAAAGTTTGGAATTATAAGCATGCCATAAAATACCAGATGTTTACAGATGTTTAGAAAGTGGTTGTGACAAATGCTAGAGAGTGGGTGTAGGGTGGTAACCTAACGCACATATCTGTACTAATGAATTTATTGATTTAGATAAGATGCAGAAACCTCATTTCAATAAGCTGTTGTAAATATTTCCTAACCTTTCAACATCAGGCCTAAACTTTATAGCTTTATCATTATTTTTAATATAAATCATTTCCTTTATATTTCTTTTATAATAATTTTTTCCCTGTGCAAGAATTTTAGGATTTTGGAAGTCAAATTTGTGTCCGGTTTCATATGTATGTTTACTTAAAGCGGTTGATTCTTTTCCGTTCAATGTATCATACCTGTGGTTATAAACTCTATTCTTTAAATATTGTTTTGTTTGTCCAATGTATACCCCATCACAATGCTGACAGTCTATTTGGTAAACTGTGTCCGTTTTATTATTTAAGTCTATGTTTGGTTTAAAGTTATTGTAAAATCTATTAGTTGAGTTTGTAGGTTTGTTTGCTATTTTAATATTGTATGGTTTTTAGATATAAAGGAAATTATTTATATTAATAATAATGATAAAGCTACAAACTTTAGGTCTGATGTTGACAGGTTAGGAAATATTTACAATAGCTTATTAAAATGAGGTTTCTGCATCTTATCTAAATCAATAAATTCATTAATACAGATATGTACATTAGGTTACCACCCTACACCCACCCTCTAGCTTTTGTCACCACCACTTTCTAAACATCTGGTATTTTATGGCATGCTTATAATTCCAAACTTTAAGGTCATTCTGTTCCCCATGGCCGACTCTACACTAGGCCGGAACCTTAGATGTGGCAACGTGGCTTAGCTGTCAAATAGTGGCCCTATAGTTTCAGAATAATTATTACATTTTATATGTATTAGAGTTCATCTCGGTTAATAAATTAAGAAAAATACTTTTTAGAACTACTACTACTAATACCACTTATATCTGATGTCTGTTTCATCACAGTCAGACACTACAAAATAAAAATAAACGCAACCTGTTTCCTGTCGCCACTTCCTTTTCCACTTAAATGAACACTGAATTTACTTTGTAAATTATCACTTGAGCTAGAAAAATTCACTATTAGGTCACTGTGAAGCCATTCTTGCTGGTCTTGATTTCCCTTTCACTATCAAATGCTTTTGTAGGTATGCCCCAGGCCATGCCCAGATGAGTTCTATTAACTGTATTTTTCTGTGATATTTGGGAGGTCCAGAAAACATTATAGGTACCACATTGTGCTTTAAAATAGGTCTTATCCTTTGAAATGTTTGTCAATTATTGTCTTTATCCTTATAAATATAACCAGCCCTTCCGAGGAATACCTTTCACCCACTTCTGTTTATGTCCCTTATCGGACGCACAATTGCTAGTGCAACCTGGTACTACACACTTTGCAGGCATATTTTTGTCTTTACAGTTTCATTTGTGCAGGTAAATAAGTAGAAACCCATTAAAAATCACCTTGCAACGTTCTTTTTAATCTGGAATAAGGTGATGTTGGGCCATGGTTTGGTAGTCCTCTACTGGGCTGCAACCTGGTACTACACGCTTTGCAGGCATCTTGTTAGCTTTATAGTTTCGTTTGTGCAGGTAAATAATCAGAAACAAATTAATAATCACCTTCCAACCATATTTTCTGCACCTGGAGGAATACACATGACATAACAACAAATGAAAACACGGCCTGATCTCCAACGTTGCCATATTTCAATGCTCCGGCCTAGTGAGTAGAGACGGCCATGTGTTCCCTGAACCCTCAGGGACGGTTTCGCTCTATATAATGCTGTAGAGACGGCCATGTGTTCCCTGAACCCTCAGGGATGGTTTCGCTCTATATAATGCTTAAAAAATATGTAACAAACTAAAGCAAAATGTAAGTAGTGTTTTTATTTTATCTTCTTTCAGTCCAAAAAATTTTTCATTGCATACTGTTCTGTTATATTGCTAAGTAATGTTTATTTTTCATTTTTACTAGATGTTTTCTTATAGGTATATATATACAGTTCATCTACTAGACAGCGTATTTACCTGTTTTTATAATTCTTTATAGACACCTGTCGATGGTTTCGATATAATAAACCGAAACGTCGTGGAAAGGAAAATTGTTTCATTCAATTGACCGCAATACCACTAGAAAAAAACAAGTTTGAAATCTACGGTCACGAAAATATAAAATCAAAAATGTACAACAAGAATAAAAATAAAATGGTTCGCTTTAACGTAAATTTTAAACCATATTTTAATTACTAACAATCTGAATTTAATTTAATAATTTAACTCAACTATGGAAACTATCTATTTGTATTATTATGTTATATTAGTGATATGTTATGAACTATTGTTTATCACATCATGAACAAATATTACACAGCTTTTTTTACTTTCGCCGGTTGGGTTACCATGACCGCCGTGGCTCAGCTGGTAGAGTGTCGGACTAGAATTTCGGAGGCGCGGGTTCGAATCTCGCTGTCAGTAGGTCCTTTTTCCGCGATTTTCTGGTAGCCCCTTGATCTGAGAGCTCGACATGCGGGCAATAGCATGAAAAATGGTATCACCAATGTTTTTGTTATGCAGTGGCCCTTGTTTTTTTCAATATTTCCGACCACAACCCCAAGATTTTCTCCTCTGCTCAATTATTTTTTTCACCAAAAACCATCTTTGTTCATAAAACATCGTTATGCATATATTTTTAATAGTTGTCTCTTGTACTATAAAAATAATATTAGCTAAGGCTTAATACGTCAGGCGGCAGTGGATTTATCACCGACTTCCGGTCCGGTAAAGAAGTGATATATTGGTGCATCGGTGCATGGTGCAGTGATTTGGGAGAGCTTTACTTAGCAGATTTATGGACTTCGCCTTTATAGTGAACGTACAAAGACATTTTAGTCTTGCTCAAAACTTTGACTATACTTATGGTAGTCACAGGGCCTGTGGTTTTTGTACTAACCTGTGATAGGTTATGTTTCCTGGGTCAGAATTACCACACACTACACACTTCTTTCTACACCTCATTGTCACTACAAAGTCAGTTTTATCAATTTATAGTTTATATAAACACCAACACGCTTTTTAATTGCAGTAAAACGCAACATTCTACTACTACAACAAAAACAAATTAGAGGGCTGGCGTCAAGTGCTATAGAAACAGTGGGCTGCCGCGTTGCCACGTTTCCGTCGAAAGTCTAAATATCTGTGGAGTTGTAACTGCGATTGAACCTTACGGATTCCAAAATTCTAGCATGGTAATGAAGTAGTAAATCTAATTACACAGTAGCTATAAGCACGTCAAGCAGTATACACTAAAATGCTAATAGAAGAACTCCAACTGTTCAACCTCACGGAATTATAGTTTACTTATATAACCAAATGGGTATAAACAGAAAATTGTCAACGCGGTAATATATCCATGTACCATGATGTTTGAATGATACTCCCTCTAGAGAGAAGAATTATTACTCTGAGTGTGCATGTAATCAATGAATACTTCAGATTTCATCCAACCATTACCACTCAGTCCTATAGCCCATTCTTTGGGAATCCCATCTGCTACCACGGATATCAGTTTCTTGTTTGCCGGCGTTGGAAACATTGCAGTCGGGTTTTCTTTAGCTTTTCCCAAATTAACCTCGCCAACATTCTCTTTAACATTTGGCGTAACGACTTTACCGAACTTGAGGTTATATTGGAAACAAGTTTTATCTCCGTTAAATACGCATCCAGTGTAGAAAATTGGTCTTGATCTTTCAGATATCTGTGTCAATCTTTAAACCAGTGCCTTATATCAGCTCCGAAACAACAGAAGGTGCAGGTGTGAGTCCCTCAGCAGTGCACTCAGCGAGCTCTGGATGTCGCTTCATGAACAACTTATACTAGTAAATTCCCGGAAAATTGTCAGTAAATGGCTTGTCCCTTTTATAATTATCTAGGAATACCTCTACTGCGAATTGTATATCAATCTGTCTTTTTGAAAGGCCCTTTCTGTCATTCTCTAGTATACAGTTGACAGTCTTTTCTTCTTCTTTGAATAGATCCTACGGGCCCTTTTTCGTCTTGGCTATCTTATTTTTCAGTCTAAATTAAATGGTAGCCCTGGGTGTTGTATAGTTTTGGGTAACTGATCTTTTTGATGCGCCAGCATGAATTTCCTTTATGGCTTCTTGTAATTCCTCTTCTACATTTTTCCCCAAAAAAAGTAAAACTTCTGTCTAAAAATAAACATATATATTTTAGTTCTGCATACAAACTAGAGGGAAGCCAATAATGTGGACGATGTCAAAAAGTTAATCCAAATGATTGATCAATCAAACAATTCTATCGACTACGACGATTTTTTTAAGAAAAAATAATTTAGGCTGATGCCGTACGTTTACAACCATTATGTACATGCCTAGGATAGTTGGAAAGACATCCTTAATTATAGAAGAAAATGCTCAAAAAGAAAGGAATTCCAAAGCATGCTCGAGGTCGCAATCATGCATGAGTTAGCGCTGATAACAATCCATTATACTCACTTTTTGGTAGCTTTTTTCCTACGTTCTTCTTTAAGATCAGTTCATCTAAATAAGTTTGCTTTCTTTGGTTTGACAATTTAATCGACAGCGGATTAGATTGGTATAGGATGCCAATATTGCAAATATGCTATGAATCCGTATCAATAGTTGGCATCCTCTTTTTACTGAGAACAGCAAAGATATATGTAATTGAAGGGTTTTTCTCATAAACAACCGATGTCAAAATTAACAAGAATTTTCAGGAGGCACAGAAACGTTTACAAGTTCTGTGACATTGGTTGTTTTTACACATAATTGCAATTAATGTAGTGGTATTGGAAAATGATTTTCAAATTGAATAACAATGATCAAATAGAATGCATTCTGCTCCATCAGTGTTATAGAAGAGGTTCTTCAAATTATTCGAAGCTGACATAGTTTACTGGCATAAACTACCAATGTCTAATGATTTTGGCTGTTCTTAATATAAGCGACAATGACAATGGCTGTTTTTGCTAAAACACTGTAACTTTGGGCTCACTTTATCCATGGACGTTGGTAGTTTATGCCTTAAAAATATTTTCGGCTGATACATATGACGTTTCTATTAACAGTGGCGCCAGTATGTGAAATTTTATAAAATATAACATTGGTTGTTTTTGATAAAAACCCTTCAATTGAAACAGTAAATATGCACAAGATGGTTATTATACAATATGAGGGAACAAATACATTTAGTGGAAATTGCTGCAAAGTGGTGAAACTAAACAGAAGGAGGTACCTAGCTCCTTACAGATTTCGATAGATATCGAGAAATTCCGCGTACGCACATCCACTTGTCACAACAGGTCGTATGTCAAACCTGATTTTTCTTTATGCCAGGAATGGTCGCCAAAACGCCCTAGAAGGTTACAGTTCTGCATATATTAATCAGTACCCAAAATTTTTTGATAACTGAAGCATGGTGCCAACATTCAGCACCGTACCAACATTTGGGAAGTTTACCCTATCCCTATACGGAAGATAATATTTTTCGCTCAAGTAGGATACATAATAAATACAATTTTCAATGAGTCATACTACATTGTTTTGTCTACGGTCATCTGTAGGGTATCATGAGTACCTCATATGTGCATATTATGTTTATTTTATTTTTTTATTTTTTTTTTAAGCGGCATCAACTACTATGGCTATTAGCCGCATATCAACATTGTTCTAATGATAGCTCACAACTGGGTTAGTTACGTGTAAGGTGAGTATGACAGAAATTATATTTTATAGTACAGTTGAGTACTTCTAAGCCACTGTATAAGCTTCGTTACTGTGTCTACTGTTGGTGACAGCATGGCTTTAATACTATCCGGTAGTACACACTCTGCTCTTTCGCCTTCATAGCAAGGGCACTCTATAAGAACATGACGCACAGTAAGCCTAGTGTCGCATACATGACACTGAGGCGGGTCTATCCTTGTAAGTATGTATGAGTGTGTTAGTTTGGTATGGCCGATACGGAGTCGAGTCAAAATACTTTGTTGGCGCCTGTGAATATTTTTTGGTAATATCGTCGGACTCAATAAAGGTTTAACAGTTTTTAACACTGCGTTACTATAGTTCCATTGCTCCTGCCACCTGCTTCGTAATATTTGTTTAAAATATGCTTTTAGGTCGTCAGGGCGGGTTGGTATATTCAAAGACGCATGATCTGTAGCGGATTTTGCAGCTGAATCTGCTATCTCTTTGCCTTTGATTCCAGTGTGGCTAGGAATCCAAGTTAATATTATAATTTTATCCTCTCTCCGTAAATGTGTGACAAGAGCTTGAATCCTTTGTACTTGCGGGTCATTTGTATAAAGGCAATCTATAGCTTGAATAGAACTAAGGGAGTCTGTGAATATAATGAACTTTTGTTTAGTAGAAAAATAAATATATAGGAGGGCCTGCCATATGGCGTACAGTTCTGCTGAGTATACACTCGATTGGTCCGGTAAAGTCCAGGTGTATGGTATGGTGTTGCAGACAAGAGCACAACCTGTGCCGCTTTCGGTTTTGGAACCATCGGTGTAGATGGCTTCATATTCTGGGTGGGCATCTAAGTATCTCGTGAACTCGTTTCTGACAACTAATGGGTTCGTTTCAGCCTTGTTCGTGTCGCAGAGTAGTAAAGAAGGAGGTTTCCAGTTATCCCATGGAGGGGTTTCACACGGTCCCACAGCGTATGTTGGAGGCAGTGTAATTTCCAAATTATCCATTGTTTCCTTTAATCTAACATGTATGGGTCTGGTTATGGTTGGTCTGTAGTTATAGACATTTTGTTCGTTGCTGTCAAACATGAACCGGTAATTGGGATGATTTGGCTGTGTCCAGACTTTTAGACCATAATTGAGCAGTAGCTGTTGTCTTCTGACTTTAAGAGGGGCAACATTTGCTTCAGCACACAGAGATTCATATGGACTAGTACGATATGCCCCTAAGGCCAACCTTAGAGCGGTGCATTGTACGGAGTCTAGTGCCTTGAGATGTGATGGTCTTGCAGCACCGTATATAGAACTCCCATAGTCCATCTTCGATAGTACTGCTGCCTTATAATAGCGGATTAATACTTCTCTATCTGCTCCCCAATTTATACTTGAGAGTACGCGCATAGGGTTTAAAGCTCTTTTGCATTTCAGTACAAGCTGTTCAATGTGTTGCTTCCAATATAGCTTTTTGTCAAAGGTAAGACCTAGAACTTTGATGGTATCATGGAATTGGAGTGGGACATTGTTCAGAGTCAGTACTGGATCGTGATGTTCCTTCCTAAGACGGCAGAAGTGCACGCAACATGTTTTAGAAGTGGAAAAACGGTATCCTATTTTATGAGCTTCGTCAGCTATTGTATCAATAGCCTCCTGTAAAGTTTCTTGTATATTTACGATTGACGGGGAGGAATAAAATATCATCATATCGTCCACATACAAGCCTTTACCAACTTGAGGATTGACCTTATCCAGTAAGCTATTTACCGCAATTGCGAATAATATTACACTCATAGTAGAACCTTGCGGTATACCGTTTTCTAGTATGTGTTTTCCTGAAAGAATGTTGCCGTGCCTAACCCTAAAGCTCCTGTTATTAAGAAAACTATGGATGAATTTCAACATGTTTCCTTTTATGTCCCATTGAAGTAGAGTTCTCAGTACGTTATATCTCCACGTAACATCGAAAGCTTTCTCTAGGTCAAAAAACACTGCTATCAGATGGTTTCTCTTGGCAAAGTTGTTTTGTATTGCACGTTCTAACAATGCTAATTGGTCTAGAGTAGATCTGTTATTACGAAATCCTGATTGTGAGGTACAGATATAGTTATTAGCCTCCAGGTACCAAGACAGTCTATATGCGACCATTTTTTCCAAATGCTTACCCATACAGCAGGTAAGTGAGATGGGTCTGTAATTAGTAGGGGAAGTACGATTGGTGTTGGTTTCAGGTATGGGAATTATAATTGCCTCCTTCCATGCCTCTGGGTAGACTCCAACATTCCATATCCTATTATAAATTTCCAATAATAAGGTTTTGTTATCGGGGGTCAGTTGTTTTATAAAGTCATATGGAATGTTGTCGATGCCTGGAGCTGAGGATTTCAGCTTGTTTAGGGAAAACTCAAATTCATCCATACTAAATTGCTTATTGTACACATGACAAGATGTATCTGAGAACGCTAGAGGGACATTTTCTGAATTTTTTATGTTGAGGAATTCATCGGAATAGCTGCTGGAAGAGCTGATTGATTCATATTGCTATGCGAATATTTCTGCTATTTCACGAGAATCTGTTATGATTCTACCATCCAAGCAGAGAACTTCCTTGTGGTTTGGAAGCTTTTTTCCAGAGATAGCACGTATTTTGTGCCAGACATCTGTAACTGGGGTGTCTCTGTCTATGGTGGAAATGTATCTCCTAAAGGATTCAGTTTTTGCTTTTAATGTAACTTGCCTTGCTTTGGCACGAGACCTTTTGAACTCAATAAGATTTTTTTGTGTGGGTCTACGTTTAAATTGGTTGAATTTTGTTTTTCTGTCTCTTACTGCAGTTGAAACTTCATCATTCCACCACGGTACTTGCTTTTTACCAGCCCTGCCCGATGATATGGGTACAGAGTCTGCAGCTGCTCTTAAGATATTCTGTGAGACATTTGCAACAAGGGAATTTACATCCTGTTCAAGAAGATCTGGATTGATATATTCAGATGTTTTGCCTTTATATAGGTTCCAGTTAGCTTTATCCATCAGCCATCGTTTAGGTCGGTCATAAGATAGAAAGCTTCCAGCACACTTAATCTGCAAAGGGAAGTGATCAGACGACTGAATGTTTTGTAGTGCTTCCCAACGGAGAATGTGAGCTATATTAGGAGATGATATAGCCAAGTCTATAGCAGAAAAGTTGTTCGATCGGGAGTTAAGGTAAGTGCCTTCGCCAGTGTTAAGCAGAACAAGCCCAAAATTATCAATAATCTCCTCAATGAGTCTGCCCTTTGGTGTTAAGTTCGCAGAACCCCAAATAGGGTTATGAGCATTGAAATCACCTACTATTAAAAAGGGCGATGGCAACTGAGTAATCAGGCTTACTAAATCGCTATGGGTCCAACTTTGGTCAGGTAAGTATATATTGCATATAGTTACTGGTATAGGACATGTTATCTTAACAGCTATCGCCTGCAGATTTGTATTGATGTTTAAGTTGGTAACTGGAATATTGTCTCGAACAAACGTTTGCACTCCACCGTGTGCTCTCAGACCTTCCGGACCATCTTTTCTAAAGCTGTTATATCCCCGTAAAGAAAAACTGATGTAGGTTTCAGATGCGATTCTTGAACACATACGCAAAAAGGGCGTTTTTCAAGTAAGAGTCCTTTTAATTCGCAATACTGATGTTTGATGCCATTCACGTTCCACTGAATAATATTTTCCAAATTATCCATGTGCGTAGATACAGCAAAAAGCTAAAATAAATAATAATGATTGGGTGGAATTGCGATCCGTGTGCGAATTACCTACTAATACAGAGACGTACACAAATATTAACAATATAGAATATAAACTAAACATGAACAAAAAAAAGTGTATAAATAATATTTTATCACAGATGGATATCACGGGTTCTATAAAATATAAATAAAAATATATAGTAACTACTATACTATCACAGATGAATATCACAGGTTCTGTTTCCTGGGTTGTCCCTTTGGCCAACCTTTTTTCTTCTTTGCAGAGGGATTGTTATCTTTGGACGAACTTTCTTCACCAGATGTCGTTTCATCCCGATTTCTTAGTCGTTTTTTTTGGTCTGATGCCACCGATACGTTGGTGGACATCGAGTCTGTTCGAGTTCTCGCTACGAAGCTAGTGGATGGTTTTTCAGGTTCTCTAAATTCACTAATGGTGTCCGTTATGGTCTTTCTCAGTGCGTCTATTATTTGTGGGATAACTGCATCTATAAGTTGTTTGTGTAGGACTAGTGGCTGAGAAGATACCTGAGCATAAGATGTGTTAGGCCTGGGGGTTGTTATTTGAATTTTCTTTCTAGCCTCAGCAAATGATATTCCCTCTATTACTTTTATACGTTGGACGGCCTCTTCCTCTTTATATTTGGGACATCCTCTATATCCAGAGGAGTGGTCAGCTCCACAATTCACACATTTTTTTGGTTCCCCACATTCTGTTTCACTATGGGGGGCCCTTCCACAGGCGCATAGAGGTTCATTTTTGCAGCTTTGAGCTACGTGCCCAAAAGCTTGACACTTGAAACATCTCACCGGAGGAGGTATATACGGTCTTACCTTGACCTTATTGTAATATGCAATATCTATATCTTTTGGTAAGATTGGTTGGTTGAATGTAAATACATGGTTCGGAGTATCAACGAGAGTACCATTCTTTCTTGTCTTAAGGCGGCGGACGTCAATCACGCCTTGATCTTTAAGCTCTTCCTTTATTTCTTCTATTGTGCACTTAAGTAAACCAGTGCAGTAAACTAGACCCTCCGAGTTGTTTAGTGATGGGTGCGGAGTCACTTCGACACTAATTTCTCCTAATTTTTTTATTTGCAAGAGTCTTTTTGCTTGGTTTTTTGATACTGTTTCAATTAACAGTCCATCTCTTACTTCGTTAACGCGCGATACTTTACCAATCAGTCCATAAATTGCTTTGGACACGTAAAATGGGCTGACTTTTCTAAAGCCTTCCTCACTTCCGTCTCCTACTCTCTTGACAATCAGGAACCGGGGGATATTACCCTCCGTCACCTGACTTGTCGGGATATTTTTAAGTGGTCTCCCATCACTGCCTGCTTTTGGGAGAGCAGACACCTCCGTAGTGTTTTCTTCAGAAGGTTTCATTCTGGTCCCACGAGTCTGCTAGGAAGCAAAATCGACTACAGCAGAACCTGCATACCGTAGAAGGACTACATAAAACTGGAGGACGTCAGGTATCCAGAGTCCACCGTTCGAGACTCACTGTCGCAGAGCCATTCACCCCTCGGCACGGTCCGAATGACACCTTGGGTTGCGGATTTTTGGACAGGTTTACTCCTGGGGAGGCTATGGGGACCTCCATGCTCCACCTCAGCGCATGGCAGGGGGTTGGACTAAGGATGGAGAGATAGGAAGGGCTAATTCTAGGTAAGTTTAGGGTAAGAGTTATAATAGACAGGATGAGGTAAAAGGACAGCGGGCAGCTGGTCGGGCGCTGGCAGTACGGTCTACGACATTACCGTAGCACAGGAATACCACCTAATGGAGCAAGGCTTCTAAAGATGGTACTTCTAATGGCCAGACGGCCATATTATGTTTATTTACTGCATTCTTGTATTAGTTAAAAAAAACTGCAAAACAAGGAGCTTCACACTACGAATTTCCATTCTGGGTAGGCCAGATTTTCCAATAGACCGTGCATTCATTAGCTTTTATCCATGTATTGTAGTAAGAATGATTCAAAACAAAGCCAACAGCTTTCCTATAACTTCAAGCTTAGTAACGAATGAGCTTGTATCACTGAATACGAATTTCTGTTCAGCCAAGTTTGTCAGTCTGCAAAGGGATGTGCTCTAAATGGATTATCGCCTTCTACATGCCTGCTAGGAAATACCCGTAAATCAGATTTGAGACTTTAGTGGCCTGGCTGTTACTAATTACTCTTGTCGTTAGATTCGGGAGGTGATAACTGAAAGCGTTACTGTAATTACGTTGTAAAACTCTCAGTTTGAGGCTATGACTGTTCAAGCTCATCATGGTGATCAGAAAATCGATAACGCAAGTCTTAACTAAAACCTTACAAGACGCTGTGTAAACATACTTTCGCTGTTGGCTTCTATAGATACAAGATTCAGAAGCTATTTAGCGGCTGAATAGTAAATAACAGAGGTCATTAATAAGCTTGTTCTCTATTTTTCTAACCTTTGTGCGCAGAAACTTCAACAGGAGTTCAGTACAATCCTTTTCCCTATGTTTGAGAGCCAGGAGGTGAATACATTACCTAATTAATAGGTATCTGCACTACGTAGATATACAGGGTTGACATTTGAAAACTTTCCACCACGGATATATCGAAAACCGCTGACTAAAATAAAAATCACTAAGACACGTCAAATGACTTGTCAAGGAGGACAATTTTTTAACCAAAAACTACTTTCCACCCTTTTACCCTCTGCCGCCCAGGGTCATTCTCTTCAAAATTTTAAATGACAAGGGATATCGAATAATATCTTGTTTCAAAGGTATGTCGAGGTTCTTTATTCTGATGGCTTTTTTTTTAAATTCGATGGATTCGTTTTCAATAAAATTATAGAAAAATATTTGAGAGGAAGGGTAGTCTTGGCCGACTAGTTAATGTACAGGCTTCAGTCTTGGGGTTGCAGCCGTAGCAAAAATGGTGAGGCCAATGAAGAAAATGAAACTATTTGTTCATGCTAAGCTTTCGGAAATGTTTATTTCCTTCTTCAGAGCTTGCTACAATATAAATATGGGTTGAAAGTAACAATATAGAATAGTAACAAGAAAAAAACTTACAACGGTAGGTTTTATCTTCAGGAGTCACAATCTCGAAAAGCATGAAGGTTACATCAAAAAACATCAAGTTAAAACGCACACAACTGGTCACAAGGTTAAAAATTGATCAATAAATGATGAAAAGATGATTAAAATGGTGAAAATTATGAGAAAATTACATTAAGTCGGAAAATTTGAAGAACAGCGTCGAGCATGCAACATGTTTGCTAATCAGGTAACCTGTCGAATGAAAACGGAAACGGCGCAACAAGCACAATGAGGAAGCAAGATAGATACATCATTCATCAAGAAAGGCAAATGACAATCAGGAAAGTAATGCTAATATTCAAAAGCAAGGTCAACAGTTGTGCCTTGTCAGAACATGCAATTGAAAATGGACATAAAATCAATTGGGATAATGCCAGGGTTTTGGACACTGAAACCAATTTTGAAAAAAGATTTTTCCTAGAGATGGTCCACATCAATAATTATGATAACAGCTTAAACAGAAGATCAGACATTAAAAATCTTAGCAGTATTTATTCTTATATTTTGAGATTGGATCAGGTAGAACTAGTCAATACATCTATTTCCTCTATTTAATGAACATTGTGTGAGGAATAGCCCACTAGGCGTTTTTCTGCTGGATCCTTTGATACCTTCCTGGTCTCATTAGCTGGGTTTCTTTGTTTAAACTAAAACAGAATTGATGGATTCTGGGAAATTTTCCTCTTGGGTCTCCTAATACTGTGTTTATTACAACACCCTTCTAAACCAGTCTTTTGGCTACTAAACCAACTTTTCCAAAAAATGCCATTGATTCAATAAAATTACCTTTTCACATTATAATTATGATCTTATTTATTAAGGTTTTTTCTTTGCTCCCCCATTAACATTAACATAATACAATTCTTCTCTCATATATAAATACATAAAATATACGTCTATAGACGACAATTCCATTAGAATGGACCTTCTTAATAATATATAATAAATAATATTAAAAAATGGCCCCTCTCAACTTACTGCCATTTTTTTTCCCCCAATAAATCATTTAAAACCTAAAACTTCTACAAATATGAAAATTTCGATTTTCATATTGCTTTGTTTCTATACCTATTTTAACGACCCGCCTATGGTTCCCTCTCAAAATGTTGACCTTGGTCAGGGACGTTTATGTTTTAGTTACTTTTGAATATTGGCATTGTCTTTCTTGATGAATGATGTACCTATCTTGCTTCCCCATTGTACTTGTTGCGCCGTTTCCGTTTTCATTCGACAGGTTACCTGATTAGCGAACATGTTGCATGCTCGGCGCTGTTCTTCAAATTTTCCGCCTTAATGTAATTTACTCATAATTTTCACCATTTTAATCATCTTTTCATCGTTTATTGACCAATTTTTAACCTTGTGACCAGTTTTGTGCGTTTTACCTTGATGTTTTTTGATGTAACCTTCATGCTTTTCGAGATTGTGACTCCTGAAGATAAAACCTACCGTTGTAAGTTTTTTTCTTGTTACTATTCTATATTGTTACTTTCAACCCATATTTATATTGTAGCAAGCTCTGAAGAAGGAAATAAACATTTCCGAAGGCTTAGCATGAACAAATAGTTTCATTTTCTTCATTGAAAAATATTTGTGTATCTTAATTTTTCCAGATAGGAAACAGAAACACACGAAAATACCACTTTATATTGCAATAAGTGTTCAAAATCGTTATTGTCCAGACAATTATATAGGCGATGTTTAAATTCCTGATGGACAATTGCAAAAACAGTGTGATTCCAATCTAAAATTAATGTGCTCGCAAACTGCCGCTCCGTTTAACGCCACACATTCGGGGAAAATTACTCGGCATAGGTATGGTTTGGCCTTGTTACAAAATTTACTCAAACTGGATCCGTTGCAAATACAAAAGGGAAAGTTCTGGATGAAGCCGCTCAAGTTGAGAAGTTGATGTTTTGAGTCTCTTTGGTATAAATCCTAGTGCTTCATTACGCAAAATTGTGGATCCGACTAACGTCCCATATGGCTCTATACACAGGGTACTACATAAATTTCATACATTCAGAACGAGAATAGTGCAAGTGTTAACCAAAGACGATTTCTGTCGGCGAGTTGGGTTTTGTGAACAAATGACTGCAGCGATTAGTGGTAATACCGTTCATGAAAACAATATCTGACTCACTGATGAATGCACATTTTATCTAACTGGATTTGTTAATAAGCATAACTGCAGGTATTGGAGCAATGAAAATTATCTGCTTCTGTAAAAAATTAATGTATGAGTAGGCATTTTAAGAAGCAAGTCATTGGGTCATTGTTTATTAATAGAAATTTAGTTGAAGACATTTATTTGGGTATATTGGGAAATATCAATCCGATTGTCACTGAAACCATTGAAAGCCAAGTCGAAGACGGTAGAAGCCCTATATTCGATGAGAAATGCATTTCTAGCAAGAGATAAATGGATAGGGCGAAGAGGATCTATAGAATGGCTTGCTGGATCTCCTGATTTAACGCCATTAGACTTTTCTCCATGGGGCTATTTAAAATCTATTGTGCTTAGTCCCAATCTGAAAATTTGGATGACGTTTGTCAACGCATCACCAAAAGCAGTCATGGTATTCCACATCATGTTGTTGCAACTATCCGTCAAAAATTTTAAAATTGTCTACATCATTGTTTGGGCGATAAGGCGCAACATTTTGAATACTTATTGCAATGAAAAGTGATATTCTCCTACGTTTTTGATTGCTATTTGAACAGATTAAGATACATAAATATTTTTCTAATTTTCTCGAAAAGCAGTCGGCCGATTTTGAAAAATCGAACGTCAAAATAAAGAATTTTGACATACCTTTAAAAACAGATATTAAATCTCGTTCACACGAGATGGGGTCATCACTGTTGTAAACACTTAGCATGCAGTCACATTGCCACTAATCACCGATTAGGTTTCATTCGGTTTTCGGAGACAATACGCGGCAGTAACGACGAAATTACCGTACACTCACCGTGTGAGCACGTCCATTCAAATCTGCGTGACACTGCAGTACACGGTAAAAAAGACGATTCGGTAAAATAGTTGAATCGGTGTCGTGTGGACATGCTCTTACTCGATATCCCTTGTCATTTGGAATTTTTAAGGGGATGACCCTGGGGGGGCGGCGGGTACAAGGGGGTGAAGTAGCTTTTGGTTAAAAAGTTGTCTCCTTGATATGTCTCGGCGTTTTCTCTTTTGATCAGCGGTTTCCGATAAATCCGCGGTAGGAGGTTTTCAAATGAACACTCTCTGTATATACAGATACACAGAGACGTAATCAACTGCAGAATACCTTGTGGTTGGATTAAATTAAATTGGATCAGGTAAGGGAGTGATTTAAAAATCTGCGTCTATTCAATTAGATTTCAGGGCATTGATACAGAACCCAAAACATACAAGGGTCATTCAATAGGTTCTTGAAAATTTCAAGCGATCCTACCTAGTTGAAATCAAATTTCACATTGGAGGAGACTAGCGCCGGTAAAAAAATGTTGTCACATGCACATAAAATATAAGTAATATTATCCTTAATATTTCCATAAAATGGGTTGAGACTATTGTGTGCATGAGTTGTGAGCGAACACTCAGGAACGTATGACATTACCACATCAATTCCCTCTTAATATTTCTTTGGATTCGGAATATATTTCTTTCTGTGGTCTAATATACATGGTGTTCCATTTAAGAAAATATAACTTTATACGAAAAGCAGGATTTTTATTATGTTTTCTTTTTGTTCGTATCAAATTCTAAATGACAATATAAAACTATAAAACTTTTACTTTCTTCTATCTCTTCAAATAAAAAAGTCAAGAGAGGGCTGAGGAAACACCCGGTACATCTACAACCTAAACATCCCCCCGTAAACCCTGAGAAGTGTCTATCTCCGAAATAGTTGTTAAAATCCACGATCTAATTTCAAGGGATTGACCAACTTAGGGTCACTCGGAATAGACCAGCCCACACGAATATTGCAAAGCACAGACGCATTACTTTTCATGGAAAGATGGGTGCCAAGGAAATCTTCGCTGGTACAGTCAGGATTAAACGCGCTCGTGTGGTCAACTCGATATATAGGGTTTTTCATTTAGGACAGGTAGACGCTGGTAATCTGTTTTGGCAGCGTCTGTCAAATCTGGTTGTTTATTGTTCGTCATCGACTCACCGATTCCAAATCATCATGATGAGTTACACAATTGACCAGTGCATACAAATGATAAAACTTTATCTTCAAAATGAGTGTTCACTAGTTCAAACGCATTGCGCCCATTTTACAGAAAACGCAGTGGTCCCTCAAAGTTAACTCTGCAACGTTTGATGGCGAAATTTAAGGCAACCGGTTTGGTTAACAATCAGCCACTGAAAGGAGTTCCATGTCAGCCGATATCATCGCCGCTGTCAGTGAACATGTCCAGGAGGCGGTCAATTCCTCGTCCTGGAAGAGCTCTGCATTTCGCAGATGTCAACCTGGGGAATTTTGCACCGAGATTTAGGCCTGCATCCGTATAAAATCCAAGTTACCCAAGATCTCAAAGATGATGACCATAGACAACACCGTTTGTGGCGCCGACTGGGCTCCGGAGCATTTGGAAGAGGACTCCTATTTCGGCCGATGAATTATATTTAGCGACAAGGCACATTTTTGGATGAATGGCTATATTATCAAAAAGGAATTGCCATGTATGGCACAACGCTAATCCTCATGAAATTAACCAGGTATCAATGCATCCACAAAAAGCTACTGTTTGGTGCGGAATCTAGGTCGGCAGCTTTGTTGGTCCATAGTTTTTCTAAACGATGTTAGTGAAGCCACCACCATCCACTAGCGAGCGCTATATGGCGATCATAACGGATATCTTTTGGCCCAAATTGAACGACATCGACATAGACGACATGTGACTCCAGCAGGACGGCGCTACCTGCCGCACAGTGGACGCCATGTTGAACTTTCTGCACGAATGATTCAAGTGTTGGGTTATCTCACGCAGAGGTGATGTGAATTGGCCACCAAGATCGCACGATTTGATCCCACTAGACATTTTCTTGTGGAGTTTTCTAAAGTCACAAGTCTATGCCAGTAAGCCGGAAACTACTGAGGGCCTTAAAGTCCCCGTAAGCAACTGCACCGGAATATAAACGACGTAATATTCTACACGTAATGGACGATAGAGCGCCTTTCAAATAAAAAAAAATTCTTTGGTACAAGAAGCTTGTTTTATTTCATTTCAACATCGACTAGTCCTTAATGAAAAACCTTTTATAATGGTTACCGATAAAGTGGATATATTACTACACTTCAGATCAAAAGAACTTTTTAAAGGTGAATGGGCTTTGGAAAAGGAAAAGTGTCTTCATCTCAAAAGAAACAAGAAACCAGTTGCATCAAGACAATGAAACCCTGAAAAATCGGCTCCTTTAGCTTTAGTAATAATAGGTAATAATAATAGGTTTTGTCGAGTCGAGACATATAACCATTTATTGTAATTAAAAAAATTATGACCGATAAAACTGTCCCATATCGTTCTTTGGTATATCGGCATTGGTCTCACAAAAAATCACGTGGGTCAATCCCTAAAAACTCAAAAAATTCACACTCAGCAGTATAGTTTGTACATTAGTTTTCTAGAATTAGTATGTAAATTACGTAACTAAAGGAGAAGCATCAAAATCAGCACTCAGGGAACAGTCTAAAGTAGAATCAAATCTCTCTACTCTGGAGGGATAATAATTTTTGTAAGAAAAAGATGATGAAATCTATGAACTTAAAGTTTGGTACAACCGTGTATTCCTAACTCTTTAGTCGGTTGTGACCTAGTGTGGTTCGATATGCTTCGGGAAAAGATGTGATGAATGTTTTCTAAGTCAAGAAGTGTGCTGTAAGCTATTGCAAGCTGTCTTATGCTTGTGCGATCCTAAACCATATAGGCTATTTTGTCTTATCTTGAAGTAGCAGTTTTGTGTCTACCCCCAATTGTGGTTTTCCTGCTACTCCTTAGAACATTTATTATTAGTAGCTGCCATTCCGACCCATATGTTATCTAACCTGAACGTGCATAGTCTTGACCACCTAGTAAACCGCAAACTATAATTATCTTAGGGCATACACATACATCCTATATATAATGCTCTTGAGAATAAGTTTGTAATGTAACATGACTATGTACGAAACACGAATGTCTGATACATATATCATTAGCTGGTGCTGGCAATGCCAAGCAGTGTAGTATAGATTTTGGATGCGGACCAAACTTCACGGTCTGAGCTTGAGCCAGTCCAACTAAAATTGGATAATACCTTTGGGAATCTGTATGCGATAACAACAAACTTAACAGAAAGATTATATAAAAATAATAGTCTTTATTCTCCTAAAAGCAACAGTAGGTCAATGAATGTTAATAGTAACAAAAGAAATATACATGAATTTGCAATTAGAACAATCCCAAGGAGGAGTTCACCTTAAGCCTAAATTAAAAAACTATACAGGGTGTCCAGTTAGTGCGTAATTCTTCGATATCTCGCAAGGTATACCTGATAGAGGAAAATGTCAAATGCAAAAGTTATTTGGTTACCTGAGACGCATATTCTAAGAATGTCTTGAAGTATATAGGGTGTTGCGGGAAAGTAGGATAGTGATCAACTTGAATTTTTTATATGGAACTACAACTTTTTCTTAAATTCTTCTAGTGTCTATCATTGATCTCTATTCAACCCTAAAATTTGTTTGGGATCGAGTGTGACGTTGCCAAGTTATAATTTATTTTCTATTAATTTCGGGATTTGCAAGGTCGCAAGTAATACGTCCAAATTGATATATTCTTTTAACCTTTCTCAATAATATTATACAGCGAATCACTCGAATATTAAGTGGATATTATTTTGGATGTTAAAAGCAATTTGTATCTACATGGTGTTTTTGACAGAATTTCAAATTACGGCAACTTGAAGGTCATTTTACTTTGTTTTTTTAAATCTAACACCCTGTATTTGTTATTTTAAATCGAAATATCTACTAATACCCTATCTCGCCTTGTAATATTTTTTTTCGCGTTTGCGGCGTTGCCAAGTTATAAATTATTTTTCCAAATTTTTTAGCAAATATGCCCGATTTTAATTTATGTTAAATAGAATCCTGTACTTATTTTTATTGCAATGAATTGCACATGTCGAATTTAGTAAAATCTCTCAATTTCAAAATTTTGTTTCTATTAATTACTGAGATACGGCAACACCGCTTTTTCAGTAAACAGTACCGGAACGCTTAAATATTTCCAAAACTGCTACAGCTGGAACGGTGAAATTCAACTCTTGGGGGTTTTTGAACATACAGAATTCAAAAATGCTAACATCTGTGTTGTCAGATTTACCAATTTTACGTCAAATTTTGAATGGAATGCCCTATTTATGAAGTCTAACGTAAAAGTGGTAAATCTGACAACACCGATGTTAGCGTTTTTGAATTATGTATGTTCAAAAACCCCCAAGTGTTGAATTTCACCGTTCCAGCTGTAGCAGTTTTGGAAATATTTAAGCGTTCCAATACTGTTTACTGAAAAAGCGGAAAAAGCGGCGTATCTCAGTAATTAGTGGAAACAAAATTTTGAAATTGTGACATCTTACTAAATCCGACATGCGCAATTCACTGCAATAAAAATAAGTAGAGGATTCTATTTAAAATAAATTAAAATCGGGGATATTTGTTTAAAAATTTGGAAAAATAATTTATAACTTGGCAACGTCGCAAACGCGAAAAAAAATTACACAAGATAGGGTATCAGTAGATATTTTGATTGAAAATAAAAAATACAGGGTGTTACATTTAAAAAAATAAATTAAAATGACCTTCAAATTGCCGTAATTTAAAATTCTGTCAAAAACACCCTGTAGTTACAAATTGCTGGTGTCATCCAAAATAATATCCACTTAATATTCAAGTAACTCGCTGTATAATATTATTGAGAAAGGTTAAAGGAATATATCAATTTGGACGTATTACTTACGACCTTGCAAATCCAGAAATTAATAAAAAATAAATTATAACTTGGCAACGTCGCAATCGATTCCAAAAATATTTTAGGGTTGAATAGAGATTAATGATAGACACTAGAAGAATTCAAGAAAAAGTTATAGTTCCATATAAAAAAATCAAGTTGATCACTATCCTACTTTCCCGCTACATGCTGTATATTTCAAAATATTTTTAGAATATAAGTCTTAAGTGTATTTGACATTCTCTTCTATCGGGTACACGTTGCGAGATGTCGAAGAATTACACACTAACTGGACACCCTGTATAAAACACGCATAGAGGGTCACCTGACATTTAGAACGAACAGTTAATTAATATTAAAGATTAAAAAAATATTCAATAGCTAATTCTTTAAATGTTCGGTGATTGCAAAATTTAAAATGATTGGGTAGTGCATTATTATATATTATATTTGAAACTTCTTTCGAACAGGACCATTTTGAATGACGGTATTATGTTAATTCAATTTTTATGTCCAGTGTCAACATTATGGATATCCATGCGAAATGAGATTTTTTTACAGAGGTAATATCTGTGTCTTACCTTGTTGGGAGAGAACTAATTACACAAATGTTTACTAGTGTTACAAGTCTTTAGTTTGTTTGGGCAACAAAACACTTGGTACGGTTTCAGCTATTTATTTACACGAACTTAATACACTATGCCTAACCTAATACTTATCCGTCTAGTTTATTTACAGTCACAACGCTAATTTATATTACTGTACATTTATTTCGCGCGCGCCCCCGGTACACCACGCATCGCGTCTCGCTGCACTGTTAACGCTGGTAACTCTGTCTGTCTGCCTGTCCGATGCCTCTTATATTAGATGGCTGTCGAGCGAGATGGCGGACAGGGCCGGTCTGGCACACTAGCGTTTCAGTTAACAGATCGATGAGGAGATAAAGCAAGGCTTTGCATCCCCTAAGTCAGTTATTTGTAACTATTACCTTTTTGTCATAGAACATTAAACTGAATCATGTATAATAGCGACAGCAGTAAAAGTAGCGATTGCGTTTCCTGTTATGCTTCTCCCAAATATCGGGAGTATTAAATGGTTCTTCCATCCTTATGCGTAATTCAACAGGACAACCCTATCGGCCTAGAAGCATCAAATCCAATGGCGAATGGTAGTGAAGGGCACAAGGGCACGTGGCCACCCTACCGCCTAGGAAAATGACAATAAATATATTCATCATTTATTCCTTTATTATTCAATACCTTTGCGTTACATAGTTATACAGTGCCTTTCTTTAATGTCCCCCCCCCCCCCTTTTATTTTTTGAACGGGTCAACTCAAAAAATTGAAACTTGGAACAATGAAATTGATTCATGAATACTATATTCTGAAGTGAAATTGACAGATGAGACTTGCAAGATGGCGGCTTGGCGCCATCTTGAAAAAAAAAAATTAAATAGAAAGTGGGGTCTTGTGACACATCTTTTTGAAGCCCCTAACGAACCCTTCACAACCCTAAAATATGAAGTCAATATCTTCATCTACTTAAAAATGGCGGAACATTAAATAATTACTTGAGACAAGCACGGTAATATCGATACTTACCTTTTATTTTTTGAACGGGTCAACTCAAAACATTGAAACTTGGGATAATGAAATTGATTCATGAGTACTACATTTTTGAGTGAAATTGACAGTTGAAGCTTGCAAGATGGCGACCCGGCGCCATCTTGAAAAAAAATTAAACAAAAAGGGGGGTCTTGTAACACATCTTTTTGAAGCTCCTAATGAACCCTTCACAACCCTAGAATATGAAGTCAATATCTTCATCTCCTTCAAAATGGCGGAACATTAAGTAATTACTTGAGACAAGCACGTTAATATCGATACTTACCTTTTATTTTTTGAACGGGTCAACTCAAAACATTGAAACTTGGGATAAAGAAAATTGATTCATGAATACTATACCCTGGAGTAAAATTGACAGATGAAACTTGAAAGATGGCTGCCCGGCGCCATCTTGAAAAATAGAATCAAATTGAGAGGGAGGTCTTGTGATACATCTTTGTAAAGCTCCTGACGAATCCTTCACAAACCTTTGATGTGAAGTCATGCCCTACAAAATGGCGGAACATTTAATCATTACCAGAGAAAAACACGTTAATATCGATACATCTAGAAATATTTTGTTCTCCTTGCTTGTCAATTAGGAATCCGCCGATAAGGCGACAAAAATGTCAGTATCACAACTGACGTCATTATTCAGCTTAAATATTGTCATCAAGTTTTAGATTTTATTCCTAAAAACATGAAAAGTTTATTCAAAAGTCTAAGCAACACAGTGGCTCGGCCTTTGATGGGATTAGAGATTATAAATTCAATCCACTTCAAGTGTAAGCATTCCAGGAAATCCACAGGGATTTCGGTCCTTTTTAGAGATTAGATTAGAGATTATAAATTCAATCCACTCCGAGTGTAAGCGTTCCAGGAAATTTACAGGGATTTCCGTCCTTTTTTCTATTGGCCTTTGACCGCTGTACCCGTATCCTAATTGGTTCCTTCTTGAGGCACACTAGCGAATTTTATAGCCGCTCTGCCAATGCGAGTTTTCAGGGATTACCAATAGCAATGATTTTATTTTGCGTCCGCGAGGATTGCACAGATTTTCCGAAACAGTAAGCAGTTAATTGTGTACTGAAAGATCACGATTAAGATAAGTGAACGCGAAACTGTGTCGATTAAAGTTTTGAATAGACTTGGCCACGACAACTATTTCTAACATGGTCAACCCTCGTCCATTGGAAGAAAAAATTGAAGCGATTTTTATTTACGGTGCCACGCGTAACTTTCATGAAACCGAGAGAATTTTCAATGATCGTTTCCCGAATCGTCCTATAAGTAGAAAATATCTAAGGGAACTTGTATCAAAATTTACAACTACTGGTAGTGTCCAGAATAAGAAGCCCTCAGGTCATCCATCCATTCCGGAAGAAAAGAAAGTTCAGATAATTGGTGAGGTGATAGCAAATCCTGAACAGTCTACCTCCTCCGTCGCGAATGTGTGTGAGGTATCTCCTTCTACTGTGTGGAGACTTTTGAAGAGAAACAAGTATTATCCCTACAAAAAATTAACGTCTGGGCAGGAATATTAGGAAACCATATTGTAGGACCTTTATTCATAGAAGAAAACCTAACAGGTGAACTGTATTTGAATATGCTGGAAACCACTGTTCAGCCTCTCATAACCGAAATAATCGAAGCAAATCCTAACGAATTCGATATGGAGATTGTATTCCAACAAGACGGAGCACCACCACATTACTCCAGAGAGGTAAGAAGTTATTTGGACAATACTTTCCCCGGTCGATGGATTGGCCGTCGAGGTCCTACAGAATGGCCAGCTCGCTCGCCAGATTTGACACCTTTAGACTTTTTTTTATGGGGTTATTTGAAGCAAAAGGTGTACGAAACTGAACCTGCTTCAATACTGGAGATAAGGCAGAGAATAATAGATATTTGTAGAAATATCGACGTCACTGTGTTCGAAAATGTAAGACGAGAAATATCGGATAGGCTGTTCTTATGTCAAGCAGTTCAAGGGAACCATTTCGAACATCTTCTGAACTGAAATCTTTCCTCCAATTATAAAGGTAAAATTTAGAACAGAATGTAAAGTTTATGTTAAGGATTCATTCTTTTATGTGATGTATTCAGGCAATTATTATGTTAAGGATTCAATTTTATTTTAATTTAGATAAGAAACATGTTTATAATACAATGATGTTTTTGTAACAATGTATTCAGGCAATCATTAAATATTTCGTAATTGGACAAGACCCTTTTTTCAATTGAATTTTTTTTAAGATGGCACCGAACCGCCACCTCAGGTAATTATTGAATGTTCCGCCATTTTGTAGGAGCTTAAGATATTAATTTCATATTCAAGTGTTGTGAAGGATCCGTTAGGAGCTTCAAAAAGATGCGTCACAAGACTCCCCTTTATATTTAATTTTTTTTCAAGATGGCGTCGAGCAGCCATTTTGCAAGTTTTATCTGTCAATCTTACTCCAAAATATCTTATTCATGCATCAATTTCATTATCCCAAGTTTCAAATTTTTTTGTTGACCCGTTGAAAAGATAAAAGGTAAGTATCGATATTAACGTGCTTGTCTCAGGTAATTATTTAATGTTCCGCCATTTTGAAGGAGATTAAGATATTAACTTCATATTCTAGGGTTGTGAAGGGTTCGTTAGGGGCTTCAAAAAGATGTGTCACAAGACCCCACTTTCTATTTAATTTTTTTTTTTCAAGATGGCGCCGAGCCGCCATCTTGCAAGTTTCATCTGTCAATTTCACTCCAAAATATAGTATTCATGAATCAGTTTCATTGTTCCGAGTTTCAATTTCTTGAGTTGACCCGTTCAAAAAATAAAAGGGGGGGGGGGGGACATTAAAGAAAGGCACTGTATGACTGTGCATATGCAATGTGTCCGGTCGTTGATCTCGGAGCCTTTAGGTCGATAAAAGACGTTAATTTTTATCGACAAATCACCCTTTAAAAGTAGTTTTTCTCCCACCATAATAAAATGGCAGCCATTTTGTTTTTTGTATAATCGATGCTCGAGTGTTGTACTAATTTAGCCATAGCTATCTGTGTAGAGGCTCTACAAACACAAAGTAAGCCTCATTCGATAGCGAAACATGTAAGCCATAAACTAATGATAAAAATTTCCAAATTCCATTCCACATCAGGGCAAACAATTGTTAAAAAAAATAATTATGTAATTTTTTGTGATTTCTTACAGTTTTAGTTTTTACAAAAAATCTAAGCTTTAAACTACTTTTTTTTAATTCTATGCGATGGTAGTAAAAAGCTGGTTGACATCTTACCTCTAAATAAAGTAGTTCAGAAGCTATGATGGTTTAAATATGACCCCTTATTGTCTAATCCGGCAGTCGAGAAGAAACAAAATACTTGGAGGTCACGACATTTATTTTGGGATAAAAGAAACAAATGTCTCATATTGCCAGTCACGGTGGTGATAGGCCCTAGATCTGTAGAGTTCTTGGGAACCGACTTCCTGGATGCGATTATGAAAATACCACTGGCCTATAGGTCAAGGATGATTCTCCAACTGGAAGGAGCTCCGCCACACTTTGCTGCAAATATACGGAGCCATTTAAATGAACAATATTCCAATATTCACCGTGGATTGGACGCGGTGGAACAATCGCTTGGCCACTGCGTTTACCAGACTTGTACCCACTTGATTTTTTCTTGTGGGGTACAATGAAATAGAAAGCTTATGTCGACGTGCCAATTACACGCGGGGAGTAATTAGCAAAATTATTCAAGTCGGAAATGAATTACGGAATGACAAAGCGATGATCAGTCGCTCCAAGCAACATGTGCCAGTAAGAGCAACAGCATTTCGAACAATGGTTGTAACATTTGTTTCTTTTTTTTCCAAAATAAATGTCGTGACCACTAAGTATTATTGCCTTCTCGACTGCCGGATTAGACAATAAAGCGTCATATTCAAACCAGCATAGCTTCTACATTACTTCACTTAGGGCTGAGACGTGCAGCTATCTTTTTTGGAAACATCATGTACAATCTCGCTCAGAAATAAAGAAAATCAGGTTAACAGCTCAGCTTCTTTGAAAATTATTATTTATTATTATAATAATTATTTTTCTTTAACAATTATTTTGTCACTTTTATGAAATCTATTTCAGAATTTGGAAGTGTAAAATATTAATCTACTGTCGTCTGTGAAGCTGTAGATTGGATTGGATGTTATTTCCAGCAGCTTGTTGATGTACAGCAGAAACAGTGTAATGGATAGGAAAGATCCTCGATAAATACTAGCGTTTATTGAAATTACCTCTGATGAACAGCCTTCGACTACAACAAACAGAGATTGGTCGTTCAAAAGGCTTGACCAGAAGTCCCTCATGCCACACACACTCTATCGAAGGCTTTCGATATGTCAATTACAACCACACGGGATTCGCCATGATTTTCAATTGCTCTGTTCCACTAGTGCTATAGGTCTTTAATTGGGTTGTATGCAGCCAATCTTCCATGCAACAAGAAACACGCCTCGCTGATACGATAGTTTCAAGACCTCAAACCTTTTTTCCGCAGTGCTCAAGAGACAAATGCGACCAAGACCGCGTGTGTCGTGTGCTTGACGTCCGCAGGGGAACAGTTCAACATGTACCTATTTTCAATATTTTCAGCGAATACATTTCGATATTCGGTTGGGTTCAACCATGTCACATTTGTACTTTATATGGCCACTTTTCAATCTCCTGCATCTGCTGGACCGCTTTTACTCCCACTGGTAGGTCCCTGTGTATTCTGACAGCTCATCATAATGAATTATATTATTCTCCTTACAGATTTTCAAATTTTTTTGCAACTGTTTCAGACCGCAGGAGGTTCATAGTGTACAAGAGCATTGCTTTGCTTACAGGGCGTTCCTACCAGGGCATAAACGAAGAAATCATATGGGTGAGCATAGGCATGGGCATCGCCATAGCGGTGCTCATAACCATAGCACTGTGCTACATCATGAGGGAGAAGTGCATCGAACGAAGAGAGTACTACATTACGGCGTGAACAAAGCCTACACCCCTAGGACAGATAGAGAGGTATGTAGTGGTAAATCGGGTATCATCATCATCATAGTCACAATGTCTTAACAGACATGTTGTGAACTCGTAAAATGTACTCATTTTACGAGTTTCTCTTGGGAAATCTTTAAGATCTTTAATGCAGTAGTTTCCCATTTGCTTTCTGCATCCTCATGCCGTTGACCCTATGGTACCTACTGGTTCATTCGCCTTTAGGGGCAATTTCTCACCCCAAGGACAAGAAGGTGTCCTGACTCTTCTCAACTCGTCCACCCAAAGCTGTTGGTTGAGAAGATGTTACTGTTTATACCGACAGTAGCTCGGTGTTCCTTTTAGTCGCCTTTTACGACACGCAGGCTATACGATGGGAGATATTCTAACCCGCTCTTACACGGGTGGAATCGGGTATAGGTGCCATGAAATTCAATACAACAAAGACTATCACAAGGTTACTAGAAATTTATTACGGTTCAATAAGCATTATACGAGCGCTGGTGTTGCGATAAAAATTGGTAGACCTCACATTTTTATTTAACATTGAGATAGGAACATGTAGCCTCAAAATGCTTAACTTTCAAGATGCTCGGCGTCAAATTTTCAACTTTATTTTCGTTTTTTCTTAATTATCCAGCCATAAAATGCCACAACCATCTAAAGTTACCTATAGTCACGTAAAGAGTCTTTTTTAGACGACAAATCCAAATATAATCACGGTTTTGCTATCATGAATAGGTGGCAACACCTATGGCACATCGGACTCATTTAAATTAACAAAACTTTTTTCCGGTTTGGTAAATCAATGTGAATATTATAAACATCATTTTCCCAATCCGTTTTACGTAAAAAGGTATGTTTTGTTTGAACCTGTAGAGGTAATTGTTTTCGATATAACCTTTATTGAAATTTCCTAGGCACCCCAATTAGTTGTAAAATGTGATCGAAAGAATTGTCGGTATTCTCGCACGAATTAATATTAGTCAAAAAAATGTCTCAAACAAATCTAGTTTTTAAAGTAGGTGGTGTTTACAAATACTTCGTAAATGGTATGTACAAGATATGAGTATATTAATTGGTGTGGAAATACCGATAATTCAGTTGCATTGGAAATTTCAATGAAGGTTATCTCGAAAGCGGTTACTTCTAGAGCCTTACAGAAGGTATACCTTTTATTACATAAAACATATTAGGAAACGATTTTTTTTTTGATGCCTACTCACACTGATGCACCAAACGAAAAAAAAGTTTTGATAATTTAAATGAGTTCAACGCGCCGTAGGTGGCGCCCTCTATTTATGATAGCAGAACCGCTGTTGAATTTAGATTTCTCCCCTTAAAAAAACCCCCAACACAAAATTTGCGTTGCAGAAATTTATTATTATCATAAACTATAGTGTAGAGGTTTAGTCGTAGTTTATTGTGAGAAAGAATCAATACACAGATATGTGGATACATTTAAATCATAGATAAAAGTTTCACAATAAAGTTGAAAAATGCCCAAGAAGAAAAATGGGCTGGGGATCAAACTAATTTATGTTTAGTATATTCAGTAAAAAGCTCCAAAGTGATAAGCATTCCATTTATGTTGATACAATTTCACAAAAATAGCAGTCAAAATATGATACGTCACACTTCCTAACATGCAAAATTTGACGTGTCCAAATTAAAAAAAACAGATTTCAGACAAACTATCTATCCTAAATTTCGGAGCGTTAAGATCTAACATCCTAAACCATCGTAGATTGTCATACTCTCGTTTTAGTATTATTTTCACCCATAATAAAGCTGTATTCGGTTTTTCTCGATTTCTGTAAAATGTGTTTCCGCGGACCTGTCGGGTTTTGCATTTAGACGACTAGAATTATTCACGATATATACAGGCTGGGCGGAAGATTGTGGGCTTACTAAAAAATATTTCAAAAATCTGTCACTTGATCATGGTTGGGACCCTTGAGGGCTATAACGTAAAAATATTTTCACTTAAATTTTGACGTTTATACAGGGTGATTCATATCAAACTTGCATATTTGGATTCCTTGGTCAATTCTAATGTGACTTTATGTATCATACATGGAACTTTAAACGAACCGCTTAGGCGCAAATCGTGGTATAAGTAGGTATCAGAAAAAAATTGAATACCACAGCGATTATAAAACTTAAAAGGCCGTGACTTTGCGGTACGACTAAGCATGAAATGCGTCACCTAAGATCAGACGGCTAAATTTGAATTCTTTTTGTACTTGGAAAAATCAGTAGATTAATTAAGGAAACTTCAATCACAGATAACTTGGTTTTTTCAAATGGGAATGCCTATTTTGGTTCAAAGAATCAAATGTAAAATTTGATTACGTTTCTAACGATATACCATTCTTGATATCAATCTTTTTTGGTCTTCATTTTATTTCAAATTTTTAGTCAAATCGATGGTTTTCAATTTTCCTGCGTGCAAGCAACCTAGCAGGCCCAGAAAAATAAACAAAGGCTCGTTAATATGGAAGAAAACAACTAACTTAGTAGAAAGATGCAAACAAACTCGAGTAGCGAGGCAAGAACATGAAAATTCCTTACAACACAGCTCTAACCGGAAACAACAGCGGCAAGATATCTAATGTCAATGAGTAGCTGGGGTATGACAGAAGTGTTTATTTTTCGCAGCCTACTAGCTATTGAGGTCTACTAGAGCTTGACAACTTTCCAAAACGATTAAAAATTTTGAAACAAAAGAAAAACTACCAGCGATTTTTGCTTACGGTCTAACATGTTTAGTATGAAATTTCACATTTAATGGGATAAAAAAATAGTCATTTCCGTTTTGTTGAATCAAAAGTAAAGATATCTCCAACTGGAGCATTCTGAACAACTATTGAAGTAATTGCTAGAATTTTTTAATTACGCTATGTTGTAATTGTAATTATTTCATCTAGTTTTCCGCAAACTAATTTATGTTTTACAATTCAAATAGACTGCAATTCAAGTTTCATTTTACACAAGTTTGCTAATAAGTAGAAGTTCCTGCTAAAGAATTTGAAGAGTTCCAGTCAGAGGTATCATTACTATTGACTTACGCAAATGGCTACTTTTTTATGGCATTAAATGTGAAAATTTATTCAAATTTATTCAGGAGACGTAGATACTCTACTGCCAGCAACAATCACTAGTAGTTTTACTTTGATTAGATATTTTTTTACGGACTGGAAATTGGCTAATAGCTAGTAGGCTGTGAAAAATGAGCGTTCTTGTTACCGCTATTGTTTCTGGTTAGAGCTAATATGTGGTAAGTAATTTTCGTAATCTTGCCTCGGTGCTCTAGTTAGTTTGCATTTTTCAACTAAGTTAGTTGCTTTCTTCCATATTAACGAGCTTTTGTTTATTTTTCATGGCCTGCTAGGTTGCTTGCATGCAGGAAAGTTGAAAAACACCGATTTGACAGAAAATTTTAAACAAAACGAAAACCAAAAAAGACTGATATAAAGAATGCGATATCGTTAGAAAGGTAATCAAATTTTACATTTGATTCTTTAAACCAAAATAGACATTCCCATTTGAAAAGATCAAGTTATCTGTGATTGAAGTTTCCTTAATTTATCCTCTGATTTCTCCAAGTACAAAAAGAATTTAAATTTGGGCGTCTGACCTAAAGTGACGCATTTCATGCTTAGTCATACCGCAAAGTCAAGGCCTTCTAAGTTTTATGGTCGCTGCGATATTCAATTTTTTCTGATACCCACTTATAGCAAAAATGGTGATTTGCGCCTAAACGGTTCATTTAAAGTTCCATGTGTGATCATAAAGTCACACTAGAATTGACCAAGAAATCCAAATATGCAATAATATATAGGGAGTTCTATTTAAAAAAAAATGTAAGTTTGATATGAATCTTCCTGTATAAATGTCAAAATTTAAGTGAAAATATTTTTACGTTATAGCCCTCAAGGGTCCCAACTCGGGTCCCAACCACGATCAAGTGACAGATTTTTGAAATATTTGTTAGTAAGGCCACAATCCTCTGTCCACGCACTATTGGGCCACCCTGTATACGCGCACAATACGTGAAAACGGTGACACAGGGAATGTAACGAAACTTTTAATCTGAAACAGAGAAAATTATTTTTTAATAGTGGTTGCTTTGGAAGGCTGTTCGAAAAAGGCAGATGCGCATACATATTATCATGTGAATTGTACGAATTGTGGTTTTGAATATTTTTTTTGTGATAAATGGAAAGATCATATATGTACTAAAATAGTGGTGTTTGTTTTCTTTTGTTTCTCAATAATTCAAAAGTTGTATCAAAATAAAAATGGGTTTTTGGATCCAGTACCGAACATGCGCCGACAGTTCCCGAACCCGTCTGACGTCACTACGGTGGTCAGGATGTTGACCAACGATGTGCTACTCCGATAGTAGATTCTAGATTCTCAGCCAATCGTGAAAACAGTTAACAGTAACCAGTGTATATTTGTTGCGTCATAGACGATAAATGAAATTTGCAGCGAGATCGAAATTAATATGTTTTTGAATGTTTGAAATTAAATGACAAATTCCATTAATAAAGCACCTAATGAAATACGTTTTGTTTAAACAACCGTGTCAACAACGCAATGGTAGTGGTGTTAGACTGTCGATCTGAGTTCGAGCAGAGTGTCGGTTCGAGACGCAGGCCTTGCAACTCTTTTTTATTTTTTTTTGTACAAAAAATTTATTCATATGCCTTTTGCAGATGTTACACAGATTTTTTTCCTACCATCAACATAAATATGTTTTTTAGTGAAATCTTATTAGACATTTTAATTGCACTACATAATGAAAAAACTAAGTTTTGGAGGCGGTGGGCAATTCACAAAATCAGTGGAAATGAAGTTTGTCCGTCGATATCAATTGCCAGTTGCTCTGACTGTGTTATCAAAGTTGAACTTGATCTAAAAAAGTAAAATTATTAGTAATTTTTATTGTGCTTGTAAAATCTCTAATAAAATTTGGTTCAAAAACATTTATGTCGATGGTAGAACAAAAATGTCTGCAACATGTGCAAAATGCATATCAATAAACTTTTGGTACTAAGAAAAATAAAAAAAAAGAGCTGCAAGGCCTGTGCTTCGAACTAACACCCCGCTGCAGCACATATCTACAGTCTAACACTCTAAGACACTGCACCACCACAAAGTTGTGGAAACGGTTGCATAAACAATATATATTTGATTGCTTTAGCACTGGAATTTGTCATTTAATTTCAAACATCTAAAAACATATTTATGTCGAGCGTAGACTTCGTCTCGATCTGCAAACTTCATTCAAATATACACTGGCTACAGTTAAGCATTTTCATGATTAGCTGGGAATCTAGAACCTACTATCGGAGTCGTTGGTGGAAGGAGTATCCTGATCATCGTAGTGACGTCACAAGGGTTCGGCAGCTATCGGCGTATCTTCGGTACTGGATTCAAAAACCCATTTTTATTCTGATGTAGCTTTTGAATGATTGCAAAAAAAAAAGAAAACAAAAACAGTTTTGTTATGAAACATATATATGATCTTTCCATTTATCATCATACAAAAACCTTTTTTTAATTCAAAACCCCAATTCTAGGTGACAACTTGTTTGATTCTGTTTTTTTTTCTTGTTTCATGAATACCATCAAATCAACAGGAGAGCGCAATGCATTGGACGCAGAGAGGAATTCTATATCACTGCGTAGACAAGCACTGCGAATGCCTTAGGGGTAAGAGGAAGTATGTATTCAATACACTCATCGACGGTGTTCGTGTGAAGAACAGAACATCATTATAAACTAGTAGTAAGACTTTCTTTTACAACATTACTCTGTATCCTATTATTGATTGTTTTTTAACCAATATGATTCTAATACGTTGGAATAGGTCATAAATGCAACTAACCTATAGCCGTATCGACTATTCAACATCAAATGCAACAATTTCTGCATGTTTATTTCTTCATGCTACTTGACTTTTTTTAGAGCTTCTATTTCTTACTTATTGTTAGTGTCAAAATAGATGAAAGTACCTTACTGAAAATCAATTACAATTTGACAACGCCGCAACTGATAATAAAAATGGAGTCGATTTGATTGACTCAGTACTTCACACACATAATGATAATGATAATGATGATACCATTTTATTATTTTCTCATTGCATGAAGCTATAGTCTGAAATCCCCTTGCAACCAAATCATCGCCCACCCGCCCGCAAAAAGCATCCAACACAAAAACTCTCGTAAATAGTTCCTTGCGTCTCCCTCCTTAGAAACTAGGACGCCACAGTTCTTTCTACATGCTTCAATTGGACTACGCAAAACGATCGCTAGTCTCCAAACCGTCTAAAAACGAAGTTTGAGATGTTTTTATATTTTTGGTCTTTTTGATTATTGCTGCGCCGCCACTGACACGGTTTTTCAAAAACAGACGTGTTTTCCATTCTTGCCGCACTAGTAAATTCTGTCTTAAAATTTTATTCAAATCAATTCAATAATTTTCGCTTTACGCAATATCCATAGAACGAAATAAAGCAAAAGTCGTACATATACATCACAAAATTGGTTTCTGAAATAGGAAAGCCAATATTCAGATGGACCTAAAAAGGTCATAAAAGTGTAATATGCCGCTAGGATTTTCATTCAATAGACAGCCCACACAGAATTTATCAGCGCGGCGAGAATGGAAAACGCGTCTGTTTTTGAGAATACATGTCAGTGGCGGCGCAGCAATAATAACAAAAACAAAAATATAAAAACAGCTCAAACTTCGCTTTTACACGGTTTGGAGGCTCCTGATCGTTGCGCATCATCCAGTTGAGGCATGCAGAAAAAAATTGTGACATCGTAGTTCCTAAGGGGGGAGACGCAAGAAACTATTTGCAAGAGTTTTTGTGTTGGATGTTTTTTGCGGGCGGGTGGGCGATGATTTGGTCGCAGGGGGATTTCAGACTATAACTCCATGCAATGAGAACATAATCAAATGGTATCGTTATTATGTGTGGAAAGTACTGAGTCAATCAACTTGGCTCCATTTTTGGTTTGCATGGAGGGAAATGTACTGATTAATTAGTCTATATTTTCTTTCAGCTATTCTTAAAAACTAGCACAAAGAACAAAACAAAAAATTGGCTGTTATCATAGTTTGTCGACATCGCTCATTGTCCATGAAAAATGTATATATTGACAAAGAATTATTAACTTCATATTAACTCTTCAATTGAGGCCCCCTACCCATTAATTTGTTTCCCAGAACTGAAGACGTAGGAGTAACGTATCTACCTGTATAGTACCTGGAAATCCTTATTCATTGTCAATAACTCACGTCATCTACATACACAGCTAATGACAATTGTTCATACTGGTCCTCTAACCTTCTTCACCTCTCCCGGAGTTACAGTCTATATACAGGTTTGGTAAGTGCTAAGGATAGTTTCAGCCGTAGTCTCGTAGTAGTGCCCTGAGGAGATCCCGTACAGTCGTGAACAATAGCTCAGCGTTTAACGCAAATCGGACGCAGGTTCTATAGGGGAGTAAAAAATTCTCTATAGTAACGATGCCTGTGGAAATATCAAGACCAAGTTTTAGCTTCAATTCATGACCACCCTCAGTTGTCCCTTAACAAATTGTCTCCAAATTTTGTTCAGAAATTTGTACTTAGCACTTAGACTTGCAGCTTCCACTGTACTATTAAACAAATTCGTAGTCACGCTTTCTAATTCAACTGATGTCAAACTGCACATACAATTCCCGTCTATGAAACTTCTCAAGGCTTTACATCTACATATTTCAATGTAAACGATGCAACTCTTTTCATTATTTCAAAGACAAACAACCACTACGTAAGCAAGATTATAATTTTTATGTGCGCTGAACTTTTAATAAGGGCGACTTCTGGATAGCGCCGTACTTCAATCTTTATTTTGGAAATTGCTTTGCTTACATATAATTGGAACGGTATTGAATAAAGTTTTGCTATTCATGCAAAATACTCCATTCAGTGCACTAGATTTGAACGATTTCCTAAGTTATCAGTTTCTAGTACAGTGTCCTGCAAATTTCAGAGCCAAAGTAACAAAATTCGTTAAAAGCTAGTTTTTATTAAGACATAACACCAATTTTCTCCACCACCTCTAATGTTGTAATTCTAGGTGAGTTATTTTTTACAATCTTCAGTTGTAGTAAAAGTTGAAATTGTCTTCAGATTAGCAGCGTATAACAAGATGTCTGAAGGATTTGATGTTTTAAAGTTTCTAGAGAGATATCTAAGGTTTCCACGTTTATGGAATAAAATTCGACAGACCTCATGAGTATAGTGAAGAAGCAGAAGAAAGTTTCTTGCTCTGTGAGTTCTTTGTTTTGTACTTACTACTATCACAATACCCTTCAACGTGTAGACATTCGACTTTCATGACACGACTATCACGCTGACTATCGTGAGAATAATTTCATGATGGTTACTACCACCGAGGAAACGAGGTTTTAGGCATGTAAGTTGTTGCTATGCGGCAAACTGAATATATAATATAGGTTGAGTTATTTTGAAGTCAATATTGTGTGTTGTTTTAATCAAAATGTCATTCCGTCATTTTCGTTGACAAAAACTCAATAACAAATTATCTGTGATTACAATGGGTTGAAAAAGAATCAATTGTGGATATAAAAGCGAGAAAATGAAGTAATGAAAATCTAGTATTCATAAATAGCCAGAAACCTACCGCCAACAAAGATAGCAAATTTAATCACACAACGAGTTAAAATTAATTATCAAACTTTGCAGGAGGAGATACGTATTTTATTGTTATTGAAAGCCTATGGCGTTGTTTGGCGTTTATTGTTACACATTAAATAGTGATATATCTAGCTAGTTTGCCCATTCTGTGGAATATACAGCAAGATTCACAAAAGTTCCTCATTACACGTAATTGGTAGGTGGAGTGCCCATTCCATGAATTCGGCAAAATTTAGCCATTCACTTCTATTCGGCAATTCCGCAGATTCGGCGTACCATACACAGTGTGTCCCACCTAATATTTGCCACCCACCTTATCTCCTAAATTATAAAAAAAATAAAATCCCGTGACAAGTCGATGTGTATTCATGGAAAGAAAACTGTTGTAAATTTTTCCACAATTGTAGATATTTTCACTACAAATTGTTGATGATATAGGGACAATAACAACTTGTGCATATTGGTAACACTAAGTCGTGGAGCTGTGGACTCAACAATTGTGTTCCATATTACTACCACCGAGAGAGATTATTTGCAACCCCTGTGGATTTTTTTATACAAATATTGTATCAACAGGATATCAGCAATTTGTAGAGTAATATCATGTACTAATATTCTACAAAAGGTTTAAGATCATTCAACACATTGTTGGAGTAAAATTTTGAACAATATTGTGAAGTCTATTACACTACAAAATTGGGGTTCAGTAATCCATAATAAGTGTAGTCTTCAGTGAGTGAAATAGTTATGGAGACAAAAGTAAAAAGAGGCGTGTATACAATGGTTTATTTTCATACAAAAGAGGTGTTCACAAGAAGGATACAAAACATAATCACACTGGCATATATGTACGATCACAATGATATTCACTTGCTCATAATCATCATTAACTGGATAGTTTGGATGTCTAATAGCAATGAAAAATAAAAATATCGTAACGTAACATAAACAAGACAGTATCTACACATCATTCAAGCCACAGAATCCAACCCGAATAGTTAATTTCAGATTAGTAAATTCTAAAATAGTCTAATATCGAAACATTCGAATAATCAATATTTTGCTATTCTGCTGCTATTTGCTGCATAGATAAATAATACTACCTCACATCCACATAAATGAAAATGCCCATATGTGTCACTCTCTGGATTTGAAAGACGTTATGACGTTACAGCGGTGAGCTTTCGCCGCATAAAATAAAGATGCGTAACTTTTTCGATTTTGACCTATTATGTTGAAATAATTTTTGTTATATGCTATAATAATGATCCTTCATAGAAATGTGAAAAAAACATGGTAATTTCACTGAACGAGAACAGCATTACCTTTAGACAAACGACAGCATTAAAACGTAGCCATTATGTAATCATTTACACTTATTTACTTATTCTAGCATAATCTCCGACATGTTAAGTTTCGTCCGTGAATTTTTTGTACAACTGTTCAATAGGTCCTGGCAGACACAGCTTTGTATTTTCAAATCAAAATACATTGCAAAAGTAACAGACGTCAGTCGTTCCTTCGTTATTTAATTACAAACTTCTATCACTGCCTGTCTGTAACTCAATCATACAAATAAATATACTAGTATAGTAAAGCCCAGAGATATACCATTTGTTTACAAAGTGAGGATCTCCGCAGAAAGTGCCGACAGAGAAAGGGAACGGGGTCGGACTGGGCGTTCGAATTCGTTGGAGTGGGCAACTACGAAAATGTTCATTCCATCCAATAAAGTGCTCATACATCAGTTGGTTGAACAAGATGTTTGAAACTTTATTATCTGTTGATAAATATATGGTAGAGACATTTCAATATAACCGTATAAACCATATGGTAAATTATTCCTTTCTACACTCAATTTTAACGTTCGATTCGTTGTTTTCGTTGTCCCCAAATTAATTCTATAGGACTGAAAATGCAAAAATAGGGAGGCAACCTGAAGACATCATGACCATACTTTTTAGCTATGCTTTCTATGACATATTGTTTCTCAAACTGTTCAGTGTGGAGGATCAATCATTCACTTTTTTTTTGTAAGTTTCTTCAAAGTACAAATCCTGTTTTATGAGAAAATCTTGTATTTCCGCCTTCGATAACGTTGAATTCGGAATTTTGTACCTTTGTCTGGAGTGATAGCTTGCCTTGTCCATTACGATGAGCTATTTAGCTATTTAGAGAGCTTTAAATTGGAAATAAGGCTATACTCAAACCATTGCTCAAATATTCCCGAGTCCATGTTTTTGTGGTAGTCTATATTGCAGTCTTCAATTTTCTTTCCACATAATTTTGAGTGCGTTTTCGACCTAGCCGTCAGATGATCTGCATAACTATACGGGATCCTTTATTTGGTGGAACGCCTTTTAGCTAACACTTCTTTGTACCGTCGGTCCATCCCTTTTTAGCGGTATTATGGGTATCATACCAGGTCTCGTCAAGGTAGTACACTGACCTCCCCTCGTTCCGGTATTGCTCTATCTTATGCAAGTAATCGTGCCGCCATCACACAATCCTTGCACTTTCCATTATAGCCATTCGTTTGTTCACAGCTCTGTACCTAAACCCAATCTTCCCAATCCATCGCTGCAACGTACTCCTTGGATACTGTTACCCCATTCTAGCCAATTGTCTTTGAACGGATTCGATTGTGGGCAGTTCATTAATTTTGTACTTTTCGTACACAATATTCCTCAATAATTTTGTGATCGTGGGATCTAGTTCTTTTGAAACAGCAGCATCAAACCTACGCTTCCTCTTTTGTGGCCCCTTTCTCAAAATTTCACATACTGTTGGATATGGAACGTGTGATAGAAGTGACGTCTTTTTGATCATACTCCCCTTATTTTCATTCTCTGGATCGTTCGTTAGTTCATTATCATTTAGTACTATTTGTTTTGCATCTGCGCTAAGATGTGACCTTTTGTGAGGTTTTAATTGGTCTACATCCACCTCCCATTGTTCAAATTCATTATCAGTGTCCGTACTATAGTCACTACTTTCACCACCGTAATGACAAACCGCCGACGTAGCTTCACTGCTGCAGGGTAATTCACATCGCTGTGAAATCCCATTATCTTCCCAAGGCCGAAACATACTCTAGCTGTCACACTTCAGAAGAAAACGTCCGATTCAGACAGAAAAGTGACGCACAAAAGTAAAAGCAGATTGGCGTTGCTAGCGGTAGCAATACCTGCCCAAACAATTTGACTAAGTCCGGTCGTCTTCATCGATCGAGTCGCTAATAATCCTGGAATGTGTCGGTCTTATCATAGTTCAGTCAAAATATACATCGTGAACGTCATCCGACAGATCTACGTTCAAATACAACTTAGTGTTTCATTTTCACCATTCTAAAAGGTTGTGTTTTGTTAGAAAATTGGTTAAAAGCACATTCCATGAATTGGTTACGAGTACGAAAGTAAAATAATGGTAACCATTGAATATTATCAAAACTGTATCTATTCCAAATGATGAACTGTACTAAGAGATGGTATGCAGTTTTTATATAGCGCAAAACGTACACAAATGGTATATCTCTGGGCTCTACTTTACTTACCCAGAAAAATAGGAATGCACTCAAATCCTGTATTACTTAAAATATATGGTATCTGGTGGTATAAGTTGTATAATTCACACGTCGGTTGTTCACACACGCACAAACCAAATCAGAACCCAATGAGAACCAGAGAGACACGGACAACAGCTTTGTGGATTTTTTTTCCATACATTGTGGGAAAATGCTCAACACTATGTGAACTTTTCTGTCGCATGATTGCAGAAAGGAAAACTGAATAGTTTGTGTAGAAAAGCTATATACCTCGATTGTGAAAGAGTCCACAACAAGCCAACGCAATTTGGTGGAATATGTTGCTAGACCCAATGAAACTTTATTCAACAGTCTTTTGGAAATGTCTTACAATATTTAGAAAAATTACCAACAATCATACCACACAATATTGTTTAAAGATACTCAAGTCTGATTTGTTCCGTGTTTGGAGGGAGAAATGAGACTACCATACACACATACCACAAGTATGGTGGTCTCGTTTAAAATTCTAAAGTAGAGGTTGCTGAGGGTGATTGAGTTGAAGGATAAAGATGACGTATTGGTTGGAGGAGTTCATTTTTGAAATACAAATCGACGAGTTAAGGCGACTTTTATTTTTTTATAATCTCAAAAATAAGGTGGGTAGTACATTTTAGTTGGGACACACTACTGTATAACATCCTTCTTATACAGGTATATGATCTCTTCTTTCCCACTCCTCTCTTGTTGGACTATTAATACTAGACTATAAATTTACAGTCGTGAGAGTTTCCTCCATATGCAATTCTAAAATAATTATTGAAGAGTGTCCCTCAAATCTCTTTCATACGTAACCGTTTAAACAACTCAAACTATTTTGCCGTATGCAGTCTGAAGTAAATGAGTTGACGATCCCAAACCTCAAACATATAAAAAACTTGAAATACAGGGTCCTGAAGATCCCAAAGTACTTCAGGAACTTTTGTTAGCCCAGAACACTCAAATCCTACCCAGTTCGACTCGCAGCTGTAAGTTTTCTTGTCCGTCTAGTTTCTAAACTTCTGCCCCTAAATATTGTTAGCAAGAGAGATGCAAAAGTGCCTAAGGATATTCAATTTCACTGAAATTCTATCAGGACAAAGTCTACAACCCCGGCACCGTTTCTCGTATGCGAATGAATAAACAGAAAATGGAAGAGAAAGAAAATCTATTTCCATTCGTTATTTTTCACAGGCGCCCGCATACGGGATAATAAATTACGTCTGTCCACCTAAACGAAAAAGTGTTGAACCAAAAAAAATACGTTTCTGCCTGTGAAAGCTCGAGAGGATGACATAAAATCGTCCAAACATTAGGGTGCTCATTAAATTCAGGTTGGCCGAATTTCGAGTGCGTAGCCCACTTACACACATATATGCCGCAAAAAAATTAAAAAGCACATTATGAAAAAGCCAAACTGGTATGGACAACTCTTTCGGCCTGCCCGACATGCCGAAAGCCGACTCAAATTTGTGCCGAATCGGTACCGATGGACCATGTCGGTACAGATTAAAGGAATCCGAATCGAATCAATACAAATTGTGCAGTGTAGACGAACCGATCGGCTACTGTTGATCAAAAAATAAGGTAGTCTCGTGGTTGTTCATGCTGGAAGGTGGTTAATCGGTTAATCCTTAATCGAATTTCATTTTTGTGAATGTCATGGAGTGGACAGACGAACAAACCTTAAGTGTCGTCATTGAAATGTACTGTGGCCGTCCCTCCTTATGGGACAGTTCAAATGCCAACTACAAAAATAAAAACCGGAGACATGATGGTCTCATCGAAATCGCCGTTTTAGCTTAAACGCGGGAAATTTAACGCAAAATAGGTATAAAATTTGCAAAGCCATTTCTTAAGGGAAAGAAACGGCTTTGCAAATTCGGGACATTTACACTGCACAATCAATGTGGACATCCTGCCCACCCGAATGGACCAAACCAAACGTGCCGCTTGGCCTAGGCCGCATATAGTACAGGGTGTCCCGTAAATAGCACGTCAAACGAAAGTGGGAGATAGCTGAAGGGGTCCCTTATCAGAGAAAAAAAAATTACCTTGGTAAATTTTGCACAATTTAAGGATAAAAGTTGTGTAAAAATATTTTGTGAAAATAAAAGACGAAGAAAGAGAGTATTTTCTCATGTTTATCAAATTGTATTTATGAAATTGTTATTTCATTATGATAGACCAACTATTGGAGAGTAGTAGAGTAGAATAATGAAATTAGAGTAGAGTAGAGTAAAGAAATTATTCAAAAATCTGTATGTTTGTACACACAGCGATAAAAAATAGACAAAAAGTGGCGATTTTTCGAAAAAATGAAACTTTCTCAATATTTCTAAAACGGTGATACTTTTACTAAGGTAATTTTTTTTTCTCTGATAGGGGATCCCTTCAGCTATCTTCCACTTTCGTTTGACGTGCTATTTACGGGACACCCTGTATCCCACGACGATTAAGACAAGCAATTTTTCGGAACTGGTCAGTAGTAGCGAATTATAATTTTGGGGGTGTAAATTAGAGCAAATATAGTATGTTTCCTTATTATTGTGTCACCCAATGAGGTATTTGTTTTTGGTCACGTGACGTCCGATACAAAATTTTTAATAGGACACCCCATATATTTGTGACTTTTTGTGTTCCTCCCGGTAAATCAATTCCATTAAACTAGCACACTTGGGGTTTAAAGTGATTAATTCAAGAGCTACAGGTACTTTAAAGACTGTACCGCTACCTTATACACAGTTTATATGATCATAAAGGCCTGTAGCGAGGTTTTCGAAAGTACCTGCAAGTATTTAATTGAACTGAATTAAAAAATAAACTTAGAAAATTAACTAGGTTACTAAATTATTATATTCGGCTATAGTTAAAATATTAAAGGAAATTTTATTTTCTTCTTTTCAGAGCATTTAAATAAAAGCTTCTTTTCGAAAAAGGTTTTTTGCTTTTAATTTGTTTTTTACTTTTTAGTTATCGCTGGCTAGGTTTATCTCATCCATCATTGCAAGGTCGTTTGCCGGTGAATTTCGAACAACCTAGCTCTCCAATAAGGAGACCTTCTAATGATTTTAGCTTACTTAACGTCACCTATGCTTGACCAAGTCAAGGTTAACTAACCGATGTTACTGGCTCAAACAAACATATACTAACGTAAAACAGAAAAATTGAGTCAAGTTGATTGACTCAGTACTTCCCACACATAACGGTAATATCATTTTATTATTTTCCCTTTGCATAAAGCTATAGTATAAGATCCCCTTACAACCAAATCATCGCCCGCCTGCCCTCAAAAAACATCCAGCACAACAACTCTAGTGAATTGTTTCTTAAATCTTTCCGCAGGAACTAGAATGACACATTTTCTATTCTGCGAGCTTCAACTGGATGAAACGAAACCGCCAAATTGCCTAAAAACGACGCTTGTGCTATTTTTATATTCTTAGTTTCTTAATTACTGCTGCGCCGCCATAGACACGATTTTTAAAAACCATACGCATTTTTCATCTGCGCCACGGTAATAATACTGTCTTGAAATTTCATTAAAATCAATTCCAGTACAAATAAAGCAACGATGTAAAGCAATACTCGTATGTAAAATACAACAGAAAAAATCCTTAGTTTCTGTAATAAGTAAGGCAATGTTCCGATGGACGTAAAAAGGTTATTATGTCGCTAGGTCCTTTTTCGCAGATCAATGGAGAGCTTTTTATGCACACAAAAACTTTTTCAGTTTTGCGACCCTCTGCCCCCCAGCCACGCCAATTTCATCCCCCTCCCCCCAAAAAAATTATCAGGAACCACCAGAACGCGTAAAAACGAAGTTTGAGCCGTTTTTATATTTTTTTTATTCGCAGCCACTGATACGATTTCACACACGCGTTTTGGCATACTTGGCACGGTAACAATACTGTGGCAAAGTTTCATTGAAATCAATTGCATAATTTCCATGTTACTCAATACAGAACGATCTAAAGCAATACTCGTATATATTTATATCAGAAAAGTCCCTTGGTTTCTGTAATAGGCAAGGCGATGATTAGATGGGCCTAAAAAAAGGTATTATGCCACCAGGACTCTCTTTCACAGATCAATGGACATGCTATTTTAAAGACAACAAATTTTTAAGTTTTACAACCCCCCACGGTCCAACCACCCCAATTTAACACCCACAAAAAAAAAAGTAGAAAATGGACAGGAACTCCTAAAACGCCTAAAAACGAAATTCGAGGAATATTTATTTTTTTGTTTTTTTGCTAATTACTCCGCCGCCAATGCACCGATTTTCAAAACTTTAGCAGGATTACCTACTAGGACTCTACAGCATATCGGTACCCAAATTTCATCACAATCCATGCAGCGGTTACTGATATTACGAGGATAGTAAGACGCGACAGACAGACAGACAGACAGACAGACAGACAGACGGACAGACAGACAGACAGACAGACAGACAGACAGACAGACAGACAGACAGACAGACAGACAGATAGACAGATAGACCGACAGACAGACCGACCGGAATGAGTGACGTGGATTTTCGTTATGTAGACATCATAAGACGCACAAAAAGCGTAATATCTTAAAATCGAAAATTTGGCGATCACAATACTCCCCTCACCTATCGGAGTGGGAAGTAAAATCTATTGGACTATATTGGAAGATCATGGAAATAGAAAACATGTACATATTGTTAACTTTGCAAAATTGGATTAACCTAGCTCTAACTTGACTTGATTTGATACGTTTTGCAATTCTCACCTTAAATCGTTGGTTATCAAATTGGAAAGGGGGAACTCAACTGAAAGGTATGCGTACCTAATGCAAGGATGTGAAACACTTGCGTTCCACAAGGTGAAAACATTGTGGAAAAGGTAAAACATGAAACTTTCATTTGTGTAAGGGGAGTGTGATAAGGAAGAGTATAGGAAACCTTCTATTAAAGCAAGGACAACGGCAAGTTTAAAAATAATTGCCACTGTTGACAAAGTTTTGCACGTCATCTTATGTTTTTTATGTCACTATGGAGATACGGTCCATTTCAACTATAACAGCGGCATCATAGTTAATTAGGTGCGCAGTATACGCTTAATCAGATGTGCAGTTTGTTTTTGATTTTGTATAGTTTTACGATTTACTAAAGTCCAATGTCTCCGAAGACATGTGTTGTGAAGTAACGCACCTATTTTTGCATTATACTACTATTTAAATTCGATTTGAAAAAATAATTGCTACGCCTCTGACTGTTAACAATGTCATCCACCATCTTGTCTACGCTGGTACTTCACCAATTGTATGACGTCACTATTATCTTTTTACGGGAAATGGACTGTACAAAGCTATTCTTTTGAGACATCCGACATGGTTTGTTTAATATTGCGCAAAATTTATAGTGTTAATGTTGTTAGGTGAATTTAATGGTCCATTTGTTCAAGAATCATTTTTGTTAAACACATTGATATCTAGTTCCCAATGAGGCAGTCAAGCTCTCTGAAGAGCAATACGTAGCTGTTGATCTCCATGACCGTATAAAAATTATATTTTTTGCTCTTTAGAACCTTGCAATATAATACATGTTCCTCCTTCCATTGAAATGTTGGACCTCTATATGCACAGAAATTCAAGGATGCGTTTGCTTAAAATACAGTGGTAGCTAGGTATTAGCATTTACCATTAACCTCTATGCTGAAAGACTTTCCTACATAAGCTTCGGATTTCACTACCACAACCTTTTTCCCAAGCACGAGCGTTTTATAATTTGTAACTTGCGAGCTGCACAATGAAATCTAGAAACCAAGCCTGCAATTTGCATGCAGTTGCTAGAACGCTTGGGGAAAACGATTTCTTGATACTCTGATTATGAGTATCTAAATGGATATTGGATTATGTGAAGGAACTACGTATTTCTTATTACTTTTATTCTAAGGAAGTATAATTCCGTACCAGGAGCAATAAACATAGAGATGGGATGGGGCAGGACAAGGTTGTCTACTAAACGCGCGGCGCTATATAATGTCTTTGTCGTTTAAATTTGAGTAAAAAGCGTTCCTTAAGTATTCTACCTATAGAAAATAATTTGAAAGTTTTGGACAACCGGATATACCGAAAGTAGGCGCATCAACTTCCTTATTTCAAATATAGCATCCTGTATATTATTACTTTTTTGGATTTAGCATCGGTTTTTTGGGACTGAGCTTTCATTTGAGTTTAGAGAAACCCCTATAAGAAATTATAAAAATATCCCTAAAAAGGTGTTTACTTCTTGATGATTCAAGGTATATCGTTCGTTAAGGCGTTTGAGGAATGAATCAAAACTTACCTGTTTATAACTAGTTATCTCAAATGTTGTAGTACGTTATTCATGGAACTTGATTTTTGGTAATTATTAACTTGTCTTCTCAACTATAATGTAATCAATATTTCTGATTAATACATAACTTTAACAAATCTCTGTTGGGGCCAAATCATATTTTATTTGAAATAATAAAGTGCCAGAGTAGTATTTTGAGGAGAGGAATACATTAGGGTTAAAAATCTTAACAAACGGTTGGGGTTTCATTGTATTTTACTTCCCACACCTATAGGTGAGGGGAGTATTGTGATCGCGAAGATTTTCGAATTTGAGAACACGCTTTTTGGGCGTTTCATGATGTCTACATAACGAAAATCCATGTCACTCATTTCCGTCGGTGTGTCTGTCTGTCTCTCTGTCGGTCTGTCTGTCGGTCTGTCTGTCTGTCTGTGCGCACTTTTCTAGCCTCGTAATCTCAGTAACTGCTGCATGGATTGTGATGAAATTTGAGCAGCGACATGCTTAGGGGTCGTAGTAGGTAATGCCCTTATAATTTTGATTTTCATGCATGGGCGGCGGACTAATTAGCAAAAAACAAAGAAAAACTAAATACTCCTCAAACTTCGTTTTAGGGGTTCCTGATCATTTTCTACGTTTTTTTGGGTGGGGGTGAAATTGGGGTGGTTGGAGGGTGGGGGTTGTAAAACTGAAAAAGTTGTTGTATTCATAATAGTTTGTCCATGGCTGTGGAAGAAATACGGAGCGGCGTATTTTTTTAAGTCCATGTCCATTGCCTTGCCTATTACAGAAACCAAGAGACTTAGAATTTTGTGATGTATACATATACGAGTATTGCGTAATTTGGTAAGCAAACATCATTAAACTGATTGAAATTTCGATACAGAATTGACTATCGCGGCGAGAGTGGAAAACGCGGCAGCGTCTGAAAAATCGTGTCAGTGGCGGCGCAACAATAATTAAAAAACAAAAAATATAAAAACAGCTCATACTTCGCTTTTAGATGGTTTAGAGGTTCCTGATCATTTCTCATCGTTCAGTTAAAGCATGCAAAATGAAAAACTGTGGCGCCCTAGTTTCTAAGGAGGAAGTCGCAAGAAACTATTTACGAGATTTTTTGTGTTGGATGTTCTCTTGTGGGCAGGCGGGCAATGATTTGGTGGCAAGGGGATTTCAGACTATAGCTTCATGCAATGGGAAAACAATAAAATGGTATCATTATTATGCATGGGAAGTACTGAGTCAATCAACTTGACTCCATTTTTTTCTTTCCATTTGACTGCTCTGAGCACCAAAAGCCAACGACGTATGGCGCATGACTAACAGCATATTAGCCATTTATAACAAAGCTTTCTGTACCTTTAGATGTCACAACCAATCTGATAGTAAGGCCGTGGCCTTTAAATAAATTCAAAACGTTGAGACGTTTCAGATTATTTTATGAAGCAAGCCGATAGATGCCAGTTCAACCAGAATAGTTGATCCGATTACAAACACCACCATAGCAAACTACACAAACATTCGGCAATTGTTACAACATAATGAATTTTGGAATGGCAATTAGTATTCAAATCTGTGCTGCTCACCAACAATAAACATTGCATGCATAGTTTATAATTAGAAACAACGGTCCAGCAACATGTTACTGGGGTGGAATAACACAACTGCATGCAGGCTACAGATCTAATGGGGTTCTATGACCATTCCGAATACGTGTGCTCATTAAGGTGCGTACAGGCATGCAACAGAACTACGTAGAGTTCCTCCGTTGCACAACGTTGCTTCAAGAAATAATCTCTGTCAAAAAATGAAATCAAATATAGATAGCATGAAGCTATAATCCGACCCTTTTGTAACCAAATCATCCCCCCCGCCCTCAAAAAAAGACATCCAACACAAAATCTCTCGTAAATAGTTTTTTATACCACTCTCCGTAGAGATTAGGACGAAACATTTTCTATTCTGCAACCTTCAACTAATATCCTAACCACATGACATGCCGATTTTCTGGTATTCAAGAACATATTATATTCTTTAGAAGCCAATGAAATGTTCCGGGGTTTCCCAACAATCCTATCCAAGACCACATCCAACCTCGGCTCATTTTAACCACTCCAAATAAAATGGAAAGTGATCAGAGATCCCTGGGTACCAAAAAACAGAGTTTTGCCGCCACAAGTTTTCAAAAGCCTAGATATGCCCAAATTGTCAGGTTGTTCAATTTATTTGTGATATGATTAATGAGAGACACTAATTATACACAAAGATACAATGAAACCCCCAAAAACTGAAAGTTGGTTTTGAAGCCGTACTATATATAGGACATCTGCTCACTTCATTATTTGTTATTGTATACCCATAATAAATATTTTTTTGGTTTATTAAAGTTATACATATAAACTAGAGAATTTGTAAAAATATGATATAAAATAAAAATTCATGAAGAAATACTGAACAGTCAGTTCTTATAATACATTACTCACGCGTAGTATCATATGCCAACATGTTTGACATTTTGTTGGCTTTTTTTGATGACAAGCTGCACAACTTATCTGCATCTCCTGTGGTGTAGCCCAATGATCCAGGCCATCATACCGTGACTTCAGATAAGCAAAATATATATAAATATATAATGGGTTATAATAGGGAAACACTATTACTTCTTTCTAATACCAGTGCCATACAGGCTTATATTTTGATCTGAAAGATCAACACCGCCCATACTTCTATTATACAGTTTGACCACATTTAGATGCTAAACGTGAATGAACTTTTTCTCCTTTTGAGAATACTTTTTGATGAAGTGTAGAGGATTGGTTCCCATTGCATTTGTACAAAATGTGTCTAGGTTATTGTCATTCCATTTGATGAAAGCTTCTTCCTCTTCTTCTCTACTGTCTTCAATTTTATACTTTTGACTAATATTTGTGGATGCTCCTTGATACTGTTTAAACCAATTTATGCGTATCCCTGTCTATACAAAAGTAGCACCCGTCGCCTCTAGATCTTTCACATAATTATAGCACTGTTTCTTCTTAGCCTTTTATTTTCTTTTTGTTGTTTTTATCTGTTGATATAAGGGAATATTTTCGTCTGAGTCATAATAATCATTGACTTGGTAGCTCGATGAAATTTCCGTTTGGCTGTACATCTGAGACGCTAATAAATTATTTTATGTCGACATTATCTTCATCCCCTGAATCCTCGTCTTTGATGTCCTGCATTTGTAAGTGGCAACAAGAGGTACAGCTTCAGCTTCCACATCGTCCTCTTCTATCAGGGCCATCAGGGCTTCATGTAATAAAATCCCTCTATAACAAAGCAATCATAGTTCAAAATATGTAACCGAATCGTAATTTTAGAGATGCTTATATTGCTTATATATATGTGACAGCAGCATATTTGCCCAATGCACTTTATATAGGACATACACATTTCTACCAAAACTGTGAAAAAACTAAAATATAATATCTATTGTTTCAAGCATATGTAGCTTCTTTTGACTTTATATATTGCAATTTTTTGCATTATATGTAATTTATTCCAACATAGACTATCTAAATACAGCTTACCTTGCAAACCTGATGCCATAATCAGCCATCTTCCCGAAAAGCAGTATTCACACTTTTACCACAAAACAATTTAACAATGAAACTGATCTGATGAGAAATACCCATACCCTATGATGTACAACCGTATACTAAACAAACCAAACGAACGAATCCATTTTTATAGATTCTCGCAGGCAAGAATCGACATGTTTGGGCTGTACTACATATAGGTCATTGGGCATATCTGGGTTAAATAGCGTCTGGGAATGCAGACTCTATGCGATCAAGAGCGCTTGATACAGATCATTAATCGGAAACTTTCGGGTCCTTTCATCCCTGCGATATACCTTACGCTCGATATGAATATGCTATCCGGTTTAATAAAAATATAACTTTAGTAAAACCGGTCATCCAAGATAAACAAGTAGTTATCCCTTAAATACCCCATCATTGGAAACGAAAATAATACATAAAAGTAGATAAAAGGCAATGTTGCAAACCCCCATCACACGTTCAGTAGGTACTCAAAGTATATGTATCTGAAAGCACGCCACTCTACGAAGCTTTCAACGCCTGCTGTTCAGTTCACGGAAATTGTAAGATCAAAGAGCTGTTCCGATTACATTACAGGGCTGTTAACACATGAATGAAGTTTTTTACTAAACAGGGTATGAACCGAATGGCTCTCGGCATGTGGGTCGTTTGAAATATACCAAGAACCACTTTACACCTGCAGCTACTGTGTGCTAACCTTTTATGCATACTTGCAGGGTGTAATTGTAAAGGCTTGGAGAAAAATTCACCTCATTAAACAACGACGAGGGAGCAGGATTTTTATTTCAAGTAATTTTCTGCATATATGCAGGTACAGCAAGGTACGACGGTTTGTTTCCTATGAAGGAATATGGAATGAAGGATACGGATCGTAGAAGAATAAATGCTTGAAAACCTTCTTCCCTAAATATTCTTAACTGCAATAACATGTGTATTTTAAATACCGTACAAGCAGCATAATATATTTTACAAATACATTTATTTAGCTGTGCAGTTAATATGAGCTGCTACAACGATATAAGGGCTATAACTCATTATATATACAGGGTGTCCAGATATTCGACCTATTACGCTTGACAGGTGGTAGACCTCACATTATTATTGAGATAGGAACATGAAGCCTTAAAATACTTAATTTTTAAGATACAGGGTTCACAGTCTTACTTTTGTTCTCGTTTTTTCTTAATTATTCCGTAACATAATAGCACAACGATCTAAAATTACGTATTGGGAGGTTCTTAAAAACGGAAAATCAAAATTCAACCTCGCTTTTGCTACCATGAATAGAGGGCGCCGCCTACGGCACATCGAACTCTTTTAAATTAACTTTTCCGGTTTGGTGCATCAATGTGTTTTACGTAAAAAGGTGTACTTTGTTTAAGACGCTAAAGGTAACCGTTTTCGGGATAACCTTTATTTAAGTTTCCTGGGTACTCCAATTAGTTGTAAAATGTGATCGAAAGAATTACGGTATTCTCGAACGAATAACATTAGATCAAAAAACATGTTTCAAACATATCTAGTTTGAGAATAGGTGGTGTTGAAGTTTAAGGATACTTCGTTAGTGGTCTTTAAAGGTATGACTCGTATATTCATGGGTGTGGAAGTACCAAAAATTCAGTTGCATTGGAAATTTATATATCAAAAACGGTTACCTCTGAGGACTTAAACAAAGTATCCCAAGTAGCATTTTATTATAAAATAGCAAATAATGTTCATAAACTCAGAATGTTTAGCGTTTAAATCATTGACAAAATTGATTAAAACAATGTACCTAATTATTGCTCTAATAGTCCGATGACAAAAAGGTCGAAATAATTGGTTCAAAATTACAAGAAATATACCTAATTATTAACCAAAAAATCCTTGTCTCCAAACATCAATGCAGAGATAATAAATTACCTAGCAGTAACCTAGAATATGTCCTCAAAGTTAGGGATCTTTTTGGGCATTTCAATAGGGAAAAATTACCTTATTTATTACCTACAAAAACTTCTTGGAAGCTAACAACATAAAAAGGTAGAAATGAGGTATAACTGCTCACTAAATAGCTTTATTAAATGCCATGAGGTTACAGGGATATTCTTAGTAGGTGTTCATCCTAATTTTAACTTTGGCACTAATTTTGAGGGCAAAAACTCTATTTCTATGAACCTATAACAACAAATGTCTTGATGGAAGCTGAAATTACTTGGAAATACTTGCTTAAAGTTAAAGCTGAAACGGCCTAAGGTTTATTGGCATACATCATGGTATTATAGAATAATAAAAAATATTAGCTCTGCTGTTATGAAAAGTAGTTTTAGTCCTTGCGTAAGTTATTCAACCAAAAATGAGTCATCAACCTGTAGTGGTTTCAGTGAAGTTGCGATGCCATAAGACGATAGTGTAGGAAGAGAGACAGTATCGGTCAGTCTGACAGATTCTGACAAGGAGTCAGTCGCCTCTATCAGGAGACGGCGAGGTTGCGTTTACGTTCGGGCTATTATTCAATGGTCGCGGTCGGGCACTTTTCTGCTGTAATAGTTTTAAGGTATTTGTACCTTCATCGCAAGTAAATAAATTGTATCCTGTCACATCCGCGCTTACTTTCGAACCACGATCCCTGATCCGAAAACCAGGAATTATTCGGAACCACCACATTTGGCGCTCAACTAGTGGCGTAAGACGGATGCAACGAGGCTGAAGGAGATAGCGATACGTCAATACGTTCAGCGTACTTCTCGCAGCAAGGCGTGCCGGCGAAGGCGTTCATCAAAGAAGGGCGTGATTGGAGGCTTCGGGTGGCGTTGGATCGCTGCCACGCTCAACGTACAGCCCACAGGCTGGATTACCAGGTTCCAGGTGGTGTTGCCAGCGTTAGGTAAACCCAGTGTACATGCGTCGGATACGGTGAGAGATTTTTATACTACTGTTGACTGTTGATGAGTTGGTGTACAGACTACGGGGTAAACGTTAAGCTTTGGGTTGAACTTTTGTATGAATATTACTACTGCTATTATTTTACGCTAAGTTTTTGAAGGTATATGTAAAATGACTAGTCGTCGTAAGAGGAGAAGCAGAGGGGAGAGTGTAGGGGGTGCTTCAGCTGACCTTGAGGCACTAGTTCGCAATTTATGCACTTCAGTCGGCGAACTCAAAAATACGGTTGGCCAGCTGACCGACATGGTTGCCATGTCTCAATCAGGGGAAAATGGTAATACAAATTCAGGAAAATCAGTGGTCGAGCCAGCGTGTAAGGGGGGTCGAGATACAAAGTCTCACGAGGGCATTAATGACCGATTTTATATTATGAATTGGAAAGAGCTGGGGGGTGGAAACTTGATTTATTCTGCATATGGCAAGATGCACCCCATGCTTTTCTTGAAAAGATTAGACAAAACGTTTTATGAGGCTGGTGTGCCTGAGCAGGCTATGTTGGGTCTCGCGATCGGATGTTTAAGAGGTTCGGCAGCGGAATGGGCGAGTTTAAGGGAGGACTCGCTAACCGATTTCAACTCTTTTAAACAAGCGTTCAAAGATAGGTTCTGGGGTATAGAAAAACAGAGGGAGCTATATATGACATTAGTTTATGGAGCGTACGGAAATGGGAGTCGCGCGGACTATTTTTTGGACTTAGTGTCACAGGCCAAGTTTCTAGACAATAAGATTCCGGTAGAACAGCTCATAGGAATGTTAGGTAAGCATTTTTCGGCAGAGATCAGGCGGGGTATAGTGATTAATAAATTTACATCACTAGAGACTGTCGAGGAATACCTGAGGGAAAAGACATCCTATATTTCACCCTTAGTTTGCGTTAAAAAGAAGGATGGTCGTATTCGCGTATGTTTGGATGCGCGAAAGTTAAATTCTATAATGAAGAAAGATTTCTTGAATCCTCCTAATCCGTCGGAACTGATTGCGAATTTTAAAAAGGGACAAATAATGAGCACTATAGATTTAGCACAGGCATACTGGCAGATTCCCGTGTTGCCACAGCATACGAGGTATTTAGGATTTGTTTTCGAGGGCGAAACATATAGTTTTTGCAGACTTCCTTTCGGATTATCTACATCAATGGCAAGCCTGATTCGCTGTTTAAGCAGGGTATTAGAGGGTTGTGGTGATTTCACGCAGTCGTATGTCGATGACTTGTTTATTTATTCTGAAAATATTGAAACTCATTTACTCCATTTAGACATGATTTTTCGAAGGTTCCGTGATGCCGGACTTACAATAAAACTGAAGAAGTGTCAGTTCATTCGCGATGAGGTTACTTTCTTGGGGCATGTGATTACATCCGAAGGGGTAAAACTAGATGAGGGGCGTATTGATAGTATTTCACGATTTCCTACGCCAAGAAATGTCAGAGAGCTGCGTGGATTTCTTGGTCTGGTGAACTATGAACGACGGTTTTGCTCTGAGTATGCGGAGTTAACTGTACCATTACTTAAATTGCTTAAGAAGGGTGAGAAGTGGCATTGGGGGAACATTGAAAATAGTAGTTTCACGGAAATTAAGCGCGTGTTTCTTAAGGAAATGATGCTCACGCATCCCGATTTTAAGCGTACTTTTTATATCCAGTGTGATGCGTCGGATTACGCTGTGGGGGGTAGTCTTTACCAGATCGACGATACGGGGGAGAGACGATATGTCTGTTTTACGAGCTCGGTTTTAAAGGGTGCGCAGGTAAATTACACTATAACTGAGAAAGAAGCATGGGCGGTTGTTTATTGTTTGAGGCAGTGGCGCACTTTAGTTTTGGGAAGGGACTTGGTGATTGTCACTGATCATAAAGCACTTAGTTACTTAATGTCATGTAAGCTACGCTCAGCGAAGTTGTCGCGCTGGATAATTTTGATCCAGGAATTTGACTTCAGAATAGAATATTGTAGTGGATCGGCTAAGAAAATGGCCGATGCGTTATCACGTTATCCCTTAAAAGATAGAAAAGTAAGCACACCGGACGTCTGCACCAATGTGCAGATTTCTTTAATAAAACTGACTAGTGACTTTTCGGAGCTAAAGAAGCATTTTAAAACGCTGCGACGCGATCAGCTGGAACAGGCCTGGATCAAGGAGAAAATTGAGTTTTTGGAAATGATAAGTTATGATGCACGAGTATTTACGGAGGGGGAACTCAAAATTTATGAATGGTTTGTTGTTTACAAGGGGTTATTGTTTAAGAAGGGTTCAGATCAAAGGAAAACATTATCAGCCTCAAGTCCTATAAGCAACCAACATTCTAATGGAAAGTTAGAGTGTCTAGGCATCGCTTTCACCCTTTGCTCTGCTTCGTCACCGTAGTACTTAAATTTCTTTGTATTATCAATTTAAGTGGGGGGTTATGTAGTGGTTTCAGTGAAGTTGCGATGCCATAAGACGATAGTGTAGGAAGAGAGACAGTATCGGTCAGTCTGACAGATTCTGACAAGGAGTCAGTCGCCTCTATCAGGAGACGGCGAGGTTGCGTTTACGTTCGGGCTATTATTCAATGGTCGCGGTCGGGCACTTTTCTGCTGTAATAGTTTTAAGGTATTTGTACCTTCATCGCAAGTAAATAAATTGTATCCTGTCACATCCGCGCTTACTTTCGAACCACGATCCCTGATCCGAAAACCAGGAATTATTCGGAACCACCACAAACCTCAAGAAATGATCCTGATCATATTCATGGTATACGTGCAGGACATGACTTAGATAACTTAGGTTTGGTTGATGAGTATGAGCTTATGGAGAATCCAATTAAATGTTATGAAGGTACTGATGAAGTCTTAAATGATTAGGTACAGCTTTTTGATCAACTGAGGATGTGGGCTTTAAAATATACAATTAG